>OY015311.1:87680918-88059448 GCA_955612985.1 Cheilosia scutellata
ACTCAACACTCAAGGAATTGGTGCACGACGGCATGGAACTTTTAAGCTACTATTACACATGACAAAAATCGTGTCATTTTTTGACATGCTGACGTCAGTTTTAACCTAAAGTTGTCAATAATAATTGTGATCACCTGTCACGCGGCGTGTCATGCATCGTGCCACGTCGAGTCAGACTATTAAGTCTTACTGTCCACGTAGCTGCACTTCATGCGAACGCTATTGTCATTTGCAGCTTTTTGTACGTTTGCTTGCAGCTTGCTTATAAACAAACGAAGCTCTCTCCACGCAGCGGCAAAGCTTCGTTTGTTTATATGCAAGCTACAAGCAAGCTGCAAGCAAGCGTACAAAAAGCTGCAAATGACGAAAGCGCGCATATGAACCGCAGCTACGTGGACAGTAGGCCTTACACGACTGGAATGTCACGACCAAATGACTGATTTGGATTACTGCTGGATCGCCTTGTCAACGCTGCTCAGACTTAATTACCGACTTTGTTAGAGTTTGGCAATGTGCCATATTTGACATTGCATGATTTTCTTCAGTGACATAAATGCCGCGATTGAAATTTTTTCCCATGTTGCTGTTGTTCGTGCGAATCATTGCTCTTTCAATTTTAAAACAGCATGGAGCACATTTTTTTTCTTTTTCAATGGTTGGTGGAAATCTTGAAAGACACCTTTCTTTCTATTTATGACTGAGTCGAAACTCATCGAAATAACATCAATAACAATATCATTACTGGTGACGTGACGGAAGTCGAGGTGCTGGAAAAGCGAGCGATATGGTTAAGGGTACCTGCAACAAATTCCGTGCAACTGTGCTTTCTGCTGAATGAATTGCCTATAAAGAGGAGCTGAAATTGCATTACAAACTAATTCAGTTCAAATACATACTAGCGCCAGTGCATAAATTACAAAAAAAAAAGTGTGAGTCGGTATCTATTTGTGCATTTTTGAATGTTAATTGTTCGTGCGTATAATAAATAGGAATACCGCCGCCAAAAAACCAACCAAAAATCTTTCCTTTCCTGTTGTATCGCCAAATGGAATCCATTTTAATTGCCGCGTACTTAGGGTAGCAGCCAGAAGGATTACAAAAACGCGAATGCCAAAATTGGCTGCTGGAAGCAGGTGGCGGCTGACATGAATGTGGATGTGATTGAGGAAGTCGGTTCCCGTCTTCTTTAAAGACACCACAGAGCTTTTGTGGTGGCATCGAACTGTCGTAAATACTCCGATAAAATTGCAATTTCATAATTTTCGACATCCATCCATACTAGGTACTCGTCCGTCTGTTCGTTTCTTCATAACTCGAGAACCATTCGTCCGATTTTCAGGATTTTCTTTTTCTGATTTATAGATGCGTGGCCAACTTAGTCCGTAGGGTGGGTGAGAATTGCTCAGGAGTAAAAGAGTCGCGAGGAGTAAGGGGGGCCTCACGAACCGTTAGCTGTATGAACTTGAAAGTTTGTATGTTGTTGTTGATAGATAAGCAAACATTAATACATGCCTCATTCATCGTTTTTCAAAATTCGTCCTATAAGGGTTGAAAAACTTTTCAAACCAACTTTTCTATTTCGACCTTACTACGCTTAACTTGCTATTGTACTCATAAATCTATGTATGTCAATTCAAGATATGCTTTTAATTGTTAGGCAATACTTCACCGAGTATTTTGAGCTAACATTCATCTTTCTGGTCCATCCAGAGGGTGAGATAAAATAAACTGAAAATAGATATTATTTTGCCAAGTGCTAAAAATTTGCTTTATCGATTGCAGTTGTGCTCAGGCAGGGGTAGTTTTATATTGCGTTCTAAAAATAGAATGATTATTCGCACCTCGCACGACAAGCATTTAGAATGCACATTGTATGTATGTATGACGTAGTTGAATTTGATGTAAGGAATGGATATTATGTATAAAACAAACTATTTACACATGTACGTCGTACATATAAGTAGTTTGTGATGGGTATACATAATCGTACATACATTCATACATATATTTGAGATCTGCAGCTTTGGAAAGTGTAACGATATGATCGCGTACGCGTAGTATAAATAATCAAATCATACCTGTGACGATATAATGGACATTATTTCATATATGTGAGGGGGGAGGGGAAGGTAAAGGTGTGGTAGGGATAGGAACTATCTCTGGAACTATTTGGCCGATTTTTAAAATTCTGACAACATTCTACTGGCTCATCCTCCAGATCCAATATAGGTTACTTAGGGAGAGGATGGGGGAAGGGGAAACGGAAGTATAGGGGCTATCTTTAGAACAACCGTAGGAGTTGACCTCCGACAGCTATGTTTTTCACATGGGCAGCTATAAGTTGCATGTTCGCGTGTGAGCTGCAGTGGTAATTTGTTTATACAAAAAACACTAAAAAAACATGTAGAGTTTACAAAAAGGCATTACGTTAAAATATTTTGTAAGCTTAAAAAAAGGAAAACATTATATTTTTATTTAAAAGAAAAGAAGACGGCGAGCGGAGCCGCGGGCATTGCTAGTTTTGTACTAAATAACAAAATGAGTGAGTGACATTTTTCGAATTTCTGTAATATGAGTGCTGCCAAGCTTTTATAAAGAAAAAGCTAAGCCCCGATAATCGTTTTTGTTGACGCCATCTATGAATGAATAAGAAAACCACAGTAAAAAATCTAGTACATCTAGTACGTTTTTTCTTATTCATTCATAGATGGCAAAACCCCAACCAACTTCAATTTGGTATGTTGCAAGCCGGCCAGCTTCCGGCATCTTGCTTTTTCTTCTATTCATTGCGCCCTTTTCAAATGTTGAAGGCGATCACCGCAAAGGAAAAAACTGACACCTGCGCAATTATGAAATAAAAACGACTTGTCCCACTTTGGGTTTTGACAAAACTTTTATTAAGAAAAAGATTAATGCGACTGGTCTTTAAAATGGTCGTCAATGAATAGAAGAAAAAGCAAGATGCCGAAGCTTTTATAAAGAAAAAGCTAAGCCCCGATAATCGTTTTTGTTGACGCCATCTATGAATGAATAAGAAAACCACAGTAAAAAATCTAGTACATCTAGTACGTTTTTTCTTATTCATTCATAGATGGCGTCAACATTACCGGCCCCCTTGGCGTAATACGCCAATAATTTACAATAATTGTTACTTATGTATAAAGTATAACTTAGGTATATATAGGCTGTATCCCAATTTCAGTGCTTATATAAAAAAAAAAAAAAGTTAACAATATAAGAATTCAAAAAGTTTTTAAGTGAAAATACTGTGCTATTCATTCAAGAGTTTAAAGATACTTCATCTAAAGATATATATATTATTTTTTTTTTTTAATGTACAATGTATGGCACAAGACAAAACAAAATTTTTTTTATTTTTTTGAAAGTAGATACTTTTAGGTAGCAAAAGATTCATTCTATAGCTTCATGTGCGTTCGGTAAGATACAAAGCTTTGCAATAGGACGAGTTATATTGCCATTCGCGGTTTTGGTTGTTGCAACCCTTACTTTTCCATCTGCGCCCGGACTAATATTGACAACACGGCCTAATCGCCATTCATTGGACGGTACGTTTTCCTGCTTAACAACGACTAAATCGTCTATTTTAACATTTTCTTTCGGAAATTGCCATTTGTGACGTTTATGGAGCTCTTTGAGATACTCCTCTTTCCATCGTCGACAAAACTGCTGCTGCAGGCATTTGACCTTTTCCCATCGATTTATAAGGGACAGAGAGCTTTCGTTGATATCCAACTCCGGAAATGTTAACAAAGGACCGCCACGCAGGAAATGACCTGGGGTTAAGGCCAGTAGATCAGATGGATCGTTTGACATTGGTGAAATGGGACGCGAATTGAGGCAAGCCTCGATCCTAGCTAGAACAGTCGCGAACTCTTCGAAGGTAAATTTATTAGTTTCACCTAATTTTCGGAAGTGCTTTTTAAAGCTTTTTACCCCGGCTTCCCACAAGCCGCCCATATGGGGTGCCCCTGGAGGAATGAAATTCCATTTTAGACCCTGAACGCTGTACTTTAATTGTGTTTCTTTTGATATGGAGGTTAGGAATTTGTCAAACTCCTTTCGCAAGATTACGTTAGCCCCTGTGAAGTTGGTACCATGATCAGTGAACACTTCCTTTGGTAATCCTCTTCTAGCTATAAACCGTGCGAAGGCTGCCAGAAAGACATGGGATGATAGATCGCTGGCCGCTTCGAGGTGAATGGCTTTCGTTGCAAAGCAAACGAACAAGCAAGCATAACCTTTGGTCATGCGACAGCCTCGACCTCTAAAGCTCTTGATAACGAAAGGACCCGCGAAATCAATTCCCGTATACGTAAAAGGGGGTGAAAAAGTGCATCGTTCGATTGGAAGAGCAGCCATGAGTTGAGAACGTAACTGTTTTTTATGAATAGTGCACGTTTTACACATACGAATACATGATTTTATTAGGTTCTTTAGCTTTGGGATCCAGAATGTCTGTCTGGTCACCCGAAGCATGAGTGCATTTTCGCCATGAATAGAAATTTCGTGTATGAACTGTATGAGCAAACGGGCTAACTGAGATGAGTAAGGAACAATTATTGGGTGTCGTTCATTAAAAGAGAGATCTGAATTGGTGAGTCTTCCATTGACACGTAAAAGTTGATGCGAATCGAGCGAAGGATTAAGAGATAAGATAGAACTTTTCGTGGAGATAGGTCTATTATCTGTTAAAGCGTCATACTCTGCAGGAAAATGCGATTTCTGAGCAAGGAGTATCAAACGCGTTTTCACGAAGTTAATTTCCAGCTGAGTAGTATAAGGTAAAGCGTGAGTAAAGATGGCATTATGGGTTTTTGCCGCTCGGTGAAAAAAGCGAAAGATATAGGTGAAAACTCGCAAGGCTCGCGGTAGCGTAGAAAACCTTTCCAAAATATCCTCAGGAGCTCTCAGCGCCATAAATGAAGAAACTACTTTCGCCTCAAGTTGATCACATGGCGGTATATCTGGAAAGTTCTGTGGCCACTGCGCTTGCGGCTCTTGTAACCAAGACGGTCCGTTCCACCAAAGAGAGTTCGCCTTCAAATCACTCGGGCTAAGTCCTCTAGTGGCAAGATCAGCCGGGTTATCGGCTGACTTGACATGTCCCCAGGTAGCATTACCAACGTTATCGATGATTTCGCTTGTTCGATTAGCGACAAAAGTTTTCCACGTACTGGGGTGTTTTTTGAACCAAGCAAGTACAATGGCAGCATCTGTCCATAAAAATATTTGTGACGAGCTTACCGGAAAATGCGGAAGGAATGCTTTAATCATCCTAGAAAGTAGTAGGGCCCCGCAAAGTTCCAAACGGGGCAATGAAACGGGTTTGATAGGCGCTACTTTAGATTTTGCACAGACCAGCTTACAACTCACAGTTCCATCTGCTGACAAAATACGCACGAATAAGGCCGCGGCGTATGCTTTCTCCGAAGCATCACTGAACCCGTGAAATTGCAATTGTGACGATGGAGAATACTCAACCCAGCGAGGTATTTGGATTAATTCAATATCTTTAAATGTTTCGACGAAAGATGTCCATTTGGAAAAACTGCTGCTTTGGATGCTCTCGTCCCACTGCGTCTGCTCCACCCAAATACTTTGCATCAGCATCTTAGCAGTAATTATGACTGGGGCTAGCCAGCCCGCAGGGTCGAAGAGTTGAGCAATTTGAGAAAAAACCTCTCGTTTGGTCGGAGCTGATGAGACCCGAATCGCAGGTGCATTGAAATAAAAATAGTCGCCCTTGGCATTCCACCGAACTCCAAGCGTTTTTGTCATGCTATCCTTATCCATTTTAAGAAAATGATCACTTAGCACGTGGTTCGGTGGCAAATGATCCAAAAGGGCAGACGTATTTGATGTCCACTTACGCAGTGGAAACCCTGCAGACTCGAGCAACTCAATCAGCTCGGCTTGGGCTCTTTTAGCTGTTGAGAGATCGTGAGCTCCGGAGAGAACATCGTCGACGTAACATTCGGACAAAAGGATTTGTGAAGCAAGTGGGTAGTTAGCTTTTTGGTCGTCTGCCAAGCGTATGAGTGTGCGAATGGCTAAGTAAGGAGCACAGTTCACACCAAAAGTGACAGTTAACAGCTCATAATCTTCAATGACATGACTGTATGCGTTACGAAATAAAATTCTTTGAAAAGATGTATCGTCCGTATGAACCAAGATTTGTCGATACATTTTTTCGATATCGGCGTTGAAGACGAATTTGTAAAATCTCCATCGAATTATAAGGGTTGTAAGATCACGCTGAAGTACTGGCCCTGGATACAGAAGATCGTTTAAGCTAATACCGCTAGAGGATGAACTCGATGCGTTAAAAACCACGCGGACTTTGGTTGAAGCGCTTTCCGGCTTCAGTACAGCATGGTGGGGGAGATAAAACGATGAAGGGATTCCGTCCTTGATTACTTCGGATTGGTCGACTTTGCGCATATGACCCAGCGTGACATATTCATTCAAAACTTTTGAATATTGGGATTGTAATTCTGAATTTTGAATCAGATTCCTTTCAGTACGTAAAAATTGCTTAAGAGCTATTGATCGGGATAGCCCTAATTGTCTCGATGGCTGATTGGGCTTAAAAGGAAGTCTGACAACATATCTTCCATCCTGGCGTCTGTAAGTCGTCTTCGCATACAGATCCTCGCAAAACTGATCTTCTTTCGACAAAATGGGTTTACTCCCTGGGAGTTCCTCTAACTCCCAAAATTTCCTTATCTGATCATCTAAGGTATTTGTGGTTCGTTCCACTACGAAGGTGCTGAACACGTTGACAGATGCCGGCATGGGACCTGAAATGATCCACCCGAACATCGTGTTTTGTGCCACCAGGGAATTCGCAATGGAGCGCACCCCATTTCGTAGTATAGCAGGATACAGATCTGCTCCTATGAGCAAATCCACTTTGGAGGATATGTGGAAGGTAGGATCAGCCAGCATGAGACCATTGATGAGTGTGGGGTCAACAAAGGAAAACGAAGCGCTTGGTAAATTGTTTGTTACATTTTTCAGAACAATAGCCTGCGCATAAATAGGCACTCGCGGATTTTCCTTATCGATAATTGAAAACGAACAGAGTTTATTTGAATTACCGGCACTAGCTGAATTGACTCCGGAAATCGAAACGTTGATTGGAGAAATGGGCAGATTCAAACGTTTCTGTACCGTTTCTGAGATAAATGAAACTTCCGAACCTGGGTCAATAAGTGCGCGGATACAATGAGTTGTCTCCTGTCCAAAAATTGTAACCATGGCTGTAGCAAGTAGTACTCTTCTTTCAGTAGACGCAAAATGGGTTCGACTTGTCGTCTGTGGAACAAATGCCGGTGAAGTGGACTGTAGAATTGAAGCGTTATATTGTTCAGTGGCAAAAGCTCCTGATGTACTTGGTAGGACATTCGGAGCTGGCGACACAGCCGCAGCGGTTCCCAAGGGATTGGTACTGAAGTGGAGTAAGGAGTGATGATGCTGTTTGCAAGTATTGCAAGTGAACTTACTCTTACAAGTTTGAGTTGCGTGTTTGGAAGAAAGGCAATTTTCGCAAATCTTCTTCTGCTGCACCATCTCAATTCTGCAAGGGATGCTCATATTTAAGAATTGAGAGCAGCTACGAATCGAATGCTTGCCTGAACAAAGTGCGCACGTGAATTCTTTCGCTTTAGAATGGAATGAATTCACACGGTTCTTATTGGTATAATTCTTTGCTGATGAATTTGGCCGTTTTTCAAATTTAGACATGGACTTTGAAGTCACATCAGAAATGGTTTCTAACACCTGATACCGAAAACTAAGAAATTGGTCCATTTGCTTCCATGTAGGAATTTCAGTTGGATCTTTCAACGACTGTTCCCATAGCGAAAGAGTGGTCGGTGGTAACCGGTTTGAGCACGAATAAACAAGAATGGGATCCCAGCTGTCAACCGAGATACCATGAGCCTTAAGAGCTGCAATGCTGTCATTGATTTGGCGTTGCAAAGTTTTGATCCCTAAAGCCGACTCTTCGTGACACGATTTGAGATTGAGTAAACACTTGACCTGATTGTTAATTAATATGCGTTTGTTTTCGTAGGTGGAACGCAAAGACTCCCATACCAATTCAAAACTTGGGTTGGTTAGCGGGAACTTACTGACGATACTAAATGCTTCACCCTTTGTTTTAGATCTAAGATGAAAGAGTTTCTCTACAGCGCCTAATTTTGGATGTTTGATATAAATTGCCTCAAACATATCTCTGAAAGCTGGCCATGAGAGATAATCTCCGTGGAAGATTTCTGTGTCACAAGGTGGCAATTTAATACAGTGAGATACTGGCTCTGGTGGAGGCGCAGTATTACCCACATCAGTAAGTTCCGCTTTATGATTAGGCAATGCTATTGGGTTTGGAATTGGTTCAACAGCCCTTTTGATATTATTTTCGCATTCTAAAAGTGTTCCAAGGCAAGAGATGTACGTTTCGTTTGACAACTTATATTTAGATTCGAAGGTCTCGGAATCAAAGTCGTCATCAGTTCCCAAACGAACGCAATCAGCATATTTGGCCTTTACTTCCATCCATAAATCTTTGAGCTCTATCTTACGCGCTGTCAGCGTATTGATCGTATGCTTAGCCTCTGGAATTTCTTTTACGGCAGCAGAATATTTGACCAATTGGTCTGCCGCATGAATAAAGTCACTTAAAACTGTAGTGGCCATTTGATTGCAGGCGTTGTTTCGATTACTCAAAAAAGAAAACCTAATTCGCTAGCCAAAGGAAACAAGAAAAGATAAACTTCCGTTGTGTTGATCGTAAAGGACAAGAAACCGTTAAGACCACTGTAAAATCACACGATCGAAACCTGCGTGTAGCAACGCAATTGACTACACGTGAACCAACAAGTTGTCTCAGGAACTAATGAGCAGTAATGGAAAAGGAGGTGCGAGAAATAATTGATATAAAACGCTTTAATTGTTATTAAAACAAATAATCGAAGAGACCTAAGAAGCAGCAAAGCAGTTAAACGATCGTGATACAAAGGAGGAGCACGTGATATAACAACTGTATCATAAGCTGTTGCAAGTACTGCAATGTCCGAAAGAACCGGTTAAAACAGTTGAAAACTGGATCAGGAGATCTAGCTAACTAATGAAGCACTCAATGCTATGAGCATATATTAAAAACCGAAACACGTTAGTTAAAAAGGGCGCAATGAAAAAGTAAGTATTAATCCGTATAACTTTAAAATAAAAAATACGTCTTTTTCTTGTCAAAGGAAGTGACAATGGTAACACTTTTCAAATTCGCGAGACGAAACGAATTTTTATTACTAACACGAAACGCACGGCAACACTGCGCTGACTGGAACGCACTCAATCAAAAAAAAACTACAGAATGAAAATTCACCACTATTGTCATGTGCAATACAATACTAAGAATGTAAGAATATATTATGTAACTCGAATGAATAGGTAGGTATGTACATAGGTATAATATATGCGTAAGAAAAATTTATTTTGTAAAGAGAAATGCACTGATTGGGTACATACCGTTCGTAATGTTTTTTTTTGATTGTGCTGATGGTGTTGATGATGACGGTGCTGATGGTGCTGATGGTGCTGATGATGCTGATGGTGCTGATGGTAGGTGCGAGTTGTGCAGATGATGAGCACACGATGGGATGTCGATGTGTTTGGGACGATGTAGGTGCTCTGTTGGTAGGTTTCCCTTGATGTCGTTGGCGCTCCGGAGGAGACGGCGCAAATGTGCGAGTTGTACAGATGATGAGCACACGATATCGATGTGTGTGTTGTGTGATGATCTGAAGGCGGCGCTGAGTTGGAGCTGCTGGCTGTTGCTTCTGATGGGACGTTGTGGTGGACTCGTCAGCTCGTAAGTAGTGAATCACTATGGTGAATCACGATGATGGCGCTCCGGAGGACACGGCGCAAATATGCGAGTTGTGCATTTGGTGTGCACACGATGCGTCGATGGAAAATATGAATCACGATAATGGCGCTCCGGAGGAGACGGCGCGGTTGTGTGATTCTTGCTGTTGGTGTGCACACGATGCGTTTGTGAAGACACAGATTGTGCGCGACTTGCTCGCGATTTGGTTGGATGCACGTGTTGGATGAACGTAGCGCTGAATGTGAACTGGCTGGCCGTTGTTGCTGGTGCAGTTGGCGCTCCGATGGGATGGATGCAGACCTGGTGTGGCGGTGGTTCGTACGATGGCGAGAATTTTCAGGCGTTGGTGCTCCGCTGGGATGAAGGCGACGCTGTTGCTGAAGTGATGTGGATGTATTATAATCCGGTTCGCTAGGACCAAATGTTGAAGGCGATCACCGCAAAGGAAAAAACTGACACCTGCGCAATTATGAAATAAAAACGACTTGTCCCACTTTGGGTTTTGACAAAACTTTTATTAAGAAAAAGATTAATGCGACTGGTCTTTAAAATGGTCGTCAATGAATAGAAGAAAAAGCAAGATGCCGGAAGCTGGTCGGCTTGCAACATACCAAATTGAAGTTGGTTGGGGTTTTGCCATCTATGAATGAATAAGAAAAAACGTACTAGATGTACTAGATTTTTTACTGTGGTTTTCTTATTCATTCATAGATGGCGTCAACATTTTTTTTTGTAAACCTATATGGAATAGCCAAAAAAAAAACACACCTATTGTTACAAAAAATTACTCAAAAAATTAACAATTACTCACAAATTAGTTATCTTTATTTTTCGAACTATGTATTTCATTTTCCAGCCAACAAAAAAAGTTTAAATGACACTTACCACATCCCTGCCACCCATAATCATTGTCAATCATATCAATCGCTTCACTGTGTCACGCTGTGTAATCGCCTTTCATTCGTCGATCACTCGCCTATGTCATTCACCTTTCTCACTGCATGACAAAGCGAGCATGCCATCGATTTTGGGACACAATGATACGCGGCTGACCGAACGATTGACATTGTGTCAGTTGGGGTTGGCTCCCTCACGAACGATATTTAAATAACTATCTAATGAGTTAAATTTTGTGACGTCAAAAATGGACTATTTTAGACATGGTGTATAGTAGCCTTAAAACCGTCATAAGCTGTTTGAAGGGTATGGGCTTGTAACTTTCAGACGAAAAATGGAAGTAGTGATTATGGCGAACACATACAGTATTTCAAACTGTCGTCGTTGCGGGTTTAAACTATTGAATCTATGCACGAATTTATAGTTTAAAGAATGAATGGAAAAGTTGTTTTAGGAAACTTTAGAAAATGTGCTTTAAAAAACGCACATCTAAATTGTTGATAGCTCTTTGCTTATTATCGATTTACGTTTATGTCGTATAACACAGTGTAGCTTACAATGTTAAAGATGTATTGGACATCGATTCCTTTCAAAATGGTGCCGAATTTCAGACACAGGTACATTTTCAAATAAATGCGAATGGATTTTATATTTACAAATCCCAAAGACTACATCCGTAAGGAAACCATTGAAGTTCGAGTCGTGCTTTACTATCAAATTCTCGTTTTCGGTCCCCTCTTTCTACTCTGGCCCCGCACCCAAAGCTGAATAATATTCAATTATACCCTTTTCATTCTTTATTGCACTATGCTATACCTGCTTACAGAACATGGCGTTTAAGTGAAGTGTGTTGATGGTTGCCTCCAATAACGATTAAGAACAACAATTAAAATATATACAATTTCGTCCACAATTTAAGAGGTTTCAGGTGCCCAATTTTGAAATTTTGAGAATTTAATTTCATAGAGATACCTACTTTCCTTACATTACAGACATGACACGTACCTGCTTAATTTTCCACTTTTTTTCCCTTTTTGTCCTTATGAGGTATTTCGGAATTTATTTTTCCTTCCGAAAATAACGTATCTGCATACTTTCCACACACACGAACTTTTTTTTTGGCTGTTATTACTTGTACATAGTGAAGCACATTCCATCACATGCTGATAGATACCTCTTGAAAATTCCTTTCGATCACTGAGGGCATTTAATGCTATAAGAATGTCCTCAGTGACATTTAAATTGAGTAAAGTTGTTATAATAGAGTTGTTATAATAGAGTTCTGTGGAATACATGTGTGAATGACATAAGAAATTAGAAATGTGGATAGGGATACCTAAAAAAATAGTTTAATATTAGTTTCCTTTTATTCTTCAGCTACTTGTAACTAAATAAGACAGACAATTAATAGAATAACATATTTTTACTACAGCTCCTTATAATTATAATATGCATCCCCGTTTGTCCTTCTATATATGTCATATGTAAAGCATGTAAATCAAGACTTCCGGAAATTACGCCAAACTTTTTTTTTTTGGAAAAAATGCTGGAAAATTTTCTACACAAAAATCTTACCTTTTCTAATATGAAGAAATATCAGACTTTTCTGTCAATTTTTCCGAAACTTCGGGCATTTTTTTCAAACATTTTTCTTGGGTTTTTTTTTTCCATTCCTGAAAATGTAAAAAAACGCCACTAAGAACATGTTTAGAAAAAAATGCCAGAAACAATATTTCTGGCATTTTTTTCTTTCCTGATAATAAAAAAAACGCTCAAAAACTGTACTTTGATAAGTTGTTGCAATTTAACAGTTACTGCAGTCATTCTTTTCGGCCATAAGTCCACAATTATTCTTATCACGTATATAGTAATCTATTTTTTTTGATCAAAATGTACCTAGTATGTATTTACATCGCTAAAATAATTTCAAATAAATAACATTTTCTGGCCTTTTTTCCCAAAATTAGCTTGGAACTTAAGCCAGAATACGAGTTACTTATGTTTTTTGTCTGGTCTAATTTCCATTTTACTTTCTGGCGCTTTTTCCTCTCCAAATAAAATACTAAAATTCAAAAAAATGATAAATTTGGCGTAATTTTTTCCGGCTTAATTTCCGGGAGCCTAAATCAAAGAAAACTGTAATGATGGCCTAAGCACAGACCGAGAACTTAACGTCACCAAGCTATTTTAAAATTGGGAAACACTATTTGTAACAGTTCTTGGACAAATGTTTTTCGAAATGACAAAGGTATTCGAAGAAGTGCTTGTAATTATGACAATTAAAGTTGTAAATTTAAAAAAAAAACTGGCAAAAAAATAATTATATTACAAATATGTATACATGTAAAAACCTGAATACTCTACCCGAAAAGCGCCTTTCCAGTGATTACAAAATGAATCATCATCGGTCCATACTTCTTCGCCATTGTCAACACCATCAACGGGGAGCACTGCAAATCGATGCTAACCAATTTCTTTTTGCTCAAATTGGATGATATGAATGTAAGCCACACGTGGTTTCTATAGGACGACGCTACGTGCCACAAAACTGATTCCAAAAAGGACACTAGTGCGAGTGATTTGAGAGCATGGATATCCCTCGCAGAGGAAACGTGAACTGGTCACCAAGATAGTGCGATTTGACACCTTTAGATTTTTTTCCTATAATCCGCAAATGACTGCTGCCCTCAAAGTCAACATAGCTCAAGTCAATATGTCATCGCTCAAATTCAGCCTGATCTGTATGTGCCAGGGGTATCAAAAATTTGACTTCTCGGAAGTGCGCCGCCCTGCGAAGACACATTGGTACGATGTCATTATTCCATATCATGTCATTGAAAGGTCGTTCAATTAAAAAAAAAAACATTCGTTGATTTCTCATACCTACGCCATTTGTTTAGTTTAATTCTAACATTTACCCGGTTGCAGGAAGATATTTTGGGTCAAGAGTACCATGCTTGAAATTTTCGCTCTAACTAACTGATTACATTTTAACACCTCCAATTTAAGAAAAATTTTATAATTTTAATTAAGAACGCACAGCCGTTACGTCAATTTCGTTACGCATTTTTCTCAGCACTTTATTGCGGTTATTATACTTCAGTATTTTCTCAATTGTCAGTATTTATTTGACTGACAAATTTCCATAAATATTGAAGGAAAACTTTTAATAGCGGAAACAGAAAAATTCAGTCGACTTATCAACAAATAAAAACTTTCTGGATAATCTCAATTGATGATTCATGGGAAAAGTTGTCAAAGTTTTTTTTTCAACTTGACATTGGTTTTACAAAATAACAACAAAATATATCAAGTATACGCCCGAGTGTGTATTTTCTCACAATCGAAGTTTGATTGATATATTTGTTTGGATTCGAACAAGTCAAGTAACTTTCGAATTTATTAACATAAGGAGTGTTAACTTCTCAATCAAAGTAACTCGGTTCACGAATATTCCTTGGGGAATAATAAACAGCTGCCTAACACATTCATTGTTTTAATATGATAATTTGAGAGTAAGCTCTAAAAGTGAAAGGGATTATTATATCTTTTACTTAAGAAGAGTATTTGCGTTAATGTAAAAGTATTGCAAATTATATTCGGCCCAAGTAATTTCAAATTGCAAATATTTTTTATTTAATTTTTAATTACAATCTTCTTTTAATCGAAATCATTCTCAAATGTTCTTGGAAAACAAAAATGAAGAAGTATTTTTGCGTTCTACTCAAACACCTAAGGGCTATCTATATCAAGCAATTACTTATTTCCTTTTTCTGTCATTAGAATGTCCTACATTTGGTTTACTCTTCTTACAGTCGTTTATTTCCAAACAATATACTGAAGGAAATTAAAATGCCTATTCCAGTTATCTATGTATTATCATTTTTCCCTACACATGGAGGGAAATTAATTCCAAAGACAATAACGCTTACCTGTGCCATGTAATTAAGAGACAAACAATACTCGTTAATGATATTTGAGGAGAGATCCTTATCTGAAGGTATCTTCTTTGGTATATTTCGTATACGAAGAATATCTACTTATATATAGGTGAAAAGTATTTGCTTTTAATTTACATGCCGAATGCTGTTGAAGTTGTCATGTACTCGTACGTGTGCCAAGCTTTTCGATACGTGCATGACATTATAATTATTTTTGCATATCCGCATGAGCTGTAGAAGTACCTTTCTGTATCATCGATTGTTATGTAGTTAAGAGCGATTTATAGGAACGCCTTTGTTATTGGATAATGTTAAGACGTAAGACTAAGGAGTACAGGTAGATAGACACATATTTAGTCAAAGAGATTAACAATTTAAATAACAACTCATAAACGGGAGCGGGTCATAATTCTGCATTTCAAAATTCTGCATCGACAAAATTCTTTATATTTTTTTTTTGAAAGTAGTATATTTTTTTTTGTAGGTATGAAAAAAAAGTCTGTATTTTTAATTTAATAATATACCGAAAATGCTCTAAAAGCAAAATGCTGCATATGCTCCAATTCTATATTTTGAAAAGTTGTTTGCAAGCTTTGATATAAATTTTAAAATTAATTGAGAAAAAATATCTAAAAAAAATTTAAATTCCCCTAGGTATACGTACCTACATAATTTAACAAAAACACAAGAGAGGTGGCATGGCGATGGAATGGCGGCAAAGTGGTATAGTTTAAACTAGTCATTTCATATTGTAGAGGCTGATGACGACGTGGATTTTTGCATTACAACTGCGTATTTTTGTTTATCCGGAAAGGCGGAAACTAAAAACACGCGAAATGCCCAAAAATTAACAAGTATGACATTTTAAGAACTGATACGTGGCACCATACGTTTTCCCCCCTCTTAAATCATTTTCATACCGCTTTGCCGCCATTCCATCGCCGCACCGTAGCGAGGGTTCGAGATTTTGAATATCAATTTTTAATTTTAAAAGTAATAAAAGTCGAATTGAGTTGGGATTGTTTTAGTCCATTAGAAATAGACGTAAAATTGAGAACAAAAAGAAAATAATTCGTTACAGCACTCTGACAGCGGAATATTGTAGAACAAGCTCTTGTTAAAGAGGACAAAATAAATTGAACCGACAGCAGCTACCCTGAGTGCAATAGGATACCTACATTTTTAGTGGTTGACAATGGTTTTTCGCGATTTCAATTTAAACTGTTCATTCTATCGAAATGATTAAATATGAAAGTTGTAGGAAATAAAAAGATGTACAACTTTTGTATTAACCATTTTTACCTTAACGCTTACCTAATATCCAAATTTTTCGAAAAATTTGCGGAAAACTGGTTTTTTGGTTTTTAATTTTTTTCTTTGACAAAAAAATGTATACGAAGCTGAAATTTGGGCTAAAATACCTATTGGTGTTGTAAAAAGGCAGTAGTTTTTTATATTTCGTTGTTGTTGTTAAATTTAATTTAAACAAAAAAAAAAAGCTAACTTTTTAACTGCGATTCTTCTAAAAACTACACCTCCTACGAAGTTATGTTTTGGCTCACTTACTCGTTGTTATGTTTGCTTTTGATAAATGTTAAAGAAAAGGTATACTGCAATGGAAAAAAATGACCGAAAAATTGAAAAACTCTACAAAATCGTTTTTTTCTACCTATGTAACAGGTAAAAAATTGTAGTGACTTTACTATCCGAATTGTATAACCATCTATTTACAATTTAAATAGCAAATTTGGTTAATTTAGTATTTTATTTGCAAATTTTTTAGTTTTACTATTTTAGTTTTTTTTTTTTGAAAATTTGTGTTTTTATGTTTTTTAATCGTTCTGGGGAATTTCGAGGGTATTTCCTGCATTGTGACATCAGAATCAAAGCTTTCCAGGCAAAACAAGTCCGGATACAGTTTAAAATACTGAAATTTTTCAGAAAATGGATACAGCCAAGTTGGCGTTGAGGGAAACAATTAAAAAAAAAATTTTAAAAATTTACAATTGAAAATAGTAAAAAAATAAGCGAAATTTCCTATTAAATTGTAATGAGAATGACTATAGTTACAATTAAAATTTGTAAATTTTACGCAGAAAATTGTAGATATTACAATTTTTTTCTGTGAGTGTACCTAGGTCAATGGTACATATGGAAATATGTATTGTGTATTTCCATATGGTTTAATATAACAAATGCATCGCCTTGCATGCAAATCATTTCCAAATTACTTTCCCAGGATCACGCTAATTCGCGAAGTGAACTAGTCGCTGACAGAGTTCTCATTGGTGTCGCATATGAATGTGAATTGGACTTTTTTGTGCAAATTTATTAAGGCATCCCAACATGTCGTCATTTCTTCGATGGTCGATAACAACGAGTCAGCAATAAATTTGGAATGGTTTTAAAACACTCATCTAGTAAGTGATCCATCACTAGATCTGCAATGGTGGGCGAGAATGGATTGCCCATTGCCATATACCAAAGTTTTGTTTATTATGTGTCGTCTTTGAACCTTTAAAAGTTGTTTTCTTTTACGCAGAAATCAAGGATTTCAAGAAACTTCGTTTGGCTTAGGCTCTTATTAAATCCCATTTTATCTTAATGATAGAAATTGCCAGTTGGACGGGAATAATAATGAAGAGTGAAACCACGTTATAAGAAATTAAAACGTCCGTTTTGGCGAGTTGGTAGCATGGTACTGCTACTGATGACGTAATTGGTGTGTGCTTCATCCTACAGTAATCAGTTTTGTTTCATTGTTACTTTTTCAATATTATTGTCATATTCAAAATTGTTTTTGCTCGTTAATACATTTTTGTAAGTTTAATGTTTTTTTCCATAATGCTAATATTAACGTTTTTTCCATATTTATATTGTTAATAACTAATGTTTCCCAACAAAGAACCATTGAAGAAGGCAGCAACCGCTGCCGAAACGTCAGGAAATCAAATGAAATAATCGAGTTTCATTCACCTATTTATGACCAAAAAAGCCGACGGAAAAATCTTCCAAACATTATCACAAAATAAAGTATTATCACAATTATTAAAAAAATCGATTTAGGCTACTTTAGGAGTATCTTGCAGGCAGAAGGCCGCCATATTGGTAATCAGGGTACTTAACTCTACATTTTGAAATGATATTAACGTTGTTATACCAATTATTTGTAATACAGAAAAAAATGCATTTTTGATATAGTATTACTCACCATTGCCCCCACTATCTACAGCATCATGAAAGACGGTAACATTTAGGACAACTACTTTAGAACTACCTAATTATGTGCGTTAATTTGTGTTATCGTTAACACCCAAAAATTACTGTGGGCTCTTAGTCTATTAGACTGATGATTCCCAATTGTGTACTTTGAATAGACAAATAAAACAAATGTGAATAACTGTATGGCTATAAAATCTTTTTGTTAAGCCATAACGGGGTTGTGTTTTCTCAAATCATTTTTTATTTTATGAGTGTTATCCCTTCATAATTGATTTAACCTTTCTCTAAAAAGCCCTAAAGCTATTAAATAATATTTTGATCGGTTTATATTACCATGTCATTCAGTAGGTACTGTAGTTTAACCTTGAATCGTCCTTCGAAATAATTTATTTAAATGGTTTCACTATGAGTAGGAACAAGCGTTGAATATTAATGAATTGCCAAAGTCTTAGGTTTATTAAGATTTTAATACAAAACTAAATGATAGGCGATAAGAAAAGCTGTTTGAAAAACAAATGGATTAAATGATTTACGGGTTTACTGGTATATTTGCTGTTAGAAAAGTAAACGTGAGTTGCGCAGTTCTTTATAATGATTGGGCATTGGGGTGTTGTATAATATCCCCTTGATTCTACGGGACAAAGCTATGTTTCTTAGCCCGAATAAATCGACAAGTACATTCATTTCCTTTATTTCACCAGTGACCATTTTTTATTCAAGTGCCTTGACAACCTTATTTTTGAACCTGTGACAAAATTACAATTGAATAAACAGAAGTAAACCAAAACATAAGATATAGAACAAAAATTCTGGATCTGAGAAGTTCCCTTTCGTAAAACTCCCAATAAAATTATTTTTATTTCGTACAAAGGCCGAATAGAAAATGACATTACAATTCATTGACATTGACAACGTTTATGAGAAAATTGCATGGTTCAAGAAATTCTCCAATAAACTGTAGAAGAAGACTTATAATCAATTTAGCGAACTTTTCTGTATTTTGCAAACGTTGTTCACAAAGCAGAAATATCTTTCTCTACCGAAAACTTTGATATTTGTCTTACAAAACCCATTAACTATGATTACCTTGAGTGCATGGCATGAGAATTATTATAACTGAAGCGGAAATTTCTTGAAAGTTTTTGTACTTGGGAACTGCAGATGTTTTCTTATATATGAAAATTGATTTGTAACAGAGTATACGTCTCAAAGGCAGATGTAGACTGAGATGACTGCTTTACTGCACCAACAAATTTACTTTATGGTTAAATACATAATATTTATCCACCTTAAAAAAATTAATAAAATTGTTTTGCCAAATTTCTGAAATTGAATTTGGCTCATAATACATCAGAGCACTTTAAAGAAAATGGGTCGGACATCCTCCTTCTTCTCTGATATACCATTTCAGTTGAAATTGTTATCTATAGCCAAAACTATATATGTAGTCAAAACAAAATCTTATTCCATCCCCAAAAATGTCAAGTCTTGAAATATTTTAACTACAAAATGGGGTTAAGTACCCTGAAGGTTTATATTTCTCGTATATACAGAAAAGCTAATAAAATTTGATTTCATATACCTACATCATTTGAATTAAAAAGGATCAAAGTGAGTTCCGGTTTCATTAGATACTTGGAGTGATTGAATGATAAAAAAAAATAAATAAATAAAAGAGGGATGAAAGTTTGTTGTTGTATCTACCTCCGCTGGTAGATATATTTTTAGATCACCAGATACCCAATTTCATACAAATATGTCAGCACCTGTGTCAGAAGGATAATCACTGTCAAGTCAAGCACATCGGTGTGTATCTTCTCGATGACGTCCAATCGCTTAAAGTGCAACACGTTTGCATTAGGTTGGTGATGATATCTCCTTTCCAAAATCCCATTTTTTAAAATCCCCTTTCCAAAATCCTCTATTCCATAATCCCCTGTGAGAGAAAGTCCCCACGGGACAAAATCTCCCATTTTTAAATTTGGTGTTATTAATTGAGTCGCGCGACATAGTGAGATACGTATGGGAGCCATACTGCCCCCCTGCAACCCCCCTGCTTTGGTTTACTGTCAGATTTGCGGTATATGTGCGAAATTGGGTATATGCAAAGTTTATATTATGTTGGTTGCTTAATTTTACTGCCAAAACTACGAGTTTAAAAAACGGATAGATTCTAAACTGTGGAACAGGGGATTTTAACGAGGGATTTAATAAGTATGTACATAAATGTAGATGGGAGATTTTGGCATAGGGGATTTCGTCCCGAAAGATTTTGGAAAAAGAGATAAAATAATTATGTCCAATAAGGGATTTTGAAAAAGGAGATAACGTAGGAATCCCGTTTGCATTAGGTTAGGATACCCATTCTCTTTCGCTTGGACTTCTTCGTATACACAAAAAGAACCTCTTGAACCACTTCCGCAATTCGATCGTTGAGAACTTCAAACGCAAGGCCGGTGTAGAATTGATTCTCCACATCCACGAACATGATGAGATTCTCCATCGTACAAAGGTATGCATGAGGGAGGGGTTCTGTATTTTTGTGGACCTTGCCGCAAATGCTCTAAAGACGAAGCATATCGATAGAAACGGTTTAGTAAGGAAGATCGTTGTCATTTTCCTGATTGCACGCGGATCATTGTCAGGTGGGGCACTCTCAGGTGCAGACATCTGGTAGTTGTTTGAAGAGAATTCGAGACTTCCAAGGATTCGTCCATTGACCGATTAAGACTGAACAGATGGCCACTGCTGTGTCTATTGACATTACTTTCTTGATTTTGCCACTAATTGAGACTTCGGGTTCGTATAGTTTGTTGTAGAAGGATTTGGGGTGCGGGCAGTAGCAGTATTGAAATGGCATCCATAATGATAGTGTAGATGACCAGTTTTCGACGGTAGGTGACACAATGCTTTTCGAAGTCGTAATTATTGTAGTTGCAAATTCCGAATAAACGCGTGTAGATGAGTACCAACTACCAATGCCATAAGTATTTCTATGAAACGGCCTGACAGGTTCGCCATTTTGTTATTTTGGTTACAGTTGAACTGATGCAAGTGGTCGTGCGTTTTGATTGAATTGGGATTTATCAGAACTGGGACATGGGAACAGAATTTTTTAAGCGTTTCATGGACCATGGTAAGGTCTTATTACTTCACGAACAATCCCTTTCTGAATTGTGAGAGCTGTCGTTGGCCAATAAAGGTTTCAACTGTCACCATCTTTATTTCAGAGCCCTGAACATTTTTCACTCACCGCAACACCAAATTTGTTAAAGTAGATCAAGTAAAAAATTGTCCATCTTGACTATTGAGGACATATTTGATTTAATCCCGTAAATTTGAATATATCAGATGTCCTTCTTCTGAGTTGACACTCGTTTCTGTTTTAAATTCAAAATAAACAACTTGTAAATAGGTCTGTTTATTCGTCAACGAAATGATGTGGATTGATCCAATATTTCTTAGAGAAAAACTCACTGCACAAGAAAATCTGATAATGATGAGATATTACAATAAATTGCAGCTTACTAAATTACTTAGTTATTTGGGTGAGGGTGCAGTGCGGGGTTAATCTGGACACTAGCCAATATGACTGACTGTTCAGTAGGAACTATCTTTGGCTAACTGCCTCCAGTTTTGAACTCCATCTTAAATTCCAACTTGGTTGAGCCCTTCTTCAACTTGTGTTCACCACACAAGTCTTCGTGTTATGTCTGGATTAAAGTCGAAGACGTTACAGGCCGGATCACAAGTGACGTTTCATTTTACATACCCTAGCCATCTCAAACGAATAATTCACACTTTTAAAACCAGGTCAATATAGCTTGTAGAATTGGCTCAAATCAAATGAGACCAAAAATTACTCGAAAAAAATTACGTTCACAATTTAAGCCTATAAACTCGTTTATGTAGGTATTACTGGTAGTACGAGACGAAAATCGGAATAATTTTGTATGAAACATCGCAGAAACTTTACGTGTCTCGCACAGTGCTCAAACGAAATTGCCAGTTGCATTCATCCCCTTTAGCAATTCAACCGCAATACTCGCCATGCTAGGAATGCCCATCAGTTTACCATTCGGCCTATTTTCGGGCGTACTATGAAATATAGAGACTCTTTCATAAGCCGTACAACACGAATGTGGAATATCTTGCCCAGCTCTGTCTTTCCTCCTCAGTACAATTTACAGACATTTGAAATCAATCGACCGCACAAAAGAAGTTCTGAATTCTCTTAAGAACATCAGAGAAAATGCCGAAGATTTTTTCAGAGAGGCTTTTCAATCTGTATCCCAACTTGCCGAGGACTTATTTGAAGTTGAATTAAGAGCTCCAAGAACTTCATTGAAACAAACAACGCGTTCCCATCTAGAAACCTCTTCTACTGAAGCCTATTTTAGAGTGTCTATAATGATTCCTTGCATAGGAAAGTTAAAACAAAATCTTTTGGACGGATTCATGGTCAACGAAGACGTTCTACCATCATGTCATGTGAAAAAAAAAAAAAAAATCAAGACGTCTTCTGCTTTGAAAAAGATAATTTTAGTATGTTCGTTTAGGTACATACGATTGAAAAAGTAATAAGAATAAGTGAATTGGAATATACATATACAGGGTATCCCAGTTAAGCAGTATAATCCTTTAAGGGAAGATTCCTGAAGTTGCGCCGAACAAAAAATTGTATGGCAGGGGAGGTCTATTTTCACCATATTTCCCGTTCTATTTTTTTTATGGAATTTTTATCCTTGAGAATTTTTCTAAAAATTATGTTAAGCAACTTGAATTTGTAGTAAAAGCCGTTTTTTTGTCAGACAAAAATGGTCAAAAAGAGACTCGATATTTCTCTAAAATCAACTTTTTCTTTCACAGCACCCCAGAAGAAAAAATCCATGGGTATTATGTAAGGAGATCTGGGTGGCCAAGGATTGGGCGAAATCGACCAGTTCACCGTTCATTAAAAGTGACGCTGCTACTGTCACTAGGTGCTGCATCTTGTTGAAAGAACATCGCTCTTCTCTGAAAAAGAAGAACATCTTCAAGAAGCTTCGGCATTCGTTCTCTACGAAATTCAAGAGAATTAACTGTTTGTGGAAGAACACACACAAATGTTGTGTGTTTTCAAACATTTACGCTAAACCTCCTTTGAAATAAGAACACATTTTGAAGAAGTTGTTCAAATTAATTAAATTCTTACCTTTGAAAAGATGTTGTGTGTATTTAATGGGGATTGGGGTCTGACCAATGGTGCAAATTGTGGAGGTTTGTTTATAACTTTGTTTGTGAATTGCGCTTCGTCAGTCCACAGAATGTTCTTGAGGAAGTGTCCGTACCATTGCTAAATGGAAAGGGTGTAACCTATTACTCTGGAGAGTTCTGGAAAGTTCCAATTGCACAGCTTGTCCTTGGACCTGACTAAAGGCTTAACTTCCACAGCACGCAAAATCCCACCCTCAATTTCTGCCGCCGCTGGGTCTGAACGTCGTTTTTTTATTTCGAAGAGCTCACCCGGTATCAACAAGGCACTGATACGCATCAGTACCCGGCTATACATGCTGTACTACGATTTGGGTATCGGCGTTGGACTCCTATGCCTATCATGACAACGAAGCGTTTCCATGACAGAACCCGTTTACAAACACTATATCCGCGTAATCACGTTTTGAATACGTTTTGTGGAGATCAACTTATCAATGTTAAGCTTTTTTCATATTCGACAATTAACTGTTAACCATTGCTCATAATTACGTTAGTTTATTATTCTGACTTAATTTTGTTTGACCATTTTTTTTTTTTTTTTTGACAAAAACGGCTTTTACAACAACTTCTGTTGATCGTACGTAAAATAGTTGCTTGACATCATTTTTAGAAAATTCCTCAAGGATAAAAATTTCATAAAAAAATTAAAATTTATTAAGTAAACATTTTGAGAAAAAAGCATTTTAAGTAAAAAAATGTAACAACAAATTTTCAAAATGTTGAGTTTAAGGAGCCATAACTCTTTTGCAGCTGCACATATGTACCTTATGACTTGTATGCGCTTCTAAATTGTATTTTCAAAATGCACAAAACAATTTTTGTATCTCTAATAGTTTAGAAGTTATAGCGTTTTAAGTGGTAACACCTACAAATTAGAGGTCACATGCTTTGGAGGGCCATAACGGGAAATATGGTGAAAATAGACCCCCCTTGGCATACAAATTGTTGTTCTACGGAACTTTACGAATCTTCCCTTAAATGATTATTCTGCTTAACTGGGACACCCTGTATATAGTTTTTTGTTTAAAGAATTCCTCGTAAGATTTGGAAGCAAGCCCCCCCCGAAACAAAATCCTGGCTACGGCCCTGTTTTGAAGGAACCCTTTCAACTATAAAAAAGATTAAAAGAGTGTCCCGAAGCGTTATGGAGAATGCAAGATTAAGATCACTTGCTATGATTTCTGTTCATTCGGATATTAATGTAGATCCAGATAAGGTGATTGATCTCATGTTCAAAAAAAAGCAAGACGTCTTCTGCTTTGAAAAAAGTGCGTAAAAAAATAATTTAAGTATGTTCCTTTAAGTACCTACAGACGATTTAAAAACTAATAAAAATCAATGAATTATATATATAGTTTTTTTTAATGAATTCCTCATAAGAATTGGACTGGCCTATGGGTACCTATGCAGATAAACTCTTGTAATCGAACTGTATCAGAATAAGCAAATACATAAACATCGTCGACGCCATCATAAACATTAGCTTTTTGTCCAGCCAAAATATTCCACACAATTTGAATTCCAGCTTTTCTCGCATTAGATTCAGTGAAAACTCCTCCAACTGTAATTGGTAAAAAAAAAAAATTATTTATTGTCAATAGATACACTATAAAACTCCACTTACACACACCTCCAATCGTTCATCCACCACCGCCGGATATAACTCTGTCAATTCACGCAGTAGTACGCCAGGATAATTCGCAGCTTCAACCGTTCCATCGCAAACAAACACGAGAATTCCCAACTCAACCACATTCACAAGAATATTTTGAGCGCTTATCAAAGTTCTAAAAGCAGTCATCCTAATTTCCTTTCCATGAATAAATACCAACACAAAAAAAGCAAGTACAATGTTCGTTATGAAAAACGACACAATAATCATCAGCAGAGGAAATTGGTAGACGCGCGTTACTTCCTTGACGAATCTAATATTGCTATTTCGACATCGAGAGATTTTGTCAATTTTGTCTGCCAAATCGCAGGATACTTGCATCCGCATCCCAATGTGAGCTTTCTTCTCACATTTCGCATGCATCAACTTAATTTGACGAACAATCATGCACAGTTGCTCGTTAAGGATTCGAAATCGTATCCTCGACAGCATCACTCCCAACAAGATATGATTTGGTGTAGCAACCAACATGCTTTGAACGAACACTATGTAGAAAATCATCGCGTTAAATTCCGCCGTTGGTGTTGGGTTTAAAGACAACATTGTAAAAAATACAGCAAATATCTGATAAACAGTGATGATGAATTTGCTTAGCACCAGTATGTCGAATTGGATTCTTAGGCATGAGCTAACTTGAACGTTTGCAAAGTGCTTCCTTTGTATGGAATAAAAGCTTTCGATGCAACGATTCAAACGCTTCCTTTGGACCCAGTTCCAAATCATAGTGACGACTGTAGCGAGAATCTTTGAAAATACGTACAGATGGTTGATTGACGCTGTAAGGGGCTTTCGTTTGAATAGTTCAACTTCATCGTATTTTGCATTTGAAGTAATCGGTATGAGAGATATGCACACTATATGGACGCAAACTGTGTAGACGAGGATATGAGGAGACGTAGTGATTTCACCAGTTTTATAATCGAACTGTACCGGCGCGACAGCGATTATTTTCGCGAAGAAAAAGCTTAGTTTTAGTAGAAATTTTGTAACCTTATTTCGAATGTAGAACATTTTGTAAGTGAAAGGATTACAGGTAGCTACATCGTGTTACTGAGTTGGTGTCATTTGTAGCCAGGACTTGCGCAGATGCACCTTCATTAGTATAATTGAGACTATTCAAATGAAATCGAGGAAGCAGATTATCTGAGTATAGTAACTAGACCTACATTTATTTAAATGGTATTGTACTGTATTTGTATTTGGTAATTAATTTGAATTGTCCTGCGAATATCATGCGATCTGCTTCATAATTATATGGCCATTCCTTAGACCCGTTTGCTGTGTTGTTATTAATTTCGAATTTAAAATGTCAGTATCTATACTTTAAAATTTTTTTTTTGAAAACTTTTATTGCTTTTTAACTGAGACTGAGTCATAATTTGGACATGCATTTTTGAAGAGCTTGTGGAATGGGTCCATTACTACCTGGAATTTCTTAGAGAACGATTGCCGGAGCTCCTTGAAGATGTTCCTCTTGTTCAAAGAAGGGCGATCCGGCGATGTTTGACTTTTAAATTCATTTTTATTAAATTCTTTCTTTAACTTACATACTAGATAAAAATTATTAAATCTAAATTAAAACTAACATTTATCTTGGTATAGCTTACTGGCTCTTAACGAGCACTCTAAACTTAACTATATCCTTATAACTATTGCCTTTCGGCCTTAAATCTATAAATTTTCCAAGAAAATTGTTTTTTCATTTCCAAGAAACTTGCTAAAAACTTGGACTCTTTATTATTGGTTTTTCTTCAAACTACCTAAGCTACTTAACCTAAATTACCTATAATCCGGGTGACGGTGATGGCCTGATGGGCAATCTATCCGGCTTTGTTCTTTCATCAAGATGGAGTACCTTGTCACAGTTGCAGCAGGGTAAATCCGTTCCTCAACCATACTTATAACGAACGATGAACGTCGATTTGGCACGAACCCTTGGGCACCTAGATCTCCAGACTTAACACCCAGGGTTTTTTTTATTCTGGGGTGCTATTTTAAAGAAATGTCGAGTCTCTTTTTGTCCATTTCTGTCTGACAAAAATGCCAAAATGCCAAAAATTTGTTAGGCGGAACTTCAGAGATCTTCGCTGAAAGGATTATACTGCTAACTGGGACACCCCTGTAGGCCAAACACATTCAAGTTTATTACACTATCGTGTTACTTTGGAATTATATTGCCGAGCCTATATAGTTGTAATTGTCACAGTTTTCAATCCACTTTTGACCAACTTCGAAGTGCCTATCCTATGCCCTATAGATATGGCAAGTCGAATCCTTCTCAGTCTCTAAGGTTGAAGGTGTATTCTTTCAGGGGATAATAAAACAGTGGTCTATTTTACAAAGCCGAAGGTACAAAGTCTGCTTACAGAATGTCCTTCAAAATATCGTCTGTTGATGAAAATTTATGAATAACTCATAATAACAACAATCATTAAAAATCTTAAAGCAATTGCTATGTCCTCTCCTTTTTAAAGCAAAAATAAAACTGCTCGAACTTTTATCTAAAAACATATCCATCAGCATTTCGATCAATGCTTACCGAAGGCTCTGGTATAACAACAAACTGGTGTAGCGTTAATGACATTGGTTCGTGTTCTTGTGCTTGCCTGTTCAAAGTAAAGTAGGTTGTATGTAGGTAGTTGCCAACGAGTAACTCAATTTGCATAATACTCAGGCATGACTAAAATCAACATAAATTTATCGATATTCAAGGTGTTGGAAACCCTTAGGACACACCAGCTACTTTTCATTACAATTTTACCTTTCACCAATAAAAGTGGTTATTAAGACGAGGGTGCATGCGGTGCAATGGTAGGTATACAGCTTATCGTATACAACTTATGTTATGTGGTCATCTGTGTTATATACATTCGCCTTAAAATTACTCTCTATTAAGGACACCAATTATTAAGGTGCACTTTTGTCCTCCCACAGCAGTATTTTGTCCTCCGCACTTGGTTCATGGGCATGGCTGGTATTGATTTAAGGACTACATATGGATTATATTGGTTTTTAGAACTGTCCCGGGAAACTTTTGCAATCTACATAATAGTTTAGTATGTAAGCACTTGTGGTAATTCAGGATCTATTTTGCAATATAAATTATACATTCAATACAGCTGATGGAAATTCCATTTATCCAAAAATTTGATTTTAACTTTTCACATTTTTCCCATGTGGGGTGGACACAGATAGAATCTCGGACAGAATATCCTCTCTGTTGGTTCGGAAATGCCTCGTTAAATACTGGCTGTCATAATATATGTAATGCCCGGCAAAAGGGTGAATTTGTTTCCTTTTGGGTTAAGAGTTTTTTTTTCGAATTCTGCAGCCGAAAACTGATTAAAGGTTCGTGGAGTGCGGTGGAGATTGATTTACATTTTTTCTTGTGTCTGTCGAAATTCATGACCGGAAAATCATTTCATAAATATGTCAGAGGGGAAAAAATTGGATTTATGATAAATGTGGACAACATATGGTTTTCTTTTGTTGGATGTTAATTTTGCCTGGCAGACGAAAAGCCATTCATAATTATTAGGTCGTATGTGCCTAGGCAATAATCGTAAATGAGAATTGAAGAATAAACGATGCTAATTAAATTGAGTGAGAAATGAGCAATATTAGGGACAACATTTATATTCAAAAAATCGAATATTATCCGAAAAAGGAAGTCGTATATAATTGAATTGACTTAGTAACACAATTATTGTTACTTTAAGAAATAAGCTAATAATTTGAAATACAAGAAAAAGTACCATCCATTCCGTGACTTCCTTGATATTTCTACGACACTAAAATCTCGAGGTATATTTCGTCGGTTCAAAGATAAAACTCACTAACTAACAAAATTAATTTGCGGAGATAATGATTTTGAAACATATTTTTTGGCCTGAAAAGTTGTTTTTTAGTGGTTTTTTATAATTTGTAATTCGTATTAGAGTTATTTTTTGGCAGTTATTGACTTCTTCCTACATAAAACGCCGTTAGCTGTGTAATTTAATGAGAAATATCAGACAATCTCATTTTTTTTCAATTTGTACTTAGTGACTTTTACCTTTGAACCGACGATTTGTTCAGCGCCAAAGATGGAATTCATTTTATCTGGAACCCCGAACCTATACATTTTATATTTTCTTTTTACAAAATTACGGATTGAAACCGGGGGCCAGATTATGTAAGACGAAAACGATCGAACGCTTTCGTTTCGACCATAGCAGTCTCTGTCTATTGCCACAGATATGATAGAGACAGGTTTACAGGTTTAGTGAAAACGAAAGCGGTTTTCGTTTCGTTTTTTACAGAATCCCACCCCAGAGTAAGTGCGGAAACTCACCATCATATCGGCTTTTCACTACCAAAATACCTGATAAAGAAAACAAAATTCTAGAAATTTATGCCTATGCTTGTAACATTAAGTTGCTGATATTTTTTGTCGGTTTCATCGTAAAAGTCTCCTAAAAACTAAGTGTTAGACATTTTTTTGACCAAACGGCAATGCTGTTTTTACCTTTTCGATACAGATGCCATTTGTTTTGTCTTTGTTAGTTTTGTGTTTATTAGAAGCTTAACCGGTAATTTAACATGAATGAAATTAAATAAAGAATTCAGAAAAATCGAATTCCAAAGTCCTCATCGGCGAGTGTTTCAAAATAATTCGGTCTTGGCCAAAATACTCTGTTCCTGCCGAGTAATATGCTAATAGGTAATATTCATCAAATTCGTCTTCTAAAAATTCGAATAAATCCATGTTAGGGCACTTATATGACCGCAATCTACGCTCGTCAATGCAAAAATTATTTCAAATTATATTTTTTCCAGCCACTTTAAATAAAATTTATTTAAAAATATTTAATATTTCGCTAATCTTCCAAATAAAGGCTTTAACAGTCACTTGAATCGGCAGAGACTCTATCTGTCAGATATCACCAGAGAATGGATTTTGTTGGCCTTGCCTTTTTTTGCCTTTTTTACCAACATTGGTTTTGCCTGCCTTTTTTGGTCATTATATCTATTAAGTTCATGTGCACATCTTACAGTTTAAAAAATAATGGGCAATAACGCCCGCTGGCTTTATTACACTTTTTTAACGCAAAACAAGTTTAAGGCTGCAGGAAATAAGATCTGACAGTAAACCCAAGCTAGGGGATTGCATGTCCCCCAAACGTTTCCGTAAATTTTGTAAGCTCGTGGGCTTTAATTCAGACTTGTCGTGGGAGTTATTGCATTTTGAAATGCACTTTTGGATGTGCAATAACGCCCATGGGCCTTATTGCACTGGGCGTTATTGCATGCGCCCTGGGATTATATCGGTCAAGTAGTTCTGGTACCGCCGAAAGTATTTTGAAAGTTTTCAATGGAATGTTTTCTTTTATTGAATTTTGACTTTAAATGTGGTTTGTATTGGGGGGGCAAACAACATTTTGGTATGAAAAAGGGGGAATGACCCCCCCCCCCCGAAAGGCGGTGTATGGTAACTAGGCCAGGATGATGATAACACATTTATTTACTTGTTGGAATTCAATCAGATGATCTACCTTCATCGCAATAAAAACTTGCAAATAAATTTCAACATTCGTATTCACATTATTTTTCTCTACATACATAGTTTGATGAATTTTCTAAATGTATGCGTGATGACAAGTTCTGTGGTTTTCTCTTGAATAGTTTCTTTTAGGACTTCAGAGTGTGCGAACTTTCTTTTATAAATATACTTTTACTACAAACAGGTTGTAAAATAAAATCCTTATACTATTATTTCTCCTGAAGTCATAGACAAATGGGCAAAGGGATTGGGCAAAGGGGCGTGGCGCAACCCATACAAAAAAAAAACATTGCAAACTTTATTCTTCGACAGTCATGGGAATGGGAGCCAAAGTTTGAAAAATTTGTAACATTAATATGCATTATCCTGATAGACAAGAATATTAGATATCTAGGCAAAGGCAATAAGATTCCTGGAAAATGCAAAAATATTGTGTACCATATAGAGCATTATAATGAACACTGTTTATCTGATTTACATGAATTTGAAATAGATTTAAATGAACAGATAGATAGCAGGGGGTTCGCTAGTCTACTATAAATAATTAAATGTGTATATTGAGTAATTTTTTGCGGTACCTTTCTTCATTATATCCGTCAGGATTCTCAAAGCGATTCGTGACTTTCACTTATCTGATTGCCAGAACAGTGCTTAGAACACAAGCACCTACCACCCGTTGGTTTTAATGTTATCTGATTTGATACTCACAGAGGGATATTCAGAGTCCCGCTTACTGAATAATGAATAAAAATATCTATTTTTTTAAGAACTTAAAATGAAAAATAGAACCTCATCAATTTTTATCATTGAAAGTAATTTCAATTCTGCCGTTTGTATTAAAAATATATTTTTTATGGTTACTTGCGAACATTTTATTTTTGCTTTGTGAATTTTGTCTCAGATCTTTAATTGCGAATGAATTTATTTTTCCACGGTAAAACTTAGCAAGGTAGGTACTAGTATTGACTCTACTTTGAAAGCGCTGCATGAATATCCAAAATATTACGAATTGTTCAACTCCTTAAAAATGTATTCAATGAGTTTGCTTACAAGTTAAATAGAAGACCTTCATATTCGATAAATGTATTCATTGTTTACCACATGGAGTCGGCAAAAGTGGAGTAATGGTGGAGACGGAAACTCCCTTGCGGTTGTTTACATTCTAAACACCTCTAAAAATAACTACCAGACAAACAACCACAAGACTAAGCCCTCACAGTTAATAAATCCGTCTCAGATAATCTTAGGTATAGTCAAGTCAGTGTTTACTATAGGTCCACCCACATACACGCTACGGCAAAATAATGTCGACTACGATTATTGTCAAACGTTATCCTTCTGGCCGTCATCACAAATTAAGGATTCATGCACACGCATCTTCGAACTATCTGCGTTTAAAATATTTATACTTTTTTAGTCTCAAAATTTGCATAGTCCAACATATGTATGGATGGTAAATGCAAGAGAACTTTTACACGGAACGTGCTTGAAGTGATAAACAACCAACCCAACGGTTATGCGGATTATTATTACCGAAAGGGCTCCACCTCCACGGTAGACAACTCTCCTCATATTGACTGTAATATTTTATGGACCATCATGCTTTAGCAGAACTCAAGCAATACCATTGAAAAATGTTTCTCAATTGAAAATACAATTAGCACAATGTGTGTCTGTGTAGGTGTCAAGGGAAGAGACTAACACGTATTGAGGAACTTGGGCGCTTTAAGTTTTAGTTTGAGTTTTGTGGGTAGGTGTTTGATGAGTTTTAACAGTTACTGACAGATGACGTTCGTGTAAATAGACAGCTCGTAAAATGAAATATTAAAAATACAATATCAGTCGTTTGTTTTCCGGTCACAGTTTCACACAGTTGTTCCGGAAAATTAAAATGAAAGAATGCGGTGTGTATGTGAAAGCCTTCTTTATTTTTATCACGTAGGAGTTAAGTATACCTGGTACAGGTTATGGCTTTCTGACGATAAGACATGTGATTGATGTTTAACAAGTGGTAAGTGACTATGTCTGCCACCATGAAGAGTATTAACGGCAGACACGTTCTCGAGGGGAAGGTTTTAGACTTGAAGGTGAATTTGGCAGTACTCTTCCATGACATTCTCGTATCTTTATTCTAGTCATTTTCTTCTAGGTCAGTGTTTCGTTTCTATACTAATGACAACGAGACCTCAAGCCTCAAGCAGACTCAAGCTCGGAAAAATAATGTAGAAATATTTTTACCAGGTTTATAGTATCATATCCGAGATAGAAAAAAGTCCCTCAAAGGTTCAAAATTATAGCTGTCTATTTTGTCGTTTTTTCCGATTCGGCAATGAGAGGTTCCCTTCTTGATGACAGGCCATACTTTTTTGCTGCACCTGTTTCTATACTAGGAATCGGACGAGTGACAGTTTGCTGTGTTCTACCAATAATGTCCAATATCAAGGAGAGTGATGCCTCTATAATTGGCAGAGCTGAAGGGGACTTGTGGACCGGACAACCGTTTCATTCATCAGGCATACATCTTACACAATCTTACAAATGACTTGGCGCATGCTCTCTACCAAGACATTTTCAGCTTTAAAAACGTCGACTTTTAAACGGTCCCCTAAAGTTGATATGTGGAATGTTGGTCATTATCTTTAATTTACTTTGAGGATGAAGTGAAGTCACTAGTCTATGGCGATAGTTCAGAGACGTTTTGCTTTGAGTTAGTGAAAAAGCCTCATATTCTCCATCAATGGTAGTATACGACTTTATTGTCGATGATGTTGAACTGAGTGAAATCCTCGTTTGCATAGAATATTTCCGCCTTGATGCCATCGAATTTGATACATGATTAAGGTTCTTCTTATGGGTCGCTTTTTTTTTGGCAGAGCTCGAAACAGCTTAATAGTAACTCAGTCTTGGGTGAGAATCAGATCTTCTTGTTTTGTTTTTAATTTACTTTATTTGTTCCACCAATTTTTGACCAATAGCAAAGAGTGAAACATCTGAACTGGTTTTACGTTTCACCAAGTAAATGTCTTCAGTATTGCCTGAAATGTAAAGGGGTTTATTTGTCAAACATGCAACACTAACTTTCAAGTATAGAATCCTGCCAATGAAAATTATGTGTGTGCTGGGTTTTATTATGCTTATCACAATTACGTTACATTATTCTAATTAAAGCAATCATAGCACATATTTACATTACTTCAACATTTGTCATAGGGTTATGAAACCTCCCATAAAAAAAGAATTGCAAAGGCTATTTCTCGACACTCTGGGAACTAAAGTTATAAAATTTGAAACAATGATGTGCATTGTCATGATTGACGATATCATATTCCTGGGATTGGGTGCTGTTAGTAGAAAATAAATTTTAAGTATCAGGACAATTAATCCTACCATCCTGTCACTTAATATAATATCTACTGTGCGTGGGAGATGATCAGCCATTGCTCTTGATGCTGCTTTAGCTTGTTTTCGTAAGGTAAACCAATGTCACGTTGCTGTCACCTACAGCTAACCTAATAAAATCCCCTTTTCATGGGAAATCATTGTAAGAACCTCTTGTGATAAGCACACAGATACACACGCCGACACAAAATGCAAATTTATTATTGATTTAAGCTTTGCGACAGCACTTTCTAAAATTAATCACATTTTGATAAATTATTAAGGATGTCCTCATAAAATGGTTCAGTAAAGTGATGGGTGAAGTTGGTTTCCATATTTAGAGCGAAGTCAAAGCGAAACTTCTGTAGAGGTGTCACCATTAAAAGTACTTTTTTTGGGTGGGTAATAAAAATTAACTACAATAACATAAACTTTAGCAAAATGGTATTAAATTGCAATATATTTGCGTTACTTGAGTTGACAGCAAAACTTTATTGCTGATTGAGTATCGAGCTGCTTTACTTCGATAATGTAATAGGCCAACGGATGTTGAATGCTATTGAAGTGTTGATATGTATGTATTTTGGAGCTTACATCAGATCAGGCAAGTATCTTTTAACTTGGTTGAACAACACGAGAGTTTGGGTTATTTAATTAAGTTGGCCACGATCCTTGAAACATAATTTTAACAAGAAACACAACCGGATACTTTCGAAAATATCTCTATCGATCAAAGATTGATACACTACTGACTACTGTATCCATTGCCCACACAGCATCGTCGTTGCATACATACAGGGGTAGTGAAATAACCAACAATTCCTTTGCCCGTCCTTGTAGCTGGGTGATTACGTGTATTTTTGTTGGCTATATTCGAAACGATAATTAAATGTAACTTTGGCCAAGGGAATTGGAAAATGTGATTTATTCCACAACATACACACTGCATCAATGGATACTGTATGAAGACAAGAATTGAATTAATTTAATTCTCGTAACCTCAGCCCAGGTAAGTGAGGTATATACAGTTATAGATGTAGCGACTCTAATAACACTCGCCGACCTGAGCGGTCCGATTGAGCGCAAACTAAAACCTCTAATAACGAAATCTCGCATTTTTTCTATAAATCCCAAATAACAAAATCTCAGATTATCAAAATCTCGCTCTAAAAGATAGGAATCTCGCAAATAGAGGAATATCTCGCATTATCAAAATCCAACCTCGCGCCTACTCCAAATTCAATAGTGACCCGAAGCAGGAGGGTCCCCTTTACATATACGAGATTTCAATTTTCGAGATTTTGACTTGCGAGATTTCGTTATGCAAGATTTTGAAAACAACACTTTGCCATGGAATGCGGTTAATCGTACCCAACTCGTCGTCAACTATGTTTTGCTCCTCTGAAATTATAGGAACGATACGTGCAAAATGCTCAATCATGACCGCTTATTGTAAGTGTGATTGTTTCTATTATTTTCCTGCTAGTTTTTTGCTCCGCTAAAATTAGGCTTGCTCAAGTGAGCAAACTCAATATGATTCTTATCTATAGCAAATTCGCTAAACTTCGATTAGGAGTTTAGTGGTAACTAAGATGACAATATCAGCCGGTAAGTAGGTATGTTGAAATGAGTATCAGTTTTAACCTACAGAAAAACACAAATTACACATTAAGCTAATTTTCCACTACGTCAGACTTTCGCCAACGCCTTACAAGTTACAACTATAAAAAAAAAATTCTAACTGTTGAGAAAGCTTCTAAGCCAAGCAGTTCGGATTCGGCCTAAAATAATATAGGTCATTACAACTTGCCCTAAATATAAAATTCGCACACAAGCGATTGGTGGTAAGAAACTAGTCCCATGACTCTATTATATGAACCTATTGTGTCAACTATAGTTGTCTCTGAACAACTGAACTAGTTGTTCAGAGACACAAAGTTATTATAATAGCTACTTTCAATGACTTTTAGGAAAATTCGGCAATAACGTCCCACCCAGAGAATGTCAAGGGACTTCCTCCCAACTATAGAAGCCTTATTGTTATGTCCCTACTTTTGTGCATTATTGGCTCTCTCATTCTCGTCAGATAATCACGTAATAGAAGGTTCATTTATGAGCTGATATTAAAACACAAATAGTCACATTAAGATCCCATCGAAATATCACTTCCTATCGTCCAGTTGTACTTGTTCTCTCCATAATTTAATTTGAGTCCACTCCCCTAAATCCATTAGGCAATTTAAAGTGACATTATGGATTCCATTTGACCTTCCCATGGACAAATTGCTGACGTAAAATAAAATACGATCATAGTCCCTCGAATGTGGTGAAAATGAATACGAATACGCTTTTTGTCAATATTTCATGAGGCAGAGACAGAGTGAAATCAATTCAACTTCGAGTAATGTGACAAATTGAAACTGAGCAGCAGGAGTTCACATATCTGTGACATAATATTTTGTGACCCCCCGTCGAACTTCAATTCTAAATAATAATAAAGAAAAACTGTCTGCGTTTGACATTGATTTGAAAATAAATTAGGATTTCCCAGAGTCATATATTCAGGACATGACCTTAAGTTTAAGAAAAAGGGAAGGTCCTCTATCGCCTTTAATTCAATTGCAACCACAATTTTGCAAATACATATATACGAAAAAAGCCTCTGTAAATACACACAGATACAGTGTTAATTTTTGTTTGCTTCCAATTAAACAACAAATACGCTAAAAGAAGGATACAATGCAACTGACATTCATATAGCATACTTACCAACCACAAATGCTACCGAGCCGTTCGTGACATCTTGCACGAGCCTGTGCTCTGCTCTGCTCTGCATCCTTAACCCTTTCGGTATTTTGATGCCATATGGCAACACGAATATTCATAACACCCATTCTCGCTCTCTCAGTATATTTTTTCTATTTTTTTTTCTGATTAACTTCTTAGAGTATCTGCTTAATAATTAGAAGCAAAAAAACTGGGTGGTAGTTGTTGTCATTGTGCTTTTAGCTCTCGTGAAAGATCGGTCTGTAATAGAGTTCGAATTTTTTCGTTGGAAGACTATTTTTATTATTTCTTTTTTACATTGGTAATTGTCAAATAGATTATCAATTTCGATTTTATTTGATTGACTAATATCAGGCGCACAATTAAAAAAATAAAATAAACATATAAGTTCCGTCTATTCAATTTGGCACAATTTTCCTTTTCTGTGTTGCCATATGGCATCAATATTACCTAGAGGTGCATTTTAAGGCATCATTTCTATAAATAAAATTATATATATACCTACATATGTATAAAAATAAATGTATTTTTATGCATAAATAGTCTTGAATATCATTACTTTTTAATTTGGTTTGAATTAAAAAAAATTACTTTGATTTTTATGAATATTTAATTTTTTGTTTAATATTTTTTATTTTTTAATTATTTTTTTATATAAATACACGTGTTTATCTTGGAATATGCTTAGTTTTTAATTTGTAGTACTTGTAATGTTTGAAGTTTATAAAGAAAACCGAGTATAAATGCAACAATTTATTATTTTTTTTAGTTTTTTATTTTTATACATCTATGAAAATATGTGTTTTTTTTAAATATTTTCAAAAATCCTTATTTTTTTACAATACATTTTAATTAAAAAAAATAATTATACTTTTTTCTTTTCAATTTTGTTTAAAAATTAATATATAAAAATAAGAAACTAAAACAAAAATATTAATTTTGTCATTTATTTTGCTACCACTTGAGACAATTGATGCCATATGGCAACGTTCCCAAAAACCACTTGAGAACCAATAATTACCAAAAATAATGTTACAATGTTTTTAGTATGAGTCTAAGTAGCAACAAAAAGAAATAAAATATTTTTTTAACCTTAGAACAAAAAAGATGTACCGAAAGGGTTAATGTCTCAGGGTGCATTCGCTGTGCGCTGATGGGTAAACTGTTCGCCGGAAGGGTGTAAAGTGGCCCAATTATTGCCGATGTAAGTAAATAATAGACAAACGGTGACCTGACCACCACGTATCTGTTTCAAAATATAAATACAAGAACATTAGTTCAATGTAAATTCTTGGTTCGTAAAGAAATGTTTGATGAGAAATGTACTATAGACAATCCTTGTACTGTACGAGTATTGTTCATGTTCAAAGGACGATGTTTGCAAATAAATCCCTTTCGATCCAACAGTCTCAACCCAACAACACTATAGCGCACCTATGTACACTCTTGTACAGCGATGTAAAATGTAAATGCGGCTCCAATTTATGCAGAAAGGAATTGCTTGAAATAGGGTTCTGTTGTTGCTCGCTGCCACCTGCCACCAACGATTAGTATGGCAATTGTTCGATATTTTATTAGAATGAAAGAGGCAGACCATTTTAAGCGCAAAACTCGAGGGAACAAGAATAATGTTCTATGAATCATTAGTAATGACAGGAGTCAGTAGCGAACGCGTGTTAAGATAAGCAAAAGCATATTCTTTGAAGATAGCCGATATGCGAAAAGTTTGCATGCGGAAATACAAATTTGTGGGGCAAAGGCATTTTTATTCTTCCCAAAGGTGTATTCAATATATTCGAGTACAGAAATTTGGAAAACAATAAAATATTCGCAAAAGGGCCATAACGCAATTACTTGATAACTTTTCCCATCAAACAGAAAACAACAAAAATATTTCGACACAATTTGAATGAAATAATAAAATTTAAGCGGTATTTAGGTAACTAATGCTATGCAGCATATGGGTACATCGGTACATGCAGACTCAAAGGGATGATTCTAAGCCTATTAAGAGTGAAGACTGGAGATGAAATAAGTACTAGGCCTACGAGCTACGAGGGATGGTGGATGCAAGTAAACACACCAACGCCATCTAGGTGTAATAACAAATATTGTACCGAACTCTTACCACCCACAATCAATTACTTTCGCAAAATATGCTGGACCTGCCAGCAATCAAACGTCTTCGAGAAATTTTCTGACAGCGCAAACAAAGATTATAGATAAAGCTCAGAGGAGCTACAAGTCTAAAGCCGGTACATGCTATAACTATTCGAAGATAGCTCATTTACCAATGAGCTGCAGTCTGCATAAAAAAAAAACAAGAAATAGTTGGCGCAACAGGGGTGTAGATAATCTATGCCTAGCTTCTCACAACCATTCTTTTGTGTGCGTTTTTATTTTTGGCACATACCTACTCTTTGAAATTGGGCGCTGGAGTATTTCCAAGTATAACGGTGCTTATATATAAAAATATGAAGGACTAAGAGGTGACAACTTTATGCCAAGTGCACCCCGAGTTCGAAAACGGTCGACATCATAATTTTCATTTTCATGGATTTAGGAAGATTAGATAGATAGATAAGATAAGATAATAATTTTATTTCTTATAAATTCATAATAAATTAACAATAGTTTTTAAAAACTTAAATTTAATTATTACTTTAAGTATAAATATAAGAAGTATAAAGACATTCTGTATTTTTGAATATACTAAGTATTAAAAATAGTGTTGAATGCCTCTTCAATGGGCTCTAAACAACTTCAAATATTAGTCATAACTTCCTATCTTCCACCACTGATAATAAATTAATTGTCAGTGGCAGTTGCTACTCATTATAGAGGAGAGGTATTGGATGTGAAAGGTATAACCAAGGCGCTGTCGTAACATAAGCTCATGTGACATGCGGCCATGTTTCGAAATTATAACCTTATTCTTATTACACTTTCACCAACCGACATAAGGCCATACCTATCCGAACGTATGGACTTATGTCACTTTGCAAAAGCGTCATAAGAGCAAATTTGTTTGCGACATAGGTTCATATTTCCATCATGCCTTGACGACATTATTTTGTTTAGAAGTTTTTAACGATTAGAATATTGCTATCTGTATTCGACATTTAATTCAGAAAATCTTAAGACCACAATATAGTGGAATATGGTATGGGTGGGGCATGCTGCCTACTTGCAATCCCCCTGCTAATGGTCACTGTTGGATTTGATTTCGAAACATTGATACAAAGAAAACAAAAATTCTTTCAAAAATTGAGGTTTGGTATAAATCACTTCCATTTGTTCGAAAAATATAACGCACACAACACGAGTGGCTGCCAAAAGTTAAAAATAAGTAAATAACTTGAAAATAAGACGCATTATGGCAAAACGATAAAGGGCCATCTGATCGAATATGGCCTGGAAAGCGCCATATGACCATATCGAAATATGGCCTTATATCACGCCACCGGTGAACAGATAATCTCTCATTATTGGCAATTTCATGAAAAGCCTCAGCCCTCCAATGATGTAGAGAAAATAAATTTAAAAAGTTGGAATAGTGTTCATTTCGTAGAATTAATATCCTTCAACATTTCAATTTCGTATTTTCAGAGCAGATCATATACTACTAGCTATATGGATTAATTTTGAATCATCATTGAGTTTCCATTTGAGCATGAAATGAAAGCTCGTTTAAATTTCCCTACACGCCTACAGAACAGACTGGTAATTTAACTTTATGTCCTGAAGACTACATAAATACCAAAAGTTTAATGTATTTTAACAAGTTCGTTGCCAAATTGAACACTTATTGGAGTTGTGTAATATTCACAAATCATTGGATCTAGATTGGGATCTAAGTTGCATAGGTATCTACTCCTTGACACAAGTGGCATTGCTTTCATGGATACGGTGCGTAGTAAACCTCATCTACTCGTAACTGCTGCAATTTCACATTTGCAATAAACTGTGAAAGCCACCCGTAGGAAGTATCGAACGTAAGATATTGAGATTTCGTCTATTGGCTTTGAATGCACAATGTAGTGCACAATGTTGTTACCTGTACTCAAAATACCTACATAAATTTTTGAGAAAATGATGATCGAATTGTATTGAACTTGGCGTAGTAGCTTTGCAATAATGCATTAAGTTAAATTGAAGGCTCCTTTTATAGGTGCAATGATTTGCGACGAAAGAGATAATGACAAACCAATTTGTTACAGCATCGGTATGCTGTGAGTGAGTGCACACCGAATGCTCTTTAGAGTTTTCTTTAGGGTCTTAAAATATATATAACAAAACAACAATCTCTATAGAAAATTTCATAACGAAATAAAAATAACAAAACCTAATTAATTTCGACGCCAAAAAATACTTTACCGATATTAAAAAAAAAACGTAAAAGACAAATGGAAACCCCATTGGTGGTTAGTTATTTTTGAAGCTCATTGTATATAGATGTCCGCCCATGTAAGGGATGAAAACAGATTTTTAGAATTAATGAGCGAGATATTTTTTACAATCAAGGTGAAACACAAATATGATGTTACATGGATGGAAATAAATAATAATATTGTTGTTAAAGTGCTTGACCAATTTGATACTTGTGTTAATGTTTGGAAGATTTTTCCGTCGGCTTTTTTGGTCATAAATAGGTGAATGAAACTCGATTAGTTCATTTGATTTCCCGACGTTTCGGCAGGGGTTGCTGCCTTCTTCAGGGGTTCTTTATTGGGAAACATTGGTTATTAACAATATAAATATGGAAAAAACATTAAACTTACAAAAATTAATTAACGAGCAAATAACTTATAACAAATAACTTGTTACGGTGAACAACTTTGTGAAATGGCTTCACCGTAACAATAACATTACGGATAGAGAAAAGGCAAAAATGACAACATACACTGCACTGTGCACAGCTGCCTTGTATTTACGGCTTACCCAAAATCCATAAGCCTAACACACCTCTCCGACCAATCATCAGTAGCAGTACCATGCTACCAACTCGCCAAATATGTAGGAACAATTTTACAGGGTGTAACAAAAAATTCACCATACGCTGTTAAGAACTCATATGATTTTGTGGAAAAAGCTAGGAACGTTCAATTAGAGGAAACGGACGTCTTAGTTTCTTATGACGTCGTTTCGCTCTTCACTAATATTCCCGTCCAACTAGCAATTTCTATCATAAAGTTCCTTGAAATCCTTGATTTCTGCGTAAAAGAAAACAACTTTTTACGGTTCAATGATGACACATACAAACAAATCTTTGGTATGCCAATGGGCAACCCACTCTCGCCCACCATTGCAGATCTGGTGATGGATCATTTACTGGATGAGTGTTTTAAAACCATTCCAAAGCCGAAATTGATTGCCAAATATGTTCATGACATATTCGTTGTCATCGACCATCGAAGAATTGACGACATGTTGGGATGCCTCAACAAATTGCACAAAAAAGTCCAAATCGCGATAAACACCGGCTCTCATTCAACTGGTACCAGAAAGATACGGCATCTGGAAGACTGATCAACTTCCGTTCAAACCAAGCCAGGCACATCATCACCAACACGGCTTCCAACCTGGTCCACAAGGTGCTTACACTAAGTGATGAAAAGTTCCACCCTGCCAATGAACGGAAGATTACAAAAATTCTTAAAGATAATAACTACCCTGATCGCTTCATACGTAACATCATACATCGTCAAAAACACAAGATTCCCCCGGAAGAAGGATCAGAAGAAGAATTGCGGATTTATAGAAGTGTTATCTACGTTCCGAAACTAGCCGACAGCTTCAAACACATCATCAACAGGAGCTCCAAGGATGTTAGCATAGCTTTTAAATCCCACAAAACACTGGCTCATCGTTCTTCAAACTGAAAACGTACTGATGTTATATACAAGATTGACTGCATGGGTAACGCCACTGAAAGTTGTGACCTTTGTTACATCGGTACAACCAAAAAGTTTTTATCCCAAAGAATGTCCAACCATATCGGTCGGACATCAAATCAAAAATCGGTGGCAAAACGGCACTCGCAAACCATACCATCCAAGCGAACCACAACCCGGACTTTGACAACGCAACTGTGCTTCAGACGGAGAGACATACCTCAAAACGGTATACGCTCGAGACGCTACACAATAAACAACAGGAATAACATGAATAGAAAACAGGACATCCAAAATATATCTGATATATATAGCTCGCTTGTTGGTCCAAAAAATAAGTTATAGACTAAACTTCAATTGAAGTGTTTCATCCTATAGTAATCAGTTTTGTTTCGTGGTTACTTTTTCAATATTTATTGTCACAGTCTAAGTTCATAAACTTGTTTTTATTTGCTCGTTAATTAATTTTTGTAAGTTTAATGTTTTTTCCATATTTATATTGTTAATAACCAATGTTTCCCAATAAAGAACCCCTGAAGAAGGCAGCAACCCCTGCCGAAACGTCGGGAAATTAAATGAACTAATCGAGTTTCATTCACCGATTTATGACCAAAAAAGTCGACGGAAAAATCTTCCAAACATTAACATAAATAATAATAATAAAAATAGTTTACGGAAAAGGTCCGTGAAGGCACCTTAGGCTTCTCACAACTATTCGTTTGGATAACTTTTTTATTTTTGTGACGAATGGAAGGAACATACAATTTATTTTATGCTGAATCCGAACGGTCGAATTCAGAACCTCTTTCCAGAACAGTTTCCTATTTTCGCCAGATTTACGTGAGAGCTGGCGAAGTTAAATAAACGTTAGATGTAAAATTTGTGTTTTTGCGGGAATTGAACCTGATAGCCCTAGCGCAGTACTCCAGTAAATTAACCAATAATATTATTTTGTTGTCATTTTATGGTTAATCGTGGGTATGGAAAAGTCAAAACCATTCCGTTCACTGCGGGGCCCAATTTAAACTCAGTACCAGAGCGAAAAGTAAAAGATGGAATTATCAGACTCTTTGGATTCCTTTATCAAAAACTCTGAAGACCGTCGATAATAAAGAGGAACCATTTCTTGCGCATTGCGCGAAAGACTATATCTCGAAAAAATCACGAAAATAAAAAGTAAATTCGAGATTTTCTGTTGGGATCCCATAATATAAACTTTGCCTATACCTAACCTTACACCTACTCCAAATCTTACAGTGACCACAAACAGGGGATTGCAGAATACTTATCTCACTTTTTGACACCATTTTTAGATTTGGTGTTATTAATTCTCTCGCGCGCAAATTGTTACCATTGTCTCAAAAATTAATATTAATTCGAGATTAGGCATTGTAGATTTTTTTAATTCGAAATTTTTTTTTCGAGATTTTTTCATTCGAGATTTTTGCTTTCGAAATTTTTTTTTAGAGATATCGTGGTAAACCCACAAAAAACACTGCATACACTTTTTCTCGACAAGCTGGTTACAACTTACAACAAGTATTTATAACATAATCGCTGGTGGGTCTGTTAGTGATCGATATTTGGCTAGTTTTATATTTTTAAAACCTGAGCAAATGCGGAGTCAATTGGAAGTGGTTAATTTTTTTATTTATTTATTTTTCTAGAGAGAAATTTAGCACCAAATCGGCTCTTTACTATTACTGCCTGATGAAGAACCCAAATTACTACAAATTTATTTTACGAGCGATAGAGAAGTACAACAACATTTTTAAATAGTCTTCAATCGTCATTGTAGGAATAAAAATATTCATTCGCAACATAAATGAGATTATTTTTGTGATTTTGTACATCCTCCAAATCTGCAGATCCATGTCAATGTCCATCGAAGTAAAACTCTAGAGAGCCTTAAACTCGAATACTTACTTCCCATACGTTGAATGTTTCTCCATAGAGGAAGCAATAAAAAATCATATCATATCACCGACATCAATAGTTTTGATATCCGAGACAAAGCAGCCTATATCGCCATCATCCATATCAACGAAGCGGGGAGCACTGTCAAAGGACAAATAATAATAAAAAAAATCCTTTCATTTTTAATTGAATTATCTACAATACCTTATATTTTCTCAGTGGATTCACAATCGCGTAATATTTTTCACCCCACAGAGGCGTCAACAATAATGCTGACACTACGTTGCAACAAACGGCAAATAATCGTCCACATAAACAATAAAAGCCAAGGGTACACAAATAGTTATCAACAGAAGGTCTGCAAACACGGACAGTGATAGAATATACCTGCAAGGACAAAAGAAAAGGAACACGATTTGAATAAATTAAAAATACCCCGCTAGGTAATTAAAAGAGCAATACCTGCGTATGGCCTAGACTCCGAGGGTTGTGTTTTCCCTTCTCGGGTCACCTTTATTGTCATCGCGAAACGGTTCGCAGTGATAAACAATTGAAATGATGGACTATAAGCTCTCGACGAAGGTATAGTTTTGCACATAAACGACTTTGTCGGTGTAATTTGTTCGACAAAGTTCTGTGGGCAAGTCCTGCTAATAGAAACTGTAATTAATTCAGAAAACTAGCAAGGAAGTGCACAAGCTACATCATTGAAATGACGCACATTTTGCAAATACAGGACATGTTTATTTGAACTGTTTGTACAATTTCAGAAGACATACTTAATTCTTTTCAGAGTTCTTCTGCTTATGTGGAACGCGCTTTCATTGTATTTGAATGAGGTATATAACTAAGAAAGGCTATATAAAGGTCACGAAAGACGTGTTTTTTATTCGCTTCCTTCTTTCACTTTTCCAAGTATGTGGCGACATAAATTATGAGACAACACATTAGGTGAGTAGGACATTGGCAAGAATATAAAGTGAATTCCAAACAGTAATTCTTAGGATAATGACATGTTTCCTATAATTATAATCGCCAACATTGGTGAAGAACGGTATAGTTTACAAAATGAAGGGAGATATGGAATGAAAAAATATGATTTCAGTACAGTGCATAAATTACTAATTTTTTTTTTTTTTTTTAATACTTCTCTCGGGAAATGCGAACCTATAAAGCTTCAACAGCGCACCGAGATGCTTGCAGATGTATGTTAGTTCTGCACTTAAATTGCTGCAAATTGTATACTTCTGGAAATATATGCTCAGGAAGTGAGTTCAAAAGTTTGCTTGTCCTGTAACAAAAGGAGTTTTGGCCTGTCTTGTGCAAAAGTTGCATTTCGAGGGATAATGTCTTTGAGTTCCTCGGAACATCTACCATGGAAGTACCTATAGAACAAGCATAGGTCAGCGACTTGTCTTTTGTGCACCAAAGGTTGTAGATTTGATGTGAGTGTAGGGTCTCCAATAAGTCGAACTGCTCGTCTCTGTATGCTGTCAAGTAGGTTAAGTGAATGTTTCGGGGCCGAGCTCCATATATGGGAACAGTATTCCAGGCCTGGTCTAACCTGTGCTTTGTAGAGAAGGAGAAGTTGCTTGGGTCTAAAGTACCTCTTTGCTCTAAATAGGTAGCTCAACTTAGCGGACACCGATCTTGCGATATAGGAAAGGTGGTCCTGCCATGTGATTCCTGAATTGACTGTGACTCCTAGAAGGTGCATTGAGTCCTTGGGATGGATTGGATGATCATCCATTTGGATCTGAGGAACTGTTGATGCATTTTTCCTAGATAATGTTGTGAGCTGTGTCTTGTTTGCATTAAATACAACCAAGTTGTCTTTTCCCCACTTCAAGAAACAACGGTGTCCCTAAAAATTGTTTGAAATTTTATTCTACTTTTGTATGGTGCATGGTTCTTGGTTCATGGACCATAAAAAAATGTTTGTCCCATCATAAAACACCATCACCCTTAAGAATTAATAGAGAGGATAGCAGATATTAGAGCATGATCTGAATTCCCTAAGGAATATATTATAAGCAGATATTTTTATTTTATAATTATCTGGCTCTGTTGTGAGAAACAGATCGAGAGTGTTCCCGTAATTTGATGGATTGTCTGGAATTCGCGTGGGCTCATCAATGAGCTGAGTGAGATTGCAGCAAATCGTAGCGAATTCATGTTAAGGGCATTGAAGTCACCAAGCATAATAACTTTAGCGGTTGGATGATGGATTTGTATCCAGTCTACCTTATCGGATAAATGACGAAATAATTTATACAAAAACTATTGTTAAATCTTTATTCTGTACTATTTTAACTATACGAAATTGACTATACGATATTAACTATACGTTTATTAGTCTCTACGTTACTGGTCTTTACGATTATTCGGCCTGTACTTCTGTACTGTCAGATTGTGACTGAGCCTGCCTGACGACCTCTTGTTCGAAGAAGAGAGCCGCCAGCTGGCTCATTATGACGTCATATTTAAAGAAAAAGACTCATACACGAGTCCAACAATATGCCCATGTATGAGTGATTCGATACAGATGGTTCGTTATCGTTTGGCGAGTGGTATAGACAGCAAAAGAATTTGGTACAACTTTGTATGACGACCTTTAGCTATATTAAGACGAGATCTGCAGTTCCATCTCTTCTTTTCTTTCACACGCCAGATCTGTTCGGGCAAACACACATAGTCCCCCCTTATATCGAAAACGAGGAAGTAGTTCGTATCCTGGACAGCGAAGATATATGTGTAGTCAGTGTTTGAGTTTATTTGAGTCTCGGCTAAAACTAGAGCGAAATCTGTTACTAGCTTTCTTCTGTTAGTGTCCGTGTTTTGTCTCTTTTTTCCTTGTGTTCGTTGTTGTCTGTCGTCTTGCAAGTAATTATTTGCATGTTGAACCCCCTGAGATAGTCCCCCCCGGAGATCCGAATGGGAGACTAGTTTATCTCCGGAATTCTTTATCTCAGGGAGTTGCATCATGGCTTTTGTGTTCCATCCGTGTTGCACCGGCCCATCTGCCAAACTCCGAAACGTAGTCAAGACTACTTCACGGAGTCAAAGCGCTCTGACGTCTGACATCCGCAATGACTATTTGAAACGGATTTTCGATCCTCTTTGTAGTCTCAAATTTGAGGGCTAGGGGCTTGGCTGAATCATTCCTGCGTGTTTTGGCTTTATGGACTATAGGTATTTATATCATGGATCAGGTCATACTGCTCTCCGTTGTCTTTTTTTCTTCATATTTTTCCAGCTAGCACTGGCATTACAATGACCATGTAGAGCATTCATTTTGTCCTTCGAATCGAAAGTCTTGAGAATTTGCTTTTGCTAAACAGAAGCATCAGTGGTTTCCTAGGCGCTAGGATAATTATTTATGTTTATTCAGAAGTACGATAAATACACCGAAGCGGTGTAGTGACGAAGTGGACAAATGTTTTATTTTTTTGCACATACTTGCACAATGTGTTTTGAATGGGGTGCAGGATAGTTTGTTTTTTAAAGATTACACACTTAAAAGGAATTAATCTTTTTTGTTCCAGAACAAGCTTGAAAATGTTAGATTCTGGTCCTTGACCAAATCTAAAATTTTGTTTGTAATAGTTCGGAAGAACTATTGCCAAATGGCACATTGTACCGCGTGTTTTACTACGTCTCTAGCTAAGTTTTGCCAGAGACGTTCACACGTTGCATTGGATAGGACCTTGTATGCAACAATAATCAGGGATATGGAATGAAAATCGTAAATGCACAACTAGTTGTGTTCAGAAGCATAAAATGCTAACAAATATCTGCCGTCAATGGGTTTCCAGCTTAAAAATGATGTACATTGTACATATGCCATCCCTATATTCATTTTGTTAAGGTAAAAAGTTCGAAACACGCAAACGGGGATTCTGTATAATACTATTTCTTGATGCGCGGGTGAATCTCAAAATTATAATCTAAGCTACCCCTTTATCATCAACATCTTATAACATTTATCCCAAATCCGACACCATTATTGCAAATGAACAACAATACAACTAATCGCTCCGTTCTCATATATCTATCTCTATTGCCTAATTGCTTTATCTCTTCCACTACTGTGATTCAAATTAGCCAGCTATAAATGATTGTCCTTATGCCATCGTATACCTTCCCCGATCCAATTTGATTTCATCGTTTCTCAAAAGGGAAAACAATTCAAACGCACATTCAAGGATATTCCTTTTGTTCTAATTTCCTCTCAACAAATTTGCATGATTTCCCCGAGATAATTTATAACAGCTTCCCAAGTGTATATGTATATTATATCTGATTGATTGCTGTGGTTGCTTGTCAGAAATAAGCCAATTTAGACTCATTTTCATGGCCCAAATCCAGGTACAAGACCATAACAATTGGTAAAGGTCGAAGGAAATTCTCTTCAATTCTTCATGACGCCGATATGGAATTTAAATCCCAACGAATTTGGATTGATTATATTGGAACTTGCAGGACGAAGACATATACAAGTGCCTACACAAATTGCACATAAAAACACCGACCACTTTTGCCTTAATTAATGAATAAGGACACGAACTGCTATAAATCCATTAAATTGTCTCGACGTGCACTTTTTCTTTGCAAGTGTTGGGTGTATGGCTGGTGGAAATTCATGAGATTTTTCAGTTCCGGGTTAAGGTTAGAATTTGCGTGTTGAAAATACGCCATATGCTTAGGGATAATAAATAGATGTAAACTGGTTGGTAAGTACCTACATACCTTAAGAAATTTCGCTTTCCGATGATCAAGTCATGCGATAGTGGAAGAAAGGGAAATACTTGCCTCCATGGTGTTGGTGAAAATTGTGAATTGTAATGTAAGGAAGCTTTAATTTACAGCTTTTTGTTGTAAACGAAGTTTGGTCCCACTAAAGCGTCATGCAAGAGAAACTTTGCAAGGAACAATATACCCTTAGATTTATTCGCATTACAATAAATGTTCGAGTGCTCAGTAGATAGAAAGAAGGGATGACGTGCCATGCGAAATGTGTTTGTTCCGTATTCTTGATGACAATAATTTGAATGCCGAGGAAGTATCTTCAAGATAACAATGAGAAAGTTCTCCATCTGTTGCTGCTTACTTTTAAATTGCACTGGATAAAGAAGGATGCGATTTCCAAGTAAAATTATTATCATTCATACAGTTGCGACTTAGATGCTTTTAGAAAATTCAGAAGGAATTCAAAATTAGGTCAATCGACTTGAAAATTAGAATTATGTATGTATTTGGAAAAATAAAAAATGGGGCCTTAATTATCGGTTTGCAACTTTTCTAAAAAAAAAAAAAAAAAAAACAAACCGTGCATTCCTAGTATACATTACATACCTACTTAGAATGCAATTAATTGCAAATGTCACCCATTGAAATGCTACCACTCATCCTCCGAAGGATGTTCGCTCATTTCATTTCATTTATAGCTCGTTGCTGTTTCAGCAACACATCACTGTCGAAATATTCACCAAGATTTATTGCGCGGCTTAAATACTACTCCAACAACACTGCCAATCAATTTGGGTACCGCCACAGTAAGTCCTCAATTCAGTTATGACAGAATCATTGTAATGAATAATTCTTGGGGGCGAATTGTAAATTAGACTCCACCACAAAATGAGAAATGAATCTTCCACTTGAAGTCATAAAATATTAAACAAAAATAAATTCAAAAATAATGTAGCTCGCAGCTTGAAGCAATTTAATATTTACTTACGTATTTGGAATGTTGCGCATCACACGGTGCCATCATTAGTGTTCCATTGCCAAGGATACCGACAATGAATATCATCGAAAATAATGAAAGTATGTATATTTCGGACCTGTCTATGTAGGACACTTATTTACTGGCTTCCATGTCGATAGACTTTGAAATTATGTCTGCTGCATTTTATTGCTGTGTCCTATTTCAATCGGGCTGTATATCTTCCTCCATGACTTAATGAGTAATTTGAAACCAAAAACCAAATTTGATTCCAATGGTACATCGGTAGATAAGGACTATCTTCTATCTAACGCACCAATTACATGGAAATTATTTTTGCGGAGTGGATGCTGACTTCGTTTGGACGAGGGTGCACTGATAGAATATCTAAAAGTGAAGAGAGAAATATTATTTGCCATAAATGACGAGGTAATCGGATTTACCTTAATTTAATTACTTAGAAATTTGAATTGAAATACTTACATGCCTATGTGAGAGATTTTAAAGGACACCGAGAGTACTGTTACTGTACCGCAGCCGCTTACTGGGATTGAATTTAATTGGCACACCTACTGTGTGCTTTTAGATTGAGACGTTCTTAGGACTGACACATGACGATATGGATATCAATTTAACATGTTAGCTAATGTTGATGTACCTTGGTAATGTATTTAATGGAGGATAAATAATACTGACAAAATTGATGTGGGCTACATATGGAATCAAAAATTGACTGCTTCACCTTAAGCTATGTTAATTGTGACCATATTATCAGAATGCTCAGAGTGCTTTTGATGACTGAATAATCTATATCTATATCATCATTATCATACGCATCATATTTATCTTTATAGTAGCTGACGGCCCTCGCCGTCTTCGCTAGGCCTTTTTTTTTTTTTTTTGATTTTTTAATTTTTTGGCGGTTGAAAATTACGGGAGACAGAGGTAAGGCTTCAGTTATAGCCATCAGAAAAATCCATCCGTAAAAACACGAAACAGAACAAAACTGCCACATTTAGCCATAGCATATCATAGGAATTCAGTGGAATACTTCGTGAAACTAGTTGAGAATTGAACAGAAAAAGTTTTTCGTACGGAATATAAAGGAAAATAAAGAAATTCCTTTTTTAGAAAATTTAAATATCAATTGCTTAATTTTTTTTGACGAATTAGTTTTATAATAATTCAAAAGCAACATTTTAAGACCAAGATTGAGTTCAACGATTGAGTTTAAGTGCTCCAAAAAAGTGAAACAATTTTTTTACGGATGCATTTTCCTGAAAGCTATAACAGCAGCCTAAACATACACTTTTTGCCACTTTGTTTTACATACTTACGAGTTATGGAGGGACGAACAGACGGGCGTTGGGTTTTATCAAATAGTATGGATATAGAGAAGAGATATATGAAACTGTAGGAATTTTCTGTATTCTTTAAAGTAAGCACGAAAACTACTGGACAGATTTTAATGAATCTTTAAAACTCTAATACCCGATTTCATACTGCGAGCTTAAGTGTCGATCCAAGTATAAACTCAGGATTAACACAAATTTGGTTTTCCCAGTGCATGTTTATTCGCTTAAATAGTGCCTTAAGTTAAGCCGCCGACTTTCGTTTTAGATGGCACACACATTCGCATGCAGTCATCAGGTTTGTGTACTCATGATAAATGGTTCACAATGACACTCAATTAGTGGTTTAACTAAACCAAGTTTAAATATGGACTGTGTGTGTATTTCCTTGTACTTGTGTATTTCTTCACATTGCTAGTACCGGAGCTAAATTTATCAACCGTACTAACGACTAATACGTCTAAAACTGGTTTAGTACCAATTTTAGACTATGAAATGTCACATTCTATTGTTTTTTGACATTTTTATTGTTCATTGGGAGTCAAACATTTTGCGGGATATTTGCATACGCCGATTTTGCCGAAAATCAGATTTATTCGCAGTGTATGGAGTCGCCAAACAGCGTGAGTTCGAGTACTCAGATTCACCGATTAATATATATCTTCCAAATCGCCGGCCTCAAATCGCGCGTGTAGATTCGAGTGACGGAAAATTGTTTAATCGTGTATAGATCCAGCCCATCGTCGATTGCACCCATTGTCCGTAGAAGATAAATATCTGAGACAATTCAGCCATTCGGAATCACCATGGAATTGTCATCTTTACTAAAGTCAATTAGCCTAAAAATCATTCCATACATGGTATCCAAGTAGCTATGCTGCCAACAAATTCTTCCTCTTTATGGGCGGGAACTCATCAATGATGATTGAAACCTCTGCTGTAATATGATTTGTTGAAGAGCTTTTATGGAAACATGTCTTTGGTAACATCGTTTTTTCCTCTCGGGGCATGGCCGCATAGGTACACGTTTTAATGCAGGATTGTCGAAGGATGCTCACTCATGTGTCGAAAGCCTAAAACCAATTGCCTACGACGGGCGCTAATGACAGACAGACAGGCAGACAGACGAACATGCCTAAATCAATTCAGAATTTTATCCTGATTCCTAATATCTACATATACTTTATGGAGTCTTCGGTGTTTCATTCTTGGCGTTACAAAAATTTTAAATTAATTGAAACGAAAACGCAGGACGTATTTACTTTTTTTAAAAAAATAGGCAAAAGCTGAAGTAATGAAATCAACCTAATTCAGGTACTAACGACGTTAGACTGCCGATTTTGAGGGTCCAGCTAATACCGAGTACTAACTAATACTCGGTACCAAATTCAGCTTAGTACTTCGTGAAGAAATGACTTGATATCTATTTGAGTATCAACTTTTGGTCTAATACCGGTACTAGCGCTAGTATACTCTGTCAAGAAATGGGTCGTAAGTTAAACTACAGTATTCTGCCGTTTAAACCTTAGATCAGGCGTTTGTCAAAAACATAAATATTTGACGTTGTTTTGTTTGTTCTTTGAAAGAAAATACAAGGAACGATTTTGAAAAAGTCGTAAATGCTAAGTACTGCACAATACTGGCAAATTTTATTCATAAAATTTCGTTAAACTGAGTTCAATTCAATTTAAGTTCAGATTATATTGTGAAACCCGACGACTTGAACTTCAAATTTAAACTCACGTTCAGGTTCAGTTGAACTATAGTTTAAACTTCCAGTGTGAAACTGGGGGTTAAGCGAAGTTTATGCTTAATCCTACACTTAGCTAAGCCCAGGATTAAGCTGCCACAAAAAAAAAAAAAAAAACATTCCAAATCGTATATCTCGAAAACTACTGAATCGATTCGATTGAGTTCAAATTTACAGGCAATCTTAATCTTAATCTTACCCCGTCAGGGTTCAAGTGAAGATTGGTTAAAGGACAGAGGGGCGTGGCATCTCTCATACATAAAATACGCACCAGACAACAAAACACGAAATATCGTGTATCAGAAACAGAAAACATTGCAAATAGTTAAAACAATGACAATACAATCGAAGCATAAATAAAACATTTTGAGATTCGTTGCGATCTCATATTTTTAATACAATCGAAATTTATTTTCTTTTGGTTGACGTTTTTCTTCATTTTTACTTTGCTTGTACATTTCCAATAGTAGTTGTGATCATCAATATACTTATAATATCCTATTGTTTTTCTCAGGTAGATGAACTCTATGACACATAAAATTAAATTAACCTAGTTTTTACCTCAAACTTCCATGTAGGGCGGAATTGTTTTCCTTTTCCAAAAATTCGTGCTCCTTATACAATGACGTCGAGTAAAATGTCCTGTTTATTTTGCTTATCGGTTAGATCTGCAGCAGATTATTGATAATAATCGGATCATTTTCTCTTTTACAGCTAGACATGAGATTTATGTGGTCATTAAATGCGCAAAATGTGGAATAGTGTAAATGAGGATGAGAAAAACGTTCTTTCATTAACCTCTGCAGACAAAAAACAGATGCCAGTGAAGGATATGACAGTGAATCGGAGTAAGGGTTTAAACCTCTGACAAATCTACAAAACTATCTGTTTGGCGAACTGCGGACTTGGGATTTTCATGTGGTAGGGACAGGGAGCAACCCCTAGGCAATAGTTTTATTTTCAAAGAGAAACCCAAACTATACAGAACGTGGGCCTTTGATAATTGATTTTCAAATAATACCACAAGTTTTTAAATTCGTCCTTTAATAAGCGAGTTGTTTGCTATTAAATTAAATGTAAAAGCAATTAAAATTATGGGAAGGGACTTGCTGATCCTACCTGTTTCTGGCTAGAAAAATACACTTCTATCTCAGCTGGCTGTGAACAGTTGAGTTCACTAATTTTCGTGAAATATTTAGAAGTAGAATTTTGCGGAAATGTTTTCCTACCGAATAAGTTTTTGTTTTGCTTTTCCTCCACAAAGGACATCTGCGGTGTTATGATAGAATGGAACTGGGTGGGTATTTGGCTATATAAAATGATTTATTTTATTTATAGAATCTCTGAAGTATGTACTTTTAAAACAGTAATTGGATTCTTTGTCTTAATTTCATTAAATATATTCTTATTATACTTGGGACGGATCTTTTTGTGTGGACTCCACAATTGTTTGTGCTACATAAATAGAAACTGAAGATAAAAATAAAAGAGATTTGGTTGGAGTTTTATTTTTCTCTTAATTTTTTATCGAAAGTGAGAGTTATGTTTTGATAGATTGATCGGTATTAAGATTATTAAGATGTCAAAGTCAACAATGTAATCTGTACGGTAGCATAGTGAGTTACAAGGAACTTACCGTAGACACTACTTGTGGAATAATGAATTCATTGCCTCTATATTAAATAGAGTCGAAAAGTGTAGAATTTATTGTAGTAGAATGTTAAAAGTTTAAAAAAGTAAAGAAACCAATATGAAAAGAAAGGAAATGTAATGTAGAAACAAATAAAGAGTCAATAAGCAGCTAAGTACAGCTAAGCAATCCCGCTAAGATTTCTCCCAAATTGTTTGCTATTTCGTTCTATTTTGTATACCATTACCATATTATTAATGCTTTATTTTTTAAAAAAATCTTTATCTTTCGGCTTTTTTTTTATTTCGTTCAAGGTACAGAAGGACTACATTTACAAAATGCAAAATGGGTAATCGATATCCACAATATCATGTTCATTTGCTGTCTTTACTGCCCTTGTTTGGAAATTTAAGACCAGAGCACATAGTAAACAATATGTTGTTGCATTAAAAGTAGTGATAGCTGTAACCCATGTATCCAGTACCTACCTCCTTTCGGGTGGTGACCATTGTATCGTATCGTATTCCCAAAGTGGAGCTAACATAATATCATTTGCACCATTTTAGATCTAGATGCTTTCAATTTATTCTTCTAGAAAAAAATAGTCACACGAGTCTTAAAAAACCTTAAAGGGCTTGCACAAATCCTAATTTTTAATGTATATACTGTATACTTACTTACTTACTTATACAGTGAATAGCCACGCAAGCTATTAAATATGTTTTTATAATTTCTCGATAATGATAATGAATTTGAATAAGTGAACATGCTTATTGACAGTCAAATTAAACAAATATGTCCCTATTGGGCAATTTAAATGACAATACATTACACACTCATGAACGTCTCCCCGAAATTACGCCAAACAACTTGGAAAAAATACCAAAATAATTACGGCAAATATAACAAAATTGAAAAAAAACCCAAGAAACGCCATATTTTTTGTGGAAAAATTGCCAAAAACTACGTAATGTACTAGTATATAAGAGTATACGTTGTCTTGCCAATAGCTATTGAAATGCAACGAGCAGAATTTAAAATGTTTTTTTTTTTTTTTTTTAATTTTTAAAAAATATTAGGGGGTGGTGGGTTGCCTTTACAAGTGGTTATAGTGTTCTGATAAGCGAAACATATTTAAAAACAAAATCAAACAAAAACCTGAAACCAGATAGCAGCGCCCCCTACCGGGACCAATTGTGAATTTAAACTATCCACGCACCTGCTAAAACACACACCACAAATTTCCCAATGCTCTTAAAATTACGTAAAATGTAAAGTTATGTTATTTTGCGAAAAACTAAATAGAATATCGAATGAGTCATAGAACCCAAATTTCTGGCGCTTTTTTCATATTTTTCCTTTCCTTTTTCCTAAATGGAAAAAAATAAAATGGCATAATTTCAGGGAGCCCTCACTGATTCCAAATAAACTAAATTTTGATCGCGCCTTATTGGACACACTGCCCTGTTATGTATACATTATTGTAAAACTCTTCAATCGAAGTACATATCTATGTACTTATGCTAGTTTAGTTTCTAAATTTGCCAATCACTTTTCGAAAGTTAGGTATATCATAAAAATTTACTACGATTACGGTTGCGTATACGTAACATTTTTATCTGAAACTAGCGGACCCGGCGAACTTCGTCTCGACCCAATTTAACGCCATCAGATAAACTCCAGAGTGATAACAAAACACAGATAGTTAAGATAGATTAGATAGATAGATTTATTGATTGTCATCGCAAAACCCAATCGAATGGGGAACTGAATCCGCTAGAATTGGAATGGAAGATCAGTTTGAATAATCCGAATTCGTGGGATAAGGACTTCCCCTCCTGAAATTTGCCCTTGATGATCGTCGTCCCGTTGCACAATTTCGGATGATTCAGATTCCGCAACATCATGATTATGATCGATCCCACCTTCAGCTGTAAATTATGCGGTCGAGTTCCTGGCACATCAAGCGAGTTAAAAAATTCCGTCGGATAGTTGGTCGCTTCATCCTCGTCGGTCACGCTGTCAACGGATTTGTACGAATGCAGTTCTCCAGCGATTTGACTTTAAGTAATGAAATTCAAGCTATCGACGACCTTATTCTTCCCTGCTAGTATTGCCAGTTCACTAATACATTCGAGATGTTTAGAATTTTGTGCTATGCCGGGGAATACTTTGGTGGTGAGTTCCTCCGTGAACGATATCATTCCAGTCGAAACATCAACGGGAATTTGGGGCCATTGCCAAGCGACAGCAGTTGTCTCAAGAATACAGCAGCAGATGGATCGTTCTGCAATGCGACTCTCATGTTCGTGGTAAATTTCAAGACGACGATTTCAGGCATGCATTAAATTCATCGGCAGCAGTTGATTTCGGGATGACGGGAAGCGTTTGACGAAAATCTCCGGAGAGCAATATCATAGCCCCACCAAATCGTCTTGAATCACCTCGTAAATCCTTTATCGTTCGGTCAACTGCCTCCAAAGCTCGTTTATGTCCATCATCGTGCATTCATGATTCATCCCAAATGATGATTTTGCATTTTCGCATCAATTTCGTTGTCGCCGAATTCTTGGTCATTGTGCACGTTGCGTTGGCTTGTCAACCGTGAGAAGATTCATCGGCAGCTTCAAAGCGGAATGTGCAATACGACCGCCTACCAACAATCTGGCACCAATGCCAGAGGATGCAACAGCCAACGCATTTTGAGATCTTAATATATATTGTTGCCAGAATCAAAGAAAATGCCAAAATTTCGTAGAAAAAAATTCAAATTTTTTGCGTATTTCCGGAATTTTCCGATTTTTCCACTAAGAATTTTATAAATTTTTCCATTCGAATAATTGCACACAAAATTCCATACAAAAAATCAATTTTCGATTTTTCCAATTTCCCGATTTTTCCGGAGGTTTTCCCTGAATTTTCTTTCGTAAAAACCTTCTCCTGGCAATTACGAACAACTAAAAAAAAATTGAGCCAAATCGGCCCAGTTGTTCTCAAATTTAGATTTTTCCGTTTTCCCGACTTTTCCGGAGGGTTTTCCCAACATTTTCTTTCAGAAGAACCTTCTCCTGTCAATTAAAAACGAGCAACTGAAAAGAAATTTGAGCCAAATCGGTCAAGCCGTTCTCAATTGATGAATTACTATACATTTTTGCCACCATTTTTTTTTTATTTGAAATATTATCGCCAAAAATAAATATTGTATCACTTAAAGTTCTCATGAAGTAATTTTTTTGATGAAAGCTGCGAATTTAAATTGTTCAATACAAATGAACTGAATATTCGAAATAAAAGGTGCTATCCCTAGTTATAGTCACGAACATATCAGCCAGTGATGCCAACTGAGGCATAATTATGCCTTTTAGTCATAATTCCGATGCTTGAGGCATGGAGGAATAATTTTGAGAAAAAAGGCATAATTTTTTATAAAGTCTTTTTATAATCAATCCATAAAAATAAATTTTGAATTTAGTAAATCTGGTACTTTGATCAAAGTCGCTTCACTAATTTTCATTTACCACTGTGCGTCATGCTTATTTTCCAATTCCCTACCAGACTTACTCACTAAACCCAAACGTATGCAAATGCATTAGGTCGTCCGCACATTGGATACGAATTTGTAACGTACGTAAACGTATGAATACTGGTCATACGAATTGAATGCGAACACCGAATACGATTTTTTCCTTAAAAAGGCAGTGTCCCGGTAGCTTCAATTTTGGGCCTGATGAATAATCTGTATATTGAAGATAATTTTCTTCTAACTCGGAGATTGCGGCGGCGTCGTCACTATCGTGGAACCGAATATTTAAAAAGAGATTAATTCAGTGAACTTCATCATATTATGGAAGACTTACTATATAATCCAACAAGAATATCGCTATCTACATTGATAGTCAGGCTGCGCTAAAGGCGCTAGAGTCCTTCATCATCCAATCTGAACTAGTCAGGAGCTGCCGCACAATGCTCAGAGCACTATGCGCGCAGAACCAGGTCAGATTGTGTTGGGTACCCGGACACTAAGATATTGAGGGTAACGAACGGGCTGATGTTCTGGTCAAAACCGGAGCAGAGCTTCCACCTAATGAAACAATTGAGGGCATAAAACCACCAATAGCCGTGGCCAAGAGAATTATTCTCGAGAATATTAAAAATAGGGCAGATCAGAGATGGTTGAATATTAGGGCACAGGGTCTCAAAGGCTCTGTGGCCTAAGCTAGATCGGAAAAAATCTGTAGAATTACTAAAGCTCAGCAGATCAAGGCTACGAATGGCAATAGGGATACTCTCTGGGCACTGTGTTCTAAGGAAGCACGCCATGAGATTAGGTCTAACAGATACAGACGTATGCAGGTATTGCGAAGACTTACAGGTCACAGAGGATATAACTCATCTCCTCTGTGAATGTCAAGCTATCGCTCGGTACAGGAGGAAATACCTTGGTAGGTACTTCTTCGACAATTTGAAGGAGGTTGGCCTCGCAAACAAAATTGAAGCAAAAGTAATTTTCAGGTTCTGTAGGGAAATTAATTGTCTGGGCGAAGTGGTTTAGGTTATTTGACCGTTAAGGGTCCCCAGGGATGGCGATGGGTCCAATATGGTGCCTAGTCCAATGTGATGAACTCACACCCTATTCAACCTAACCTAACCTACTATATATTGACCCCATACTGTCCGTACCTTGTGTTCCATACCCCCTTTTGTGTCCGTAAACCAAGTTAATATATTTTCAATGTTTCATTTCAACGTACGAAAGTGTTTAAGAATTCTAACAAGTTCAGATTGTTTTCGGATATCGGAAGCGGAACTACACATACGTATACGTACGACTAACTCGCATCCAATGTGCGGTGCGGGCTCCCATTGTACCTACTTAGAAAGTCGGGATCGTTCGTCCGTTTTCGTACGAAAACTAGTCAAATTCGTTCGAAAACGCCTCCAATGTGCGGCCGACCTTAAAGTTTGTTTTCGTTACTGGTAAAAAATAAATTTTAACAAACATTTTGTAATAGTTTATTTTAAAGATGAGTTCAAGTTCAACTGATCGCGATGACTTCGGTGCAGGTCAATCGAATAAACACTGTCATACGTGAAGTTAGTTTTTGTTTTTCATAATTTTAGTTATAAATACTATACACAATTATGTCTTAGTTATTGTTTTCTTTTTACCTTTGTGCCTTATAATAAAAGTTTAACACATAAATTTAAACTTTCTTCGTTATTTATCTTTTTTACCAAAAAGGCATAATTTTTTTGAAAAAGGCATAATTTTTTTCGGAATGAGGCATAAAATCATCGATCCGAGTTGGCAACACTGATATCAGCAGCTGGGGCAACAGCTTTGCCTCGCTCTTGCTATTGCTGTGTAACTCTCGTTGGGGATATAATTGTTTAGTCCCCTGTAAAAGGATGCAAGCATTGCTGGCTCGTTAGTTTTTAAAGGACACGTTCCCATGTTTAACCAACCCTCTAATATTTATCGCACTACACTCTGAAGCAAATACCTAAATGAATGTGCTTCCAAGCACACAATTACGGGGTATATTCACATGTGTATTGAATTTAAATCTGTGTTTTTTAGTCGCTAAGTCTTAAATTTGATGGGAGACTGTACAACATTGGAGAAAAATATTATGTCTTTTTTGTTTTGCTTTGCAAATTATATAAATTTAAATTTACTATGACAGTTTCGAATAAATGTGGCTGAATTTTATTAATACACTTCCCAATTTCCTCTTTCAAAGTATTGGTGGTCGTGGGCTTGTTTGCATAGACATTTGACTTCAAAAAACTCCAAAGAAAAAAGTCGAATGGCGTTGAATCCCAAGATCTGGATGGCCAATTCTGATCGTAAAAACGGTCGATTACACGCTTAGGAAATGACTCATGCAGTAATTAAATTGTTTCTCTGGCTGCCACCGTCTTATTGAAACCACATGTTGGTCACATCCATATCTTGTACTTAATTTAGGCACAAAATTGGGTTATCATGTCACGATAATGAACACCATTAATTGTTACTGCCTGATCAGCCGCATTTTCGAAGAAGAATTGTCCGATAATGCCCCCAGCCCAAAATCCGCACCAAACAGTCAAGCGTTGTGGATGCATTTGTTTCTCAACAATTACTCGTGGATTTTCTGAATCCCAAATGCGACAATTTTGACGATTAACATCGACATAACACGACATCGGCATAACACGAAGACATGCCCAATTCTTGACTACGGTGCCGAATTGATGTTTCTGATCTATCAGCAATACTCTCCCGAACTGCTTCAATGTTTTATGTTGAACGACTTGTGAAAGGATACCCAGAATGTTTAAGATCACTAATTGATCCAGTGTCCCTGAATTTCTTAATTACTCTCTTCACAGTGTTGATGGTTTTAAATCACTATGACGTCCATATTTTGTTCGAAAATTGCGGACTGCAGCTGACAAACCTTCATTATTATGAAAATGCGTTGTTCTTTCGTATAGCGCTTCATTTTTACTAACCCCTAACTGTCAGCTGTCACATTGTTATCTTTTTTGTTTTTGTTGGCATCACTGTACTGTAAATGGCGCACAATTCAATTGTCTGCATTAAAAAGGTTATGGACTATTTCATTTCACACTCGAAGAAACAAATCAATAACTGTCTTCTTGGTAAAATTTCAATTTTTGCGACTATAGAATTATCGCAGCCGGATTTGCAGACATTGCACAAATTCCTAAAAGGAAAGCAACAACCACAACCACAAAGCTAAAAGCGGTAGAATGCTTCTCGATTTGATCAATTGCTATAATACCCCAACGTGAATTGAAGTCAGCCGACAAATTGACTTCTGCCATCACTTATACTGCTATTCTATCCCGCAAAATAATGATTTAGCCTCAACAATAACATAAAACAAATTGGCCCAGTATAGATCCATCATCATTTCCAATTTCGATAACGACTTTCATTCCCACATCTCAAAGAAATCGCAGTTTCACTCAAAGTCACCGAAGAATTCCATTTCAATAAAATTTTGCCCCAAATCACGATTTCCATGATTCCCCATGGAGTTACAAATCATGTAACCGTTCCAGGGCGATGAGGAAAAAAATCGAATTTTCTTACATAATCCTTTAACGAAAAAAAGTGGGAATAAAGACGCTACCATAGCAGAATATATAATAGACCTCCTCGATTCAATTCCCTGACAATGGGTTGTGTCGACACATCCAGACGCCATCGTCGTCTTTGATGCCACACGCACGTGTTACTATTCACTTCAGAATCCCTATGAAACTATAAAACATATACACGGGTATGATGGCCTGATATAATTAATGTCACACACTATCATGTCCTTTCAACATGAAATGTGATGATGGGGACCTATTTTCTGATGTTTTGATGCTTATTAACTATACACTGTAACACATTTGACTGGTGGAAACAAAACAAAAAAGACTGATACTGTCGCAGACATCTTCTGATGTCTACAATGTAAAGTTTAGAATAATTGCCCGAATGATGCGATACGAATAAACCTTGTACATAAGAAGAGATTATTTTTGTTATGTTTACGCAACCATCACAAAGTTCCCATTCTAATGTGTTTTCAAACTTATCCAATTTTTCGTTACTGGGATACCATTTAAGCAACGGTATAGTCCTTCCCAAAGCAAAAGAAAGATCCCAACATGCGCAGTAGCACTTTATTTAAGGGAAATTTTTCCCTTAAGGTATTTTTGATCGAATGAACTTGTTAATACTTTTCTCTACTTTATCACAAATTATTAGAAAATTTCCATTTAAACCCTTTTAGTAGTGGGGTTTACGCTGTTATAATAAAGATATTCAACACTCTGGCTTTCAACACATATTTGAGAAATGCAACGCCCAGCAAATTTCCCTTTTCTTTGTGGTGGGTAAATGTGTATCTTTGGCATACGCCAACGACGGTGCTGTGTGGACAATCAGTCATGCTTCGATCGTTGATCGAGGGAGATGTCTTCGCAAGCAGGGGTATATTTGCTTTCTGAAATGGGCACATATTTTTTTTAGCTGTAGTTCTGGTTGGAAAAGTGGTTTTGTTGTCGCTAAGAGAATCAAATCTCTAATGTGAAGAGACCTGGGCAAGAAATGTTTACTTAAGTTGGGACGGGCTATACCATTCCCACCATATGGTGTGAGCCCAGCCCAGCAAGATGAGATTGTCGAAAGGATATATATCCCAGTTCACGTGTGGATAACCCTTACTCGATGCTTGTTCAATTTGTGGAAGTGGACCTATTATAGTCAGTGACTGGGGATGAGAATAACCTGATATAGTGGTAGTGGGGTGCCATGATTAATACAGAAAACTGGAATCACTATTAAGAGTAACTTAGATAATTAGGAGCAACCAATACTTTTCAGATGTTGCCGCATTTAAGCTTTTTGGGATTAAAGGGAGAGGGCATCCCTTTGTACATACATGAGAATGCATTATATTTGTTTTTTATTTATATGATAAAAAGAGCATTCCAAGCAGCGTTCCCACTTCAAATTTACGAAAGCGTAGTGCCGAGATGAAGAAAACGTAGTGTTTTGAGCTAAATCGTAGTGAAATATGAAAAATTATTGCAATCTCCATAATGTTTTAGTTTTAAGCCAAGTACGACTTACTTGGGGGGTTGATTCTCGTTCTATGATACTGTGAAGTGAAAATTAATTCGATTCTCGGTCTATGAAAAAATGAAAACAAATGACAGATTTTTTTCTCAGCCGTTTCATTTGTGAAGAAGTGTGAAAAACGTAGACAAGGCTCTATGACTCACAATGGAAACGAAAAATAAGCGCGGGCAAAGGGTTTCGGAAACCCAAAATATCTACATATTTAATCGAATAGTATCTGGAGAATAGCCCCGATTTGGCCAATGAAAAGTATTCTACCTTGAAAAGCTCAAAAATTACAAATTAACTTAAATTATTTATCACTTCACAGTCACAGAAATGAAATAGACCCCTTGTAACCACCATTATTGCGCTGAAAAGTGAATTAGTTAAATTAATTGCCCTGTTGTGAATGCGTTCAGACAACTTTTCCAAGCAAAAACATTTTAGAAACCAATATTATTACTTACTGAAGGAATTTTATACAAGAAATATATGGATACGAAGTCGAACGGAAAATCGTAGTGTTTCCAAATTTTTCGTAGTGACGTAATGATTTTGTCGAACTAAGGCAAAACCGTAGTGAAACATTACGATCGTAGTGAAAGTGGGAACGCTGATTCCAAGTCGTGGATATCGGGTACCATTTAGAGACCCATTTTTCCATTGCTAAGGGTTGGTCCGCACTGGCAACATTACATTAAATGACTAATTATTACATAATACGACGAAAATACGCTTTGAGATGGCTTTATCGTACCATTTTCGAGAGGAATGCAATAGCTACAATGGATTCGTTCTAATAAATAAAATATGCAGATTTTAGTTAAGTTGTAGTAGAAGTTTCTCTCTTCTTGATATTTGTCCCTTAAAGTCCTTTTCGAACCATGACTGCGTCCTTCGATTTCCGCCCCAATAGCTCATAATGTTTGAGTGCAACCATAAAAAAATTTAAATTACTCTGACATTCAGCGAGAGAAGGTTTCGTGCGACCTAGTCGTGCTCTTTATTTTGTATCTGCTATCTAAAAAGATAGTGGCAACTCAAGATTATTGTTGCTGTCCTAAAGTCCTAAATGTATAAGGTGGCCGACTAAATTTGCTGGCAGTCATGCTATTTGCCTTTCGTATGTTTACTTTTCCGTTTTTTTTTAACCCGCCAAACACTAGTCTGATGTCTGAATAAAATTCGTGAGCTCTTTTATCCCTTTTTTTCCATTCGTTCAGTTAAAGCTAATTTTTCCTCTTGACAAGATTTATTTTTGTCTATATACATTTTGTTGACAATGGAACTTAATTACGACGGCAAAGGTTGTTCTCCGCTTATTTGTTTGTATATGGTGAGTCAATCCCAATTTATTGGGTTCATTAAACTGCACATAAAAAACCAAAATTACCTATCACTATAAACTCCACAAAATTTGCACTTAATTCAACAGAATTTACGCAATAATCCGAAAAAATTTCCAGTCATACAAAAGTTGCTTCTACATACAACAAATTGGATAAATGTTATACCCTACCCATTCATAAAAATAAAACTAAATCACAACCGCATAACCAACCAAATAATGACACCATTATTTTTCGTATTATTTTCACCTCGTAATATTAGCATCGGTTTCATTATTAATAAATTCTGTTATTGACTACTGAAATGGACTGAAGTATCGATAACTTTTCGCATAATTAAGGTCGCAGGTCGCAGGTGTAAATGGTTGGTTTCTCTGCAGTGCTATAATATTGCTCCAAGTGATTCGGAAAAATGTAGTAACATTCATTTTAATTAGTTTCTTGTTTGATGGCAAATTAAAACCAACATCGTCTACATTGCTTTGGTGCTGCATCAAAAATAGATGGCATTGAAGTCTTCTCGATCATAATTAATGTAATTTACAGTCTTTCATTAACTCTGGACAGCCAGTACAATAAATTTGCCATTTAGCTGTGTTGTGCAGTTTGGGTTCATACCTCGAAAGTGTTATGAACGTCCACTCGACAAAGTACAAAAACGATTTATTAAATGGAAAAAAAGAAACAAGCCAGTGAAAGTCATGGAGCAAACCTTTCCTATCACGGTCACAATGTTTAGAGTACGTAACTAATGGGAAACTGTAAAGTTTTGGCGTTTTTATAAACATAACAAATAATGTCACCGCATAAGTACCTGTTTGAGACTAAGATCATCAGTCAACAGAATCAACAATCAACATATCTTACATTATTTCATTCATTCATTTCGTTCGTTAATTATTTACATTTGTTTTCAATTTGCTATCTGATTATTATAATATTCGTTCTATTTGTTAATTTGTAGCTTTAATCTTAATTCATTTGTTGTTATTAGATGTTATATTATTTTGGTTATTCACTTCTTCGACTTGACTTGCCTTCAGTGTTATCAATCACTTTGATCTATGTATATTTCAAATTGTTATAATGTTCTCTTAAAATCTCTTAAACTCAATGTAATTGTTACTCTCATGCTAATGTCTAACTCGTCTAAAATTACACAAACAAATGTATTACTTGTGCAAGGCTTGTGGGTTGGCGAGAGTAACTTGGTGCATCGACGATCGACCAATTGATCGTGCGTGTTCTCGGTCACTTGGATTTCGATCGCAGCAGACACCACATATCGTAACCAAAGGCTAAGTTACAAACCATATTTTGATTTAGTATATACAAATAAAATTATTCTGTAGCTCCTATTTGCATATTTCAACTCTCGTTTACTTTTTCCTGTTCGGTGCATTAGGCAGCAATCGCTCGTTTTATATCAAAACAGTACCATCTACACGTTAAAAGGGTAGATAGAAATCCAACAAAAATTGTTTGAAAAATAATGTCAAAGGGTTGGTAGATACAACCCTTAAAATCTGTGCCACACAAAAAGTAAAAACATAACCAATTTCAAAATATATGTGATACCAAATATGTTTTTGTCTTAAAAGTTAGTAAAATTAAGGATTAGGTGTCGATTTTTATTTTTATTTGATATAAGAGTAAAGAACTTCATGTCATTCGATCTATCCTAGGTATATCCTACAGTATTTTACTTCCCTTTGTTTCAAGCTTCCAAGAAGGTATTCCTTTTTCTCTGGACTCTTTAATATCTACTGAATGTCAATTCCAAGTGTCAACTATGGTAGAGCATAATTATTTTAACGTGGACAGGAAAAATAGGTAGAGATGAGAAATAACCCTAAATGAGAACGACTCAACTTTATTTCAAAGTAAGAGACGTCAATTCGAACACTTCACATTTTTATACGAGTAAATCGATTTTGAAGTGAATTTCCTTGCCAGTTTATAGAGTCTATAAAGTTGACATATATCTGCACGAATAAGGTGCTGATGAACTAGTTCGGTATCTTTAGAACAAAAACAAAATAAAAATGCCATCCGTCAATTAGTTTCGGCCCCAAACAATCCTTTCTGTACTGTCATCTGTGCGAGAATTGACATGTATAATTAGTTATAAGTGTGTATGCAAACCAAACTTTTTAAAACCCAAAAAGCATAGATTATAAAAAATACAAACACTGAAAATGTGATCATTGAATGCGAAATGTTAGAGATGGATTCAAACTGCGAACTACTATAAAAAAAATCTTAAAATTTACATTACATATTTTTACTCATACCAATTTTATGCACTGATCTTTTTTTTGGGTGTGATCATAATATTCTCTAGCAAAGCGCCCTAGTATATGATCTGCCTATAAAGCAAGACGCGTACTGAAGTGGTGTGGCAGTGGCGTGGTGACCAAGTGGCAGGTGTCATCGCTAGGCTTAGCCTATGTAAGGAAATGTAGATGCGCGCATCAAAGCGGAATGTCGGTCTGGTGCCACTTGTCTCGAACAAGTTTAGTTTTCAATTGGCAAACCGGCGGTGGTGACGACGTGCATTTGTAGAGCCATATGCCTTGTAGGTAGATGCTGGTGACGACGTTCATTTTGACATTTAAACTACGTAATTTTGTTTACCCGGAAACAAAAATCATGCGAGACGACCATGAATTCAACCTGCTACTTGGTCACCACGCCACCTTCACGCCACTTCCTCACCATTTCGGTGAATAGAGCCATACCTACCGACCATCATTGACGGTAAGTGCAATGGCTTGTCTTTTAACACTGCATCCACTTGATAACTGAGCGTATTAGTTGCTTCGAATTTGACTTGATGCACGTCGGAATGTCGGATATCCTCATCACTACTATTCTTAGTGGTAGTTTCGGATATTTCTTATACATATTATCTAATACTCTCTTTGTAACTCCGTTTTATAAAGGAATAAATAAATAAATAGTTGGCGCAACAGGCCCGCAGAAGAACGCAGGTCTCTGACTTCTCAGAAGCATTCTGAGCTTCATTCTGGCTAAATGTTAATTTTTTGTATCAATGGAAGTAACCCACAATTTAATGCCAAGTCTGGCCAGCTACAAACAAAGTTTTTCAGCAAAACACCGGGAAACTGAGCGACTGAACCCATACTCTTAGTAGTAGTTTCAGTCTTCAGATATATTCTGGTTCGTATCTTATCTTCACTTCATTACTTTACTACAATATGATTAAAAGTTAAATACCTCAACTGACTTCTTGTCTGCTAAGCAGAAGAAATGCACCACGAAACTTAATACACTATCCCACTGAATGACTTATTCTTCTAGAAATATATGAAATACTAGCGGACCCGGCGAACTTCGTCTCGCCCCAATTTAACGCCTTCAGATAAACTCCAGAGTGATAATAAAACACAGATAGATCAAATTTCAATGTGATTTATTTGAATTGAACAGACATCAGTAGAGAGTGATGTGATAATCAATGTTTTTCGATTTGTTTTGCGGCACAAAACAAACAGCGAAGACGGTTTGCCAACATACGAACATGCAACGTACAGCTGACCGTGCGAAAAACAGGGAAATTCGAGATTAATCCCACAGACTTCCAACGATTGGCCTTGCGATTTATTGATTGTCATCGCAAAAGCTAATCGAACGGGGAACTGAATCCCCTTAAATTGGAATGGAAGATCAGTTGGAATAATTGGAATTCGTGAGATAAGGACTTCCTCTCCTTTGCCCTTGATGATCGTCGCTTGAATGACATTTTTCATCAATTTCTTGAGGGACAACCGCGTACCATTGCACAATTTCGGATGATTCAGATTCCGCAACATGATTATGATCGATCCCACCTTCAGCTGCAAATTATTCGGTGGAGTTCCTGGCACATCAAGCGAGTTAAAAAATTCCGTCGGATAGTTGGTCGCTTCATCCTCGTCGGTCACGCTGTCAACGGATTTGTACGAATGCAGTTCTGACTTTAAGTAATGAAATTCAAGCTATCGACGTCCTTTTTTTCCCTGCTAGTATTGCCAGTTCACTAATCCATTCGAGATGTTTATAATTTTGTGCAATGCCGGGGAACACTTTGGTGATGAGTTCCTCCTTCGACGATGTGAACTCGCGAAAATTTGCCGGGAAAGATTTCAATCCAGTCGAAACAGCAACGGGAATTTGGCCATTGCTAAGCGCCAGCAGGTTAACTTCTCCACCCAAAATGCACGCAAAACGTCTATCACAATGAATTTCACAATTATCCGAAATTTTCCTAGCTTCACAACGAATTGATGAATTACTTTATATTTTTCACACCATTTTCATATGTGTAATATGTATATAGATTTTATAAGTCTTTTAAAAAATATATTATGTATCATCTTGAGACGATTTTCTAAAAATATATGATAAGTGTCAGAATTAATAAAAAAAAAAAATATCCCCATTTCGAAGCTATTCCAAACCCAATGCATTTCCTTAGGAAGGATATAAAAAATATGTCGGTGTAATTTTTCTTTTAGTTTCAGAGACCGTTAAAGGAGACTGGTTCTGGTGGGGTGGTTTAAAAGTACTGATTCTATTGGGAAATATCCATCGCCTTGTCACTTTACTAGCATTTCTTATGAAGCCAACATTCGATGGAGCATTATAGAATGCTACATTAAACCTTTGAAATTCTATTTGTTTAGATGTATGTAGGTTCGCCTTTAATGGGGACATTTTGAAAGCTTGTAGAGATAGTCCTTGGAATTCAAGTACTTAGTTCGAATGATTTTTAATCATGTCACGAATAATATTTTGTAAAAATCCATAAGAGATCTGTCGTTTGGGGTTAAATCTAACGGAATATTTTTTGTGGTGTGAAAATAATGGGTAGAGCCATGCTAATAGACATTATTAGTATACAGCTTAAATTACATAAATTTATATAAAAGGCGTGCTATATGGTTATTAATAAAATACCTCTTTTCAATCTGCGGAGGGAAATATTTAAATAATCTTCTATAATCCCAAAGAGCCATAAAGTGCTTTCAAAATCGGAAAACCTATTCAATAATTTCTGATTGGAGACTCCATTTTTCACTGACATTGGTTATATGCCCGAACTTCCTCTTGCAATTGGAATATAAACAAACCTGACTCTAAGTGGGCACTGGGCAGGGGTCAAATAAACCTTTTCAAATTTATTTGCACTAATCATCAAAATTATTTTGCCAAGTGCAACCAAATACTTAATTCAATTTATAAGATTGATATAAGTCCTTGATGGAATCAAATCAAACGTCCATCTAACAAAGGCATTTGGATGGACTTATCGATGCAATCGCATTGTCAAACGATATCATCGTCTCTCTCAAACTAACCACCAACACAATATGAATTGCCAACAAAATTCGATAACATTGTCAAAGGCGAAGCAATGCAATGACATACCCTTTGGCACAAGGGTTTAAATTGTATATTCGGCCCCACGAGAAGAGTTTCTCACATTTTCCTTCCGAACTGATGTGGATGGTGTCATAACTTTAAGGTTTATGGTAGGTATACTCTCTGTCAATAACAAGGTGATGTTTGTGCGTTCTTTTTCTAGGTAGATTATCTAGAAAATGTCTCTTCCCTTGTTTCTGATGTACATCAAAATAAACACTCCTGCCGAGATTAGAATGAGGGAAATGATTAAGAAATGGATGATGGTTGGTATCTTTGAAATGCGATGATCAATTTCACGGACGTCGAGTAATTTACTGGGCTTCTTTGATTTATTTTCGTTAAATTCGATACTTTTAATAGAATTTTGAGCCAAATGGAAATTAATTACATTTGGTACGAGTTTGACATTCTGATTGAAGTGGATGGAAACGCCTTATATCAATTTGAGCTGAAACCAAATTCGCTGTCAACAATATGAAAGAAATAAAGGACGATGGTACAATGATAGTACTTTCATAAAAAAAACATACCGCCAACCAAATTACTGAATGCTGCTGGGGCACTTCACTAATTTTCTAAATATTCGAACCTTCCGGGCTGCCAACATAGACTCCGATGTCTACCTTGTTATAGCCAGCGCACAACAACGAAGAATTACTGTTGCATAATTTTATATTGAACTAATGTAATCGAAAAAAATTTAACAGAACCGATGGTGCTAAAGTGCTATCAATGGGTTTCTGATTAAGGCTACAATGGACCGGAATTCTAAGTCTAAGTGCTCCAGGATTTAGAGTCCCCATATAGAGAAAAATTCCTGTCTATTGGGATCAATAGGAGAAAGTCATCGGTAATGATACATTAAATGCGCTGGGTCTTACCTAACACCCGACGAAACCCTAAGTTTGATGAACAGTGCAGAGTGCATGCAGTTCAACAATTCGCCTACAAAACGGCATAGCCCCGAAGGATCAGAACGCCTCGTTAGCTCTACGAGAAAAAAAGGAGGTAACATCAACAAAGGGGGTAAAATGCGCGCCAGTAAATAGGAAGTTACTACTCCGGGAAAAATGTTTTGAAACCTATTAAGGAGTTAAAAGTGTCATGCTAAAGCAACAAAACGAGGAAGACCTCGACTAAGGTGACGCACATAAGGGTAAAGGAAGGCGCCAACTGAAGTGGTGCCGTGGTGACCAAATGGAAGGTGGAATCACTAAACCTATGTAAAGAAATGTAGAGGCATATCATATTGTACAGAGGCTGGTGACGACGTGGATTTCGACATTAAAACTTTTTTTTTTTATGCGGAACATGCGAAAGATGCGAGACGATCAAGAGTTCATCATAGGACGACATTTTAGGAACTGATGAATCGTTTACACCATAATTGTTTGCCACTTCAGTTCTCTTTAAATCACTTCCATATAACATAACGTGGGCGCAGCAGCGTAGTGGTTAGTGTGCTGGACTACTGTGCGAGGGATCCCAGGTTCGATCCCCGGAAAAACACAAATTACAGCTTAAGGTTTTTTCTACTGCGCCACCTCTCGCGAACGTCTGACAAACATCTGAGAGTATGACTGTCCTGAAAAAGCTTCTCAATTCAGCCGTTCGGACTCGGCATAAAATTGTAGGTCCCTTCCATATTCCATTCCCAAAAATAAAAACTCACACAAAACGAATGGTTGCGAGAAGCTAGGCCTAGGGTGTCTACCGCCTGTTGAGTGTTTGGGCCAGCTATTTATTTAAGTATTCATTTTATAACATCGCTGCCATTCCATCGACACACCACTCCTAGGTATATACCACTTGGTCACCACGCCACTTGCTCGCCACTTCTATGCGCGCCTTGCTTAAGGCGACCCAGCTTATCCATTACTTACTTACTTAAGGTGGCGCTACAGTCCGGGGTGGACCTGGGCCTCAACCAACAAGCGTCTCCAGCCAGCACGATCTTTGGCCAGCTGCCTCCAGTTTCGCACGCTAAGTTGGTTGAGGTCCCCTTCCACTTGCGTGCGCCACCTGAGTCGCGGTCTTCCTCTACTGCGCCGTCCCTCGGGTGTGGATTCGAAGATCTTCCGGGCCGGAGCATTCACGTCCATTCGCTCTACATGACCCAGCCACCGCAGTCGTTGGACCTTCACTCTTCTGGCTAGGTCGATGTCGCTGTACAGCCCGTACAGTTCGTCGTTGTATCTCCTCCTCCATTCACCGTCTATGCAGACGGGACCGAAAATTACTCGAAGAATTTTCCTCTCGAAGCAGCCAAGAGTAGCCTCATCCACTTTTGATAGAGTCCATGCCTCTGCACCATAAAGTAGGACAGGGATGATTAGGGTCTTATAAAGGGTCACTTTAGTTGTTCGAGAGAGGGCTTTGCTACTCAATTGCTTTCTTAGCCCAAAGAAACAGCGATTGGCAAGAGTTATTCTTCGTTTAATCTCAGCGCTGGTGTCATTGTCTGAGTTTATAGCGGAGCCTAGGTAGACAAAGTCCTTTACCACTTCAAAGTTATATCTGTCTATAGTGACGTTCTGTCCAAGACGTCGGTGTTGGGTGTCCTTTCTTGATGACAGCATATACTTTGTCTTGCCCTCATTGACCGCCAAACCCATTTTCGCCGCTTCCGTCTCAATGCCCACGAACGCGCCAGTGACATCACGCTGCGTTCTGCCGATTATGTCGATGTCGTCGGCGTAGGCGAGTAGGTGGACGGACTTTTGAAAGATAGTGCCTCTGGTGTTAGCGTTTGAGTTTTGCACTATTCTTTCAAGAACGATGTTGAAGAAGTCACATGACAGCGCATCGCCTTGTCTAAATCCTTTTTTGACATCGAAGGTCTCGGTGAGTTCTTTACCGACCTTGATGGAGCAGCGTGAATTCTCCATTGTCATCCTGCACAGACGGACGAGTTTGGCAGGGATGCCAAAACTAGACATTGCTCTGTATAGCTCGTCTCTATAAATGCTGTCATAGGCGGCCTTAAAATCGATGAAAAGATGGTGGGTATCGATTTGGACTTCCTGGGTTTTTTCCAAGATCTGCCGCAGTGTGAATATTTGGTCGATGGTAGACTTTCCTGGCCTGAAGCCACACTGATAGGGACCAATCAGGTTGTTGACGAAAGGCTTCAGGCGTTCACACAACACGGCAGATAGGATCTTGTAGGCGATGTTAAGAAGACTAATCCCTCTGTAGTTGGCGCAGTTCAGAGGGTCTCCTTTCTTGAGGATCGGGCAAACAATGCTGAGGTTCCATTCATCGGGCATACTTTCCTCCGACCATATTTTACAGATGAGTTGGTGCATGCTCCTAACCAAGTCATCGCCTGCCGCTTTGAATAGTTCGGCGGTTAGGCCATCTGCTCCAGCGGCTTTGTTGGACTTAAGCTTAGATATAGCTATCTTGACTTCGTCCAGGTCGGGTGGGCGGAATTGTTGGTCTTCATCGTCCAGGTTGAATGGTTCATTCTGCCTGACAGCGGGATTTAGTTCGTCATCGCCGTTAAACAGTCTGCAGAAGTAATTCTTCCATATCCTCAGCATCGACTGCGATTCTACTATGATGTTCCCTTGTTCGTCCTTGCAGGCTTCGGTTCGGGCTCTGTAGCCTTGGCAGGTTCTTTTTACCCTTTGGTAAAACTTCCGAACCTCATTCCTGCTGTAGCATCTCTCTATTTCCTCGATCGCGCGCTTCTCGTGCTCTTTCTTTTTTCTCCTGAGAAGCCGGTGTTCATCTCTTCTTTTCTGCGCGTAGAGCTCACGAGCAGCTCTGGTCCTTCTTTGCAGCGCCGCTTTGTATGCCTCTTGTTTCGCTGCATGTGCTTGCCGGCACTCGTCGTCGAACCAGGGGTTTCGTTGTGGTGGTCGTGTGAAACCAAGCACATCAGAGGCGGCGTCTCTGATGGCTTTTTGGCAATGTTGCCACTGGTCTTCGATGCTTGATGCTGGCTGCATAGAACCTCTTGAGAGATTGAGAGAGACTCGATCGGAGAAGGATCTGGTGACCTCTTGCGATTTTAGCCGTCCGACGTCAAACTTCCTCACAGTATTTACTTGTATTGGCGGTGTTCGGGATATCCGAAGGCGTACCTTGGCTACAACAAGGTAGTGGTCCGAGTCAATGTTGGCCCCTCGGAACGTTCGGACATCCATAATACTGGAGGAGTGCCTTGCGTCGATCGCAATGTGGTCAATCTGGTTGACGGTTGATTGATCGGGAGATCTCCATGTGCCTTTATGAATATCGAGATGCGGGAACCGCGTACTTGCTATGACACCATTTCGCCCCGCCGCGAAGTCGATCAGCCTAAATCCGTTATCGGAGGTGGTGTCGTGTAGGCTGTACCTTCCGACAGTACTACCAAAGATGCCCTCTCTTCCTATCTTTGCATTAAAATCACCTAGGACAATTTTAATGTCATAGTTAGGGCACTGCTCGTATGTCTTGTCCAAGAGCTCGTAGAACCTCTCTTTGGTGTCGTCGTCTTTCTCTTCCGTGGGGGCATGGGCGCATATTAGGCTAATGTTGGCGAATTTAGCCTTGATGCGGATTGTCGCGAGGCGCTCGTTCACACAGCTGAAACTTAAGACTTCTTGCCTAAGTCTGCCTCCAACGACGAAACCACATCCAAATAAGCGCTGTTTTTGCTGCCGATAGCAATCGCCATAATAGATGTCGCAGTTTTTCATCCTCTTCTTGCCCGGTCCATCCCATCGCACTTCTTGGATGGCGGTTAGGTCTGCTTTATAGCAGTTCAGGGCCTCCGCTAGTTGTTCGGCTGCACGTGGTCTGTTAAGGGACCTAACATTCCAAGTGCAGATCCGAAATTCGTTGTCCTTTATTCGTTTGCCAGGTTCGTCAACAGTAAAATCATCCGTATCCGAGGCTTGTTGTTGTTTCGGAACTATTGTTGTTTTCCGCAGTCGGGCAGTTACCCCGGCGTACAACCCCCAACCTGGAGGGCCAGGCCCTTTGTTGGACCCCTTGGACGAAAGGGGCCGGATTCCTCCGGTGTCAGTAACCCACTTCGGGGATGTGAGAGCTGCCGTTGGCCCATAAAGGGTTCATCCGCCACCATCTCTGTTTCAGGACCCTGACTAGTCCTGAAAAATCCTCACTGACCTCAGCTCCAAATATGTCGAAGTAGCTCAGGTAAGGTATCTGCCAAATTGACTGTTGTCGTCACCGTTGATTCAGTCTAGTGAATTCATCCGCCGTACGTCCTCTTTCTGAGGGGCTCATGTAAGACTTCTGAGACTCGTTCAGTCAGTCATTCCGACAGAGCATTATAGTGTTGCTATTTTCTTCGTGTTCAACACTCGCGCTTATAAGTTTAGCAAGCCAAGCCCGGAAGGGCGAGGCCAGTACCCGGTGGTTACCACGCGGAGGTAAAATAAGCACAATTGATGTGTATGAAAAAGTTACAACAGCTGGGCACCGCCAAGTTGATGCCAGTCAGCGCCTACCCGATTCATACACACCCAACCACCCAGCTTATCCATACTACTTATAAAATGCAACGTCCGTCTGTTCGTTAATCCATAACTCGAGAACGACTCGACCGATTTTAATTGATTTTTGCTGATTTATAGATGTGTAGCTCAATTAGGTCATAGGGTGGGTGAGAATTGTTGAGGAGTAAAGGGATCGCGGGGAGTAAGGGCTAGGGGGGGACTCACGAACCTTTAGCCGTATGAACTTCAAAGTTTGTACGTTGATAGATAAGTCAAAATTATTGCATGTCTCATTTATGGTTTTCAAAAATACGTTATACATCCCCTTTTGTCCAATTTTGGCATGGCGATATCGATAATGGATGTAATGTATTGGATATATAATGTGCACCCTCTGCATCGCCCTCCCTCATGCTACTTGTTTGTAATGCTGTATTTCCTTCCCTTTGTTTCCCTCTTCCAATGGAATCCAAACAACTACCTACCCCAACCCTACACTGTTACCATACCACATATCGAATGAAATTCTGATGTGAAACCTGTTTTGTATTATATATCTCTTCTCTTATGAAGATTATTAATACACCCCATGCCATACTGCAGCACGCACGACGCACCCCATCCTCATCCTGCATGCATCGGACATACGATCATAATATATATACCTACATATACAACTGACCATAGCACTCACTGCGAAAACAAAAAATCAACCCTTTTCGAATGTGTAGTAAACGTATTGTTTTTGTTTTGATCGCAAAAGTATAAACATCCATTTGTAGCAAGGTATATGTGTATGTATATATTTTCACTTCAGAAAAATACATTTTGGCTAAAAACTGTTCCTAAAGACGTGGCTATAAACGACACAGCCTATAGCAGTCTTACAGTCTTAAGGAACATTTTAAAAAAAGTTTCATCGAAATCTGTCCAGTAGTTTTCGAGTTTTTAGCTGACAAAGAAAAGGCCTACAGTTTTATTATATGTATAGATAAAAGAAACCGGCGAGTACTTATACCAACTCGCCGTCAACTTTGACTCATACCTACTTGTGCCCAGTGTGCATTCACAATATAAACATTTTGTTCCCATCCTGCCCCAATTCCTCATATTTTTAAGGTTCCGTTCCCATAGGGACAAAACGGAACCTTATTATATTCGCTACGATGCTTATGTCCATCTGTCCGAACCCACTAAGCCAATTTTCTTCCTAGGTCTATTTCGCAAGAACTAAATTACGTAGAAGGCTGAAATTTGCACACAACATCAGGGATACGGATAACCCCTAGTTAAACGGCAAATACCAATGATAGCGATAAATTGACTGGTTTTGGAGTACCTACATACTTAGTAATTTGGTGAAAGAAATATTTTCCTTCATACAAAAAACTGTTTAATTTTATACCTGGGTCTATTATTAGCCGTTTTTTATTATCAGCGTGATCTGATCCGGATCAGATCATGAAAATAAAACAAACTGGATCATTGATTGAGTTGTGGCAACAAACATATAAAATCCAATACCAATTATGACAAATTTCGTATTGCCACCAGCCATCTTGCAGCCACACGGTGCAATGTGACGTCACAATGCGATGATTTCTCCATAGCACTTGCTCATATTTGAGTTTGACATTTCGCTTGTTGTGTCGGGGTGTTACCATATGGATACAAATCTGCATACATTTAACATTGAATATTTTTTTTGGGGAAACTATGTTCAAATGTTAAGTTCAAATATGCATTATAATTAACCGTATTGTACTGCTAATATTTCCATTTATATTTCTGTGCTATATAGCGAAACAAAACATCTCGAAAGTCGGAGTAGTAACTTATTCGAATTTGAAAAAATGCTAATTGATTTTTTGTGTTGTTAATTGTGGTTCACATTTTGGTCTGGCAACATTACTGTGTGGCTATAATTTACAGGGACACCAACCTTTAGTGAATGAAATAAACAACGCCACGAAACAACAACGAGAAATAGATGAATTAATTTTCAGATCATATTTCGTGATCTCGATGAAAAGCAGGATCACATGTTGTTCTTGTAAGTGCATGTAAATCGATGATCTATATGGATCATAGCAGATAATAAAAAACGGCTATTATCAAAGAACAACCGACTTTTCATCAACTCTGGCTAAGTACGGAGGGAGTCGGGCAGAATCTCGAAAAATGTAATCCTGAAAGCCCAAAATCCAAAATCCAGAAAATCCACAATCCCGAAAGGCCAAAATCCCGAAAGTAAAACTAAGAATTGTATTGTAGCAACAAAAAAATAAGCCAAATTTATTTAACAAAATAAACAAAATAACAAATTTCAAATAAATAAAACATAACAAAAACAGTTAAAGTCTTATTAACAAAAACATATAAAAAAACGATCCATGATAAATCAATATCTAATACAAATTCATATTGTACGCAATTCCTGTTAGAAAACTTATTTCAGAACGCTCGTTTTCTTAGTTGTTGGCGTCTCACTGGAAATTATTTTAGCCAAACATATTTTCACACGGATTTGCTCTTCAAATAAAAGAGCAATCAGTGAATATGCACCAATGTGTGAATGCCCTGCTGGAACTTTCAGCCGGCGGCCGGCGGTGCCACGCCTCTACGTTGTTCTGTGCCCGCGGCAGATTTTGTAGCAAAAGGTTACAAACCGACCAAAAATTAGGGGAGTATGCAGGACTACCTGCAAGTCCGTAACGTTTTCTTTTTCTACTCTTCTTATCTGTAAAGAAATCTTTATTGTAAATATATATTTTCCAATTAAATTGTAGCCTTAATCATTACCATTCACATAATTTTCTCCAAATCACAATTATTGACAATTTAAGCAGACATATCAGAACAATGATTGTGCTTCAAAACATGAAAATAATCTGTAACCTCTTCAGGTGGCATGAAAGCTAGGCTTTTAAGCATCCTCGTTTGCAAACTGAAATCTAGGAAATTGTAGAAAATTTGTATATTATTACACAACAAAATAGTTAATAAAATATGAGTACATATTACCTTCATTATTTCCGTACTCCCTTTGTAGACCAGACGATTGAATCTTTCGCCAAATAATTTGCCCAAAATGAAACAAACAACCCTTGCTTTCAGCATCAGGAAATGCGGTCGGCCTTCAATATTGCCTTTTCAAAGTCGGAAAGTATGTATTTTGGTCCAAGTGCAACATCATCGGAGTGCATAATATCGGAAAAAAATTCTGTGTAACATTTTAGGCTCTTAGAGCCAATACAACACTGGAACTATTTGACCGTCAACTTGTCCATGAATTGAAAATAGTTGACGAAAAATAGTTGGTACGGACAATCCATGTGCCATAATACCTAACTTGCTAGCTGACGAATATTGGCCAAAGTTCCCAAAATAATAATTTTGTCATTGTCGAATGACTTCTCAGCAAGTACGAAAACTTCGCCATCTACAAGCTTTAAAACATTTGGAATTTCTATGCCGTCCAATGTCGTTGGCTCAACCTGACGAAATGTGTTACGAACTCGTCTTATCTTCTTTTTCTGTGCTGATAAGCTTGACAAATACACTCGCTTGTTTTGTAAACACTCGACTTCAGACGATGCAACAATTTTCGATGGTGGCTGAAATGTTGTTTTTGCTTTCTCCTTCACATACTCATTTGTTATTATATGTATGTATATCGCTTTCGTGTACGATAACGCCTCGTGGCAATGGTCTGTGGGGACTTTTTTTTTATATTGTGCGAGTTGTTCTTAAATATTGGGGTTAGGCGTGATTTGCACAATGTTTCCTTTCGCTGCTCACACTCCAAGTAAAATGTATCCTTGTATATTTTTTTGACATGGTAACTATAGCCGTCAATAAGTAGTTTCTCACGCTGTATGTTGGTCTTCGCGAAGGACACTTCCATTTCCACTTAAGACTTCAAAGTTCAAACCCAAAATGACACTGATAATAATTATAAAGTTTTGAATTATAAAGGCATGCACGATACTCACTTTGTATTACATACGATGTTCACTGGCTAACAAAAATCTAGTCGGTCAGCTATCACACTATATGAGATCAGCACAACTGAATGCACATTGCAAATTGCAGCGCAACATTACAAAACATTATTACGGTAAATGGAATGGACAAACACTAAGAAGAAAACCCGAGAGAACGACAATAAACAAAAACACCTCATAGGTCATAGCAACAACAACGCACAGAGGTTGGTCTTCTCCTCCGTTCTAATCACCAGTTGGCGGGCTTGTAGCTTGTACTCATCGCTCAGTTGGAGCAAATGGTAGTCAGTAGTCACTTGGTCAATTGACAAAAATCGAAGTGCAGGATCACTTCCTCACAGGGGAAAGCAGAAATGTCTTCCCAAGTGGATTATATATGGAGAATTGAAGTGAAAGTGAAAGAAAAGAAAGAAAGAAAAAACAAATTGGAGTGCGCTAACAGCAGAAGCTGATGAGTTGAGATCCTGATGCACCCGTATACTGTGGGCTTACAAAAGAGGCCCAATCAATTAAAGCATTAAATTGGGCAGACATTTTAAAAATGTTGGGTACAACTTGATCCCACTCAAGCAATTAAGGATGTTATTTGAATGCTGTACATCAGTGATTAAGTCAATGGGCCATTGTAAATCTAAGAATTGTTATCAGCCTCAAGCAGCAATCAATGAAGCGCAGCAGATAATGTACAATTACCTATACGCCGAAGGCCCAATCTGATATGATTTAACGATAAGTGAATACCTATACGATTTATAATTGAATACCAATGTACTGCGAAATGTGTTCATTCTTTTATTTACATTCAGAACAAGGACACTTCTACCTACTGTAAATAAAACGTCACTCGCACAATTTTCAAATGTACTACTCGAAGTGAAATAATTTGATATTCAAATCGCTTATCAGGAACTTTTCACGTCTGGCTGACGGCATTCATTTCAATAATTATCCTCTATCACTTATATAAGTTAAAGTAGCACAAAGCGTTTGTTCACTTGCGATGATGACGACAGGAGTCTGTAGGTACCTGTACCTATAATGGATTCTGTCAGACGTATATCCATTACGGGCATCTCTTATGAGAAAGTCCTTTATCTTTAATGCTTCCAGAACTGAACTTCTTTTATTTATATTTTTTAGTTAGTCTCCTTCTAAAGAATATCCTCCCATCGGTTACCGGTGCCCGTCACAAGCCATACTTCCTCGCGAAAGAATGTCCCTTACTGCATGATCGTCAAATCACAAATAGGATTTTTTTGTTTGTTTCAAGTGAAGCCGATAAAAGATAGCAAACAATTTGCACATAATTTATAACCGAAATGAAACGAAACAAATTGCTAAATTTAAGATTCAAATAAACAGGTGTGTTTCACGAGTCTCATGAGCTTCACGAGAACGGAATTTTGGGGTAGAAATGGATGATATTACATTTAAAATGATTTTCACTCTCTGAAAAGAGTGTGTACTGTACGAGAACAATAAATCAAATAAAATCTTCTCAAGCGGATGAAGAAAATAGCTAGCAAATGAAGCTCCAGCTCCAAAAAGCAAAGTAAGTTCAAGATATTCTGACTGTGGTGATGCTGAAGTTCAAGTTATTCTGACTGTGGAGATTCTGAAAAGCTTTGTGGCCAATTTGTGCTAATGGACCATTTTATGGTTCATATTAAAAAATATTTTACGGATTTGATGTTTATTTTTGAAATAAGTATCGTACAACTCTTGTTGAAAAGTTCAGCTGAATAGAAGTCGTCCTCTTTGCATAATAGACTAATGGAATTATTCTAATATTATTACTATTTTCTAGGGATGATACAGTAACAGAGAAAATGGGGAAAACAAAAGGTATTTTACGAGATGGGCATTTTTTTTACATAGCTGCAAAGTGCTTCGCATATTTAACTGCTGCGAATCATTTGGAATTCAGTGGTTTCTCCCAGCTTTTGTTTCTGCAGTAAAGCTGCTGTCACTCTGAGTTGTATGTATGCATTTTGCGAAAAGTAATCAGAAAGTTACGGTGCAGGAATGATATGTAAGTGAATTAGATAGTTTGGTATTATATTATAGAATAACAGCCCTATTATGGCTATCAAATATCAACACGATATTTGATAATAATTGATACGTATCAACAAAATGAATGAATCGGTATTATGGTTATCAACCTATCAACATTTTTGATGAATTGTGAATTGTATTAGATCTAAGATCTATTGTGAATAGTTTTATTGATAAACTTGGTATTACGGTTATCAAAAAATTTGATATTCATCAAATTTTCTATCAACCACAAATTTCGCGTTGATACGTATCAAATATTCGGGCGCATCAAATTAAAAAATGTGTATCCTCGTTTTTAATGTAAAATAACGACTTTAGAGCGAAATGTCAGCGGTAGACATAAGACATCCCAAATGTACTTAAACTACGAGTAGCGGCGATTTTAAAATTATTTGCAAAAAGGAAACTATCAACTGAGCGCGTTGGGAATAACTTCAATATTGGCATTGCACAATCAACAGTATTGTTCGTTGATTTAATTTGCGAAAAAAGCGACTTTTGTTTAATAAAAACAACTAACATTATTCAACGAAAACTAGTCGTCAGCCATAAAACAAAAATCAACTACAAATCAGAAACGTCAAACGTCAAAACAAAACCCATTCTCAATGATATTTTGATAAGTATTCACAATGGGGTAAAATTTATCAATTGATACTCATAATACCAAACTATCAATGAATTGATAGATCTTATCAAGTATCAACTAATTGATATTTGATAGCCATAATAGGGCTGTAAGTTAATTCTACAAATGGATGGAATATAATACTTGCAGGGGTATAGATATTATTGTTGAAACAAAGCGCAAACATTTTACTTACAGACGGCAGTCAATCTGTAATAAATGTTTGACCACTAATGGGCCCTCATATCGACAAATATTAGTGACTAGCTTTACCCGTCCGGCTTTGGTAATCCACCGGAATAGTATTGCTTAAATATGGTCTTGTTCTTGTATATCAGTAGGTACAATGCACAATAATCTTTCAAATTCTACAATTTTAGTTTCAAGGTTCTACAACTACTTTATCCAAAAAAAATTCACCAAAAACGCGGCTAAAAGGCACCCAAATGCCCCCATATCCGTTCAAAAAATGACTCCAAAAATCACTAAAAACGCCCTAAACATGCTAACAAAACGCACCACAAGCTCCTTAAAATGTCACCAAAATGCCCCTAAAAATAAAATGCGTCATAAACCTCCAAAAATCTGTCTTGGCACAGAACGTTTCAAATTTGGAGATCTGAGGATAAGTCATATGCTCTTCGCTGATGACTTGGTCATCCTTGGGTCCTCTCAGACTAAACTTCAACGCACACTTGATTGGTTTGTAGTCGTTTATGTTGAAGCTGATATGAAAATCACACAAAAAACATAAATGTAAAAGAAGAGCCAAGTTCTGTTATATAGAACAAAAAGTGTGTAATTCGTCAGCCACGAAAAGTAATGAGATCTAAATGTACGCCAAGTTCTTAGTTTAAGAAGGTTAAATGTTAAGCAATTGGTAGGTCACTGGTCAAGTTTTCAAACTCTTATATATTGTACGATATAATAAAGTTATAAACGAAAAACTTGCCAAGTAAACCTACCAATTGCTTAACATTTAACCTTCTTAAACTAAGAACTTGGCGTACATTTAGATCTCATTACTTTTCGTGGCTGACGAATTACACACTTTTTGTTCTATATAACAGAACTTGGCTCTTCTTTTACATTTATGTTTTTGGTGTGATTTCACTACTTTTTGCGAAGTTTTTCCTTATTTGATTTCACAAACAACGTTAAACGTCTTTATTTTTTAATATGCCAACAGACACTGGCTACCACTACCGTCACTTTGGTTTTCTTTCTAATAAACTATTCATTAAAATTTCAATCAGCAGGTAGATTAATATCTATTCATATGGGCAGATTCCACGCCCCTTAAATGGAAAATTTTTAATTTTTGATATTTCTCCTTTCGCACAAATAAATAATGACCGATTTTCAAAAGTGGGCGGATACTATGCCTCTTGAATAGAAAATATAAAATTTTAGATTTTTTTTTCTTTCTGTACACTGCAAGTCCTACCGCTCCACCAAATTTTAACATTCTACGGCACTGGTAAATGGCCCAAATAAATAATGACCGATTTTCAAAAGTGGGCGGATACCACGCCTCCTAAATGGAGAATAATACATTTTTAATTTGTTTCTTTCTGTACACTGCAAGTCCTGCCGCTCTACCAAATTTCAACATTCTGCGGCAATTGGAAGTGGCCCAAATAAATAATAACCAATTTTTAAAAGTGGTTGTATACCACGCCTCCTGAATGGATAATCTCAAGTTTTGGACTTTTCCCAGTGTATGCACCACAGGATCTAGCATTCTGCCAAATTTCACGATTCTAAGATGGCCGGAAGTGCTTCATAATTTTGATGATCATCATCTAAGTGAGTGAGTGAGTGAGTGAGTGAGTGAGTCAGTGAGTCAGTTACGGTTTTTGCGATTTTTGAAGTCCCGTTTGTTGAGAACCAATAATGCTATGGAGATGAAATTTGGTGAGGTGGACCATTTTAATGAGCTTGGTAAAGTTTGAACTTATTGGCTTAACTGGTTCCGAAGTTAGAGGGGGGTCGAAAACAGCCTGAGTTTGTTCCTGTAAAAAGGGGAAGTGCCTTTATTAGAGAACTTGGCTGGGGCACTACTGTGCCCTTTGATAAAATTGAACAAATCTGAACTAATGGCCATCTCCTGTTCAATGCACTCAGCATGTTAGTGGAGTCCCATTGAAACAGGTGGAACAGTTAAAGTATCTCGGGGTTTTATTCACGAGCGATGGAAGAAATGCTGAGTTTTCCCATAGGATTGGTCAGGTTGGATCAATTTTGATACAGCTTGGTCATTCTGCTAATAGGAGGACTGAACTTGGTGTTAAAGCTAAACTGCCAGAAATTCACCCCTATCGTGGAATCCGCCGGGGGGAATTATTCACGGAAAATAATATTTTGTTATCGTCAAAATCGCAAAGTGAACAGTTTCCCGTGTGGGTAAAGATTCAATGTATCGTTAAAAACGGTCAAATCAAATTTTTCCCGAACGGGGAACTGTTCACTTTGCGATTTTGACGATACCAAAATATTCTTTTCGTACTGGGATTGACCTTGATGATTTAGAGTCGGTGGCGCAGAATCAAGAGCTATGGAAGGCCCCCTTGAGCAAACTATACCCGCGACCCACTTAATGGATAAGCGGGCCAACGAAAATGAATGAATTCAAACGTCTTAAAATGACCCAAAAACATGCCAAAAAATTCTCTCGAATAACGTCCCATAAAAAATGCGCGGATGCCAATGCACTTAGTCCTTGTATTCAACTCTGAAGTTATTCTTAATTCCTCTAGGTCTAGGCACCCAAGTCGAAGAGTAACAACTGAAACATGAACACATAACAAAAATTGAACTATCTATGTCCGACGGCTGCCGCACTATGCAATGCTCTGAAAATAATAAATTTATCTTTTATTACATATTAGCTGACCCGCAGACATTATCCTAATCCTAACCGAACGTTGGCTTTTCAATATCGAAACACGGCAAATCCTAGCACCATCTACCGGGTCCTTGTGAATTCTATCTCTTTTTTACGTTGCTCTGTGGGAACAGTTGCTCAAACAAAAACACACTCCATTTTTTCCATTGCGCGAAAGTCTGTCAAACATCCGAGTGTACAAAAATTACATAGAAAAGCTTTTCAGTTCAGTCGTTCGGACTCGGTATAAAACTGTAGGTCCCTTTCATTCATCCCGATCCCAAAAATAAAAACTTACACAAACAAATGGTTGTGAGAAGCTAGGCTTAGGGTTATACGTATATACGGTATATACGGTATACGGACTTGTTGAATATTTACTTAATTCCAATTTAAGAATTTTGAATAGAAACAGTACTTTCTTCTACAAAATTTTAAGTTCCGTAGAGTTGGCTAACATTGCCCGATTTTGACCTTGATATAGCTGTAAAATTTATATATATTCTATATTAACAAGTTTATCTAATCAATACTAGGGGCTGTCTTTAATACAATAATTTAAGGTATTAATTTTTGGTTTTAATTCATATTTTGGGGCAAAATCTGTATAAAAACCGGGTGGTCAAAGTTTCACTACCTTTAGTCTAACATTGACCGCACGTTGTAATTTTCTGGTTTGTTTACCTGTTTATGCATTATTTAGGTCGATTGATAAATAAAAAAGCATAAACCTATTCGATTCGAAAGATAAATATAAATTTTTATTATTTTAAGATATGGATAAATCACACATAGAAGGAACTTTTATTAAATTATTAGCTTTTTAATACATTTAAGCTTTTTTTTGTGCACATAAAAGGGCAAATATTTCGTCCACTGAAAGATCGGTATTTTCAACTTCATCAATTATTTCAAGATCAGCTTCGACTACATTTTGATCTGCATTCTCCTCCACAGGATCATCCAACAAGTATTCGACATTTTCGTATGTGTTGTCATGAACAGCATCCTCACCGGCGGCGATCTCCACAATTTTCCCAGGCTCAACAACGATTTTGGTTCGCTTTTTATTTTGAAAAACGGGTGGCTAAGTAGGTATATAGCGGTAGGTGACTCTATAAAACGCGGGAAATAATAGTGGTCAAAGTTTGAAATGACATATGTCTAACTTTGACCGGCCGGTCAATGTTTCACAACAGCCGGTCAAAGTTAGCCTCTACATATAAAATCTAGCCATTTATTTTTATATTTTGTAAAAAATATAAAAAAAATAATAATACCTACTTCAAAATATAGTTTTTTTTTAGGAAATAAGTTTAGCTAATATCTTACTTGGAAATTGTGTTGAAATAAGTGCAAATATATTTGCAAAAACCGTAAAGTTTGGAGCACACTAAAAAGCGGGTAACTGGCACTACTCACAAATCTTGTTTGAAAGGTATTGAAATGGCATCCGAACTCTTTGAAATTTTTACTGCCATCTTTGGATGAATAGCGCAGCAAAAATTAAATATAACAGCAGGCCAATCCATTAAAAGAGGACGGTGGTATCGATATATAGAGTTTGTAGAATTTTGGTCAAAGTTACCCCCCCCCCGGTCAAAGTTAACCAACTCTACGGCACAGTAAGTCAATTGGAATAGTCGTAAAATTGCAGAGTATTCCTATAAATTAGATATTAGTCATGACATGATCATGAAGACTGAAAAGTATTAGTTAATTAGCAATTTTATTGCTGAACCCCAGCTACCCCAAAATACTGCAGCCTAGATATTTATGGACTATACTTCGCATCTACTACATAACTTCATAAACGAATCAAAATGGCAAGAAAAGTTATTAAATATGAGTTAAAATTTAATTATTATTACTTTGGTATTGCAGAAAATGTACGTCGTTGTGGAAATATAAATTTTATTCGTCCAAGTTTTCTTCTGAACTTCAACTTTTTATGCCGCTCAAAGATAAGAATAAAAAAAGTTATACTGGACTTTAATTCTATTTAAGTGAGCAATTTTCAATTTCATTCCCCTTTTAAATGACATCGTGTGAAATGGAAGGACGTCGAGCACTCTTATAAGTTGAATGTAACATTTTGCAAATAAAAAATCATACCGCGACATGAACTACTATAAAAATCGAAATGATACACATTATAATAATTTTTATACGCTATTCAAAATATAATAGTCTTTGAAAATTGGAAGTGGAAAAGAAGGATCCTTAAAATGTATGGTAAGCAATCATTAAAAAAAAAAATTATGTATTATTATTTGAAAATGCATTTCACATATTTAAATGTGTGATCTTTGAGCTAAAAACACCGCAGCTAATAGTTCGTACTATAGCCGGTGAGGACAATATTTTTATATGAGGCACTTACATGATGTACTTTCACGTGTTAATAAAAAGTTAAGATGTATTTGCCTCGAATGAAAAATGTCAGGCACTGCAATGACAATGACATCCGATAGATATTCAATGTCTTTGAACTTGAGCAACCCTTGATGCGGATAGTTGTAAGGCGTTTACTAACGTGTCGAAAGCTCAAGACTTCTTGCCTAAGTCTGCCGATTACAACGAATCCTCATCCAAATAGACGCTGCTTTTGTTCTCTGTAGCAATCACCGTAGTAGATGTCACAGTTTTTCATCCTTCTTTTGCCGGGCCCATTTTTTCCGTGGTTGGGTAGTTAGCCCCACGCACAACCCCCAACCTGGAGGACCAGGCCCTAAAATGACCTTAGGATAGCGGGACGGATACTCCGTTGTCAGTAACCCACTTCGGGGATATGATAGTGTTGCTATTTTTTTCGTGTTCAAAACTCGCGCTTATAAGTTTAGCAAGTCACGCCCGGATGGGCAGACCAGTACCCGGTGGTTACCACGCGGAGGTAAAATAAGAACAATTGACATGTATGAAAAGTTACAGTAGCTGGACACCGCCAGGTTGATGCCAATCAGCGCCAGCCCGATACTTACACATCCAACCACCGCTGCAGATTTACAAAACTAAAATAAAAAAAAATAATGGGATAGGTATTCACGATTCGATGTATCGGGACATTTTTTGAATGTTTGGTAATTTAAAATGTTCTAACGCCTACGTGACAATTCGTGTGAGACTCGACTCGTGTGAGACTCGATTCTATAAAAATATTAATCAACAAGTCAAAGTAATTATTTATCCTAGAAGCAGACAAGCAGTCGCCGACTACTGTCCCCAACACGCCAATTGTTCCTGGGTCTCAATTTTCCACCAGGAGGTAGATAAAAAATATATTGTCCAAGATATGACAACAGGCAATGTGATTGTGAACAAAAGAACTAGTATACAAGATAATGATTCTGAATACGTTAACTTAAAGGAGCGTATTATAAAAAAAAAAGGAAGATCTTTGTAAATTGTAGTAGATTACATATTTCAGGACATAATGGCCATAAACAGAATATTAGTATGTGAAGCTATTCATCAATGCTGTTATTGTGATGAGGAAGGGCTTAGTGATTTATCATTAACAGGAGCATTAAAATTCTTTTGATTGATGATCTGATTCTCATCAGATGGACAAAGTATTCTGGCGACAGGATAAACATACTATTGACGTACTTTATTATTTGTTAGAATATTTGTTTCTAAAAGTATTCAGTTTCAAGTAAGTTCAAAACTGACGGGAATAAGTGTGCATAATAGAGTCGCCCGAAAATTGCTCGTGGATGTACGTCCAAAGTGAAAGAGTATAAATTGCGCCCTAAGGATTGCTTGTGCTCATAAATCTAAACCAATTCACTTAAGCACTTGAGTTCACTGGAGAAGCTATATGGCCTCAATTTTGTTCAGACAACTAAAAAATAAATAAATAAATGGTTGGCGTAACAGGCGTGTAGACGACCTAGGCCTAGCTTCTCGCAACATTAGTTTTTGTGAGTTTCTATTTTTCGGAAGAATGGAACGACCTACAAATTTATGCCGAGTCCGAACAGCTGAATGAAGAGAAGGAGAGAATGACTCTTGTGACCTATTTTCATATTGAACTGTATCCGACAGTGCAGTTGATATTTCTTGTGACCAGTATCTTGCTAAGCCAATATTTATCCTCTCTAGGACACGTTTAATTGCCTCTCTCCAAAGGATATTAAAAGCACCTTCAATATCCAAAAGGCAGCCAGTCCAAATTATTTATAGCGAATGTTTTTGTCTTGTTTACCTACAAATATACATAGTACGTGCTGATATAAATTTCTTTTGCAACACTTGTTTCTTGAATGCCAAGAAGCCTTTCAAGTGTCTTGAGGAAAGATGATGAGAGACTAATAGGTCTGTACCTATAGTGTGTAGTCCTCCAAATTATCTGTTGAGATTGATTGAAGTTACTTTTTAAGCATCGAAGACAACTTTGATGCTGCCAATTTCTCTTTGAAATCGTTTCGTTGAGTGCCTTCTTTAGTCAATCATGTTATTGCTCACACCCCCTAATGATTTCCTAAAAAAAAAAAAATAATTCGTAAATCTTTTCATCAAAAGATTCTCGGTGTCAGTGAACCACAAATTCTTGTGGGATTGACTTTGAAATTGTTTGCATCTGGTTTAAGTCAAATCGTTGAACTCAGGAACATTCCACAAACATTGGGGTTGATGTCCGAATGATTTTTGCTTTTATAACTTTGTCTTGGTTGTTAACACAAGCTGATTGAATGCGATTTGATTAGTCGTGTCACGAATGAGGAGAAATTCTCTTCATATGAATGCATTAGTAAAATAATCAACTTTTTAAATACGAATTTGTACTCTGCATCTTTTATGCAGCATTAAATATTTTCATATATAAAATTGCATCTGTTAAAAGTTTTGCTGCAAAGCTCTGTGACCTAGAGGAGAGAACCAACTTTTCGCATAGTTGAAAATTAATTATCCAATGTACAAAATTTCGGTACTCAGAAAGGACAAGAGCACGAGCAAATTAGAAATCATGGAATACTACAGACTGTCGACACATTGTTTAGGAATTTTTGTTCACATAAATATTTAAATATAACTTCAGGGTAAAATTAAAAATTACCGCCAGACGTGAGAATGCTGAATGCGTTTGCACTTGTCCTCAAAGTTGTGAATAATTAGAAGTAGCTGAACTTACCCACGCCGTTGATATCCTTGTTGGATAGAATTTTAGGAATTAATTTCTCATTAGGTGAATGTAAACAAGCCAGTGACCGGCACCGGATTGATATTTGTGCAGTCATGTGTAGGGTGACCAGATCCATGCCCACCAAAAAGAGGACACATTCAAAAATGTCAACTGAAGAATTGAATAACAAAAAATAATAAAATATGTATACATATTTTTTTTAATTCATTAAAACAAACAAAGATCAATTTTAACAAATTCAATAAAATAAATAAAAATAAAACTCAATTCTAACTTTAAGTATTAAATAAAAATAAAATAAATGCGCTGATTAAATTATTGGCTCTATTAGTCGTTTGACCGTATATATTTTTTTTAAATATCGTTTTTTTTTTTTTTTTAAATAGCCGTACCTAAAATTCTGAGCAGGACATATTTCTAAAATTTTATTCTTTCTTGCTCTACAAATAATTTTAGGTTACAAAATTGGTCAAACAATTTATTTTCGTTTAATTTGGCACCTTTGTTTCGCAAATAAAGCGACGAATTTTCGATATCGATCTAATTGGACATTTTGTTTAAATCCATCCATGTAAAATATTCAAACTCTTTCAGAGATTCGGCCCATCTCTGAAGATATTTTAAACACCTTGAATAAACCTCTAATACATTTTTTCCACGTTTAAGGCATCATTTTCATTTCCACATTTAACTACAAATTTTAGGTCGTGTTCAGTGCATACCAGAAAGATGCACACAATGTCTGAATTAGTGTTGAAAAAAAGTTTTGTTTTAGATACATGTGGTGTCGAAAAATTCCGTAAATTGAGAAATCCCAAAAAGAGAACAAATTGCATATTTTTTCAAAAAGATACCGGACATTTTTTTTCAACTCCAGAGGGATAAAGCCATTTTACCTTAGGTGGAGCCTGCAGTTGGAAAGGGACCTTAACCAATAAGGCGTAGTTTCAGAGGCATGCTGCTTGAGACTCAGGTTCAGCGGGGACTGTGCCGCCATCAAAAGTAAAGTAAGTTTAAGTCTATCTTGTTTATGGGAACTACTGAACGAAAGTTGCATGGGTGATCAAAGTATCGACTTCGACTATGGTTTGGTGCTGATATTTTGATCTTTTTTCAATTGATACTTAAGAGTTAAGACTATAAAGAATCTCACCATAACCGTGACATTTCTGATATATTCATATACCAGCCGATGCACCAACCGACACTCCCCTAAATTTAACTCGTTTTCGCCAGATTTGGGACTGCTTTCGGCTATCGGTCTAAATCAATGAATGGATGAATGTAGGATGGCTGCAGGACCAGTCTGGTTACTGGTTCTTTGATGGAGGTAGATATTGCCAGAATTCATTCAGTAGAAAAAAAATGTTATCATGCGAATATCACAAACCTTCTTCTTATACTTGCGTAGAATAGATAGGCGCGGTTTGTGCATTATTTTGACCGAAATTTCCAAATCACAATAATTTGGGTTTACTGTAGTGTAGATGTTTTATACTTTCAAGTTAAAGTGAGTGCAAAATCCTAGGTTTGTGTATAATCGCCCTCTATTTTTTTTTAAGTAAAAATGAAGACCTCATTGGAATTCTTAGCATAATTATTCGTCAAAATTCATAATCCGCTTCATATACGGCAACGATGATGATGAATCGAGTTATGCTATGTACCTATGCCAAAATGCGAGACTGTAAGATAATTCTAGCAGTACATCGAATGCCCTAATTAGTCAATACTGTATTCTTATAAAAGAGTTCTCTACTTTGGAACAACAAAAATGTTATAACATAAACACGCAAGAAATTTATCTGTGATAGAAAGGATGCTTTTATATAAAGGGTGGTTAAGTTTTAAGGGCCGATGTTGATTTTGAATAACACACAAATTATTTAGGAAATTATTGTCATTTCTTTTTATTATGATAATATTGGTATGGTTCAATTATGTATGGAACAAAATATCGGCCAAATGGCCGCCGCGACCTCTGCGGCACACCTCCATCCGGTGGTCCAAATTTTCTATGACGCTGAGGCATAATTGAGGTTCTATGCCGTTAATGTGCCGAATTATCTCATCCTTTAGCTCTTGAATTGTTGCTGGCTTATCGACGCGACGTACACCTATTCTTTCAAATAACCCCAAAGAAAGAAGTCCAACGGTGTCAAATCGCATGATCGTGGCGGCCAATTAACATCGCCATGACGTGAGATAACACGGCCATTGAATTTCTCCCGCAAAAGAGCCATTGTTTCGTTAGCTGTGTAGCAAGTGGCACCATCCTGTTGGAAGCACATATCTTCCGGGTCCATATCCTCAATTTCTAGCCACAAGAAGTCCGTTATCATCTCGCAATAGCGAACACTATTCCCGGCAACTACTTGGCCGACCTCATTTTCGAAGAAGTACGGCCCGATGACGACGCCAGCCCATAAACCGCAGAACAAACTGGGCGAGCATGCACAGGTGTTTTCACATCTCCTACAGACCCGGTTTGCTCAAATTTTTGTACGATTTTTCCGATTGTACGCACATTTGGACGATGAAATTAACCGAAAAAATCACGAAGTGCACGATATGCATTTTGATTTGAACGCCCATTTTCATAATAAGCCTGAATAACTTTAACGCGTTGCTCGATTGTGTATCTTTCCATGGTTCAAATTGGGTTAGTCTGAAATTGAGAAATGTCAAATGAAATGCAGAAAAAAACTTGACGTTTAGGTGTGGTTCACATTCAACATCGGCCCTTAAAATTTAACCACCCTTTATATAACACTTAAATGTATGTATGCTATTATTCCAAAGATTACACGGCCACTACTTCAGCACTTTCCATAATTTTTCGTAAGCTCCCAAACAGTTTTCTTCCACAACATCGAAATTATGAATACTGACCTGCTACAAAAAGTCGAATTTCAGTTCTCTTGTGAAACCACAGTTACCTTCTATATGTAAATTGGCCCATTTGTTCGTTAAGCAAAAGTCCTTTAACAATCCTTTGTTCTTTCAAGCTCAACGAAAAAAGTTGTGTTGCTCTGGTGTGCCATAGTCAGTCCCATTTCACTCACAATTTCAAAATTTTGTGGTTAAGTTTTTGTTTTAGTGTTGTAGTAGTTCTCAGAACTGACTAATTCAAGAGAGTCAGTTTGGGACCAAACAAACTTTGTAACTTTGTGAGGTGAGGAAAACAAAGTGTTGAAAATTTATTCAATTTATTCCGAGAGAAGATTGGAAGAAGACCTTCTCTAAGGCTAACCTTCTATGAATTAGATTCGAACCGCATTAAGAACATCAAATCGCGAAAAAATAATTCATTCCTCATTGCACCTTTAAGCCCAATAAACGAAGTGCCAGAGCAATAAAAAAACATAGGAAGGATTGTTTTGAAACAGATTGGCATAACATCATTAACAGAAACTTTGACAATCACAGCTCACTTTTTGGACTCATGATTTTTAATAATATATGACTTATCATCACAGCATCGTTGTGATTTGACCGGTATAAAAGCTAATCTGGCAATAATAATTTTCCACCCTTAGCAAAGTTACTGTCGATGTTTGCAATGTATTTTTACGACTACTGCTGCTAAAGTTGTTGCTGCTGATGTTACTGTTTTTATCTTTTTCTCGCTTAACCCAATTAATCTTCATCGTGTTTATTTGTGTCCCGAAAAGTCCCCCGGATTAAAATGAAGTTGTCTAAAGATTAAACTCGACCTTCCGTGTGTTGTCTCTTGTGTTGTACAAGAAAACATCAAACACAGACTGAGACTGAATGTTTTTGAACGGTCACTTAGGGTTTGTCCTTTCAACATTCTCCCACCAGCAATAGCAATGCTATATGTCAGCATAAATGCTGGGGGCTCATAAATTGTGATTACAAATACTAGGGCATCCGGTATTCCGGTCCTACGTAAGAATAATTTGAGATCAACGTAGGAAAATCTAAAAATAAAAGACATTATGGCAGCGCCTGGCGCGACTTAAACGCTTTAAATTTAATTTTAATCTGACATTAGTTGACATTTTGTGGAAAATATTAGGACCTCTTCGGGTCCATAACGTTTGTTTTACGTTTCTGCTGAGACGTGGTATAAAATAAAATTTTATTAGGCATATGCGGAAGATTGCATCTTAATTGATTTAATTTTTTGTTAGGGTTTATTCTTATTTTTATTGGGGTCGCCTTGTTGAGGAAATAAAATCGAGCCCTTTGGGTGGAATTAACGTCAGATTTGGCTTATCAAATTTGCTGTATGTTATATTGTTTTTTTAATGTAACGACGTTAATGGCGGATAATAAATTTATGTTGGGTAAGGTGATTTTTTTTTCAAATAATCAAATAAATGTACATAGGACGAGAACCTGCGTTATCCTGAGTGTGTATTTATGTCGTATTAGGGCTTAACATATGAGGAGTTTGGGAATACAAAAAATTGCTTTCGGGGAGTGTTTTCTTTATGAGCACTCGAAGTTACGTTGTGGATCTTGTTTTTAAGGCGCACAGTATGAATGTGAGGTATTACTGGAATAGGTTACAAAGACTTATCACCCAAGGAAACAGGAACATAACCGAACCCTTTGATGTCGAAAAAGGTTAAGTACAAAGTGAAGCAAAATGTGACAGATATTATTTCGAAGTGGTTAAAGATATTGTCCGTCTGGGTTCTATATTAGGTTTCTTCAGGCTAAGAAGGCATCTCTATTATCAAATCAAGGAGATATCTATTGTACAGATCCTAGTGACATCAATTCTGCTGTTTAAAACAGAAGAATGACATTTTTGTCGAAAATAAATGTAAATCATGTGAGAGATTGGGAGAGAAATATTGTTCGTTTGATATTCGATTCAGTTTGTATGAAGTGAGAAGAAAAAGATTTAATGACGAACTTTGGGGGCTTTACAGTGATATTGGAAGGCGCACGATATGGCTAGCCTCTGAGGGACAACGAAGCAGAGGAAGTCCCCACCCCTACCTTAGGCAGCTCCCACAATAAAGAACGACTTGAACGAACTTGGTGTGCCTTACTAAAGGCAGCCAGCTAGGGACGGATCTGGGTGGATCTCGTTCCTCTTTTGACTGTTCGCGCCATCTAAAGTGTTAAAATTGCTATAAAACCACTTTAATTATGATTACAACTTTATGTATAAAAATCAGTACTTGCTCAAAAATAACAACTTTCGAAGATATCATAGTATTATAAATAAAAAAATAGATTAATTCGAAGCAGTCTATTAGAAATAATAAAGAAAACGAGAACATTCATAAAATCAGATATATTAATAAGTATTTTCATTGCATCGGACTTATTTTATTTAATATTTCAGAAGTATGATTTGACTAGGACCTACAATAGAATCGGTCATATAAAAATAATCGTATTCCAGAGATTACAGTTTATAGACCATATTTGTTTTCTTACAGATTTTTCGTATTCAATTAAGAATTTCGATTAGGATCTATCAGCATGCAAAGGGCACAAGAGACATCGGATATACCAGAATTGTGTAGAGAAACTGGATCGAGGGTTTCAAAGAGAAGGAGATCGAAACATCATCGCCACAATAGGAGAACAAATTCTTCTGGAAGTGGTAATAACGAATCTGTTTCTAAACGAAAATCAAGGAAAAGTCATCATAGGACTAAGCAAAATTATTAGCAAACTCCAATGCATCGTCTTGCACCGACAGTTCTCGTACCCAAAGTCCAATTAGAAGAAGTAGGACTAACCATGCTAGTAATTACGATGCATCAACGGTGACTCAATTACTTAGTCTTTTGCAAAGTGAAAAAGTCGGGTCACTTCATGGCTCCCAAAATGTTATTTCTGAGTTTGATCCACAATCCAAAACGCAAACCATGAAAGATTGGCTAAGAAAAATAAATGAAACTGCTATCGTATATGGATGGTCAGAAAGACAGACTATTTACTACGCTTTACCAAAACTTTCAGGCCTAGCCAAGCGATGGTGTGAGGGTTTGACGAGTGTCAGTTTTAATTGGAGAGAATAGCAAGAAAAACTTCTTAAATCTTTTCCGTGTGAACACAATTATGGTGAACTATTAAGTGAAATGCTCATCCGTCGTAGTCTCAGAGGTGAATCTCTTGAAGAATATTATTATGAAAAAATTACTCTCATTAATAGATGTCATATCAGAGGAAAAAATGCAGTTGATTGTCTAACTCATGGTATTTTTGACGTAAATATTCGAATGAATGCTCAAGGAGCTTGTTTTAATGAACCAGAAGAACTTTTAAATTACTTTCGAAACATTTCGTCAATGAACATGGAGACGATTTCCAAAAGTCGATTTTCAAATAATACGATTAGTAAGTATGGAAATTATACTCAACCAAAGTCTGATCAGTTAAAGGTTTTGGTTAAAAATCAAGTGAAATGTTTCAATTGTGGTGAACTAGGACACATTGTACCTTCTTGTACAAAAGCAGTTGTCAAATGCAAAAAGTGTAGACGTTTTGGACATAGCGAAAACAACTGTGAGATGGAAATGGCTTACGCAACAAAAAGTACTGAGAAATCTGTAAAATCACCACGTACTATTTACAGCATTTTTGCTACAAAGGATGGAAACAGGAAGTATTTTAAATCGGTTTGCGTGAATCAACGTATTGTTAACGGTTACATTGATTTTGGTAGTGAGTGTACTTTGCTGAGTGAAGAAATAATGAAACGCATGAACTTAGCATCAACAAATGAAAATCTGCCAACTCAAAGTAAAAAGTAGGTACTAATTTAGTACACAAATCTTATGATCATAGGTAAGAAACTGAATTAAAGAGGAAATTTATTTTTAAATATAAACGAATCCTGATATGCTTTCATATGACTGAACTTGAAAACAAGATGGTTATCAGTCAATTATCTAGTTTGGTATGTTAAGTTAGATTAGGTTAGGTTAGATTCAGGGTTGTGAGGAGAACCTCACAGAACACTAGGCACCTTAGTGGGCCAATCGCGATCCCTGGGAAAACCATCTTTTAAAAGAAGGAAAAACCTAATCACTTTCCCCAAAGCATTTTATTTCCCTACAGAATCTACACAGATCTATGTTTGAAAGTCCTAGACTTTTGGCATGCTTTCTAAAGGCAGACATAGCCAGGATACCTATTGATATTCTTAGATTTGCCCTGCTAAGTTTAAGAATTGCTCTAGTCCGTTTGTGGTCCGTTTCTGGCCACAGGGCGCTGGACACGCGGTGGCCAGTAATGTTGGCTCATCTTCGGGCTGCTTGTTTTTGTATACTACTTTTGATAGTTTCCTTGAAGGTACTCAATGGTGGGTTGACGTCAACTTGTTGATTTCTCGTCAATTGCCAATTCGTCGGCGAGTTCATTTTCTTCTATGTTGCAGCATGAGCTGAATTAGTTCTGTGCACATAATGCATTGTGCGACAATCCCTGACTATTGTCGATTTGATGTAGTTTGATTCTAGTGCTTTGAGAGCAGCCTGACTGTCGATGTAAATAACGATGTTCTTATCGGATATCGATTTCATCTCTATTAGTTCTTCGGCTTTAAGTATGGCTAGAATCTTCGACTGAAAGACACTGCAACTATCCGGTAGTCTTATTGTCATTTTTAATTGCGTCGGTATATATTCCCAGCTGATTTGGTTTTATTACTGAGAATTGACTGTCAGAATTCAAACTATATAACAAAAATCACTTCAAAAGGAGTTTGATGATGAATTATTGATGTAGTTCGAAATAGCTATCATTTCTACCAAAGTGACTGTGTCAACCAACCAGCGAGAATCGTTTTAACTTCTCGCTTCCCAATTCAGTAATATAATAAATTTTACTGTGAATTTTTATTGTGATCTACAGCATATTTTAAACATTTCTTGATGATATCCATGAGAAAGCCCACGTAGAAATTCAAAAAAAGTATAACACAGAATTAACACCTTCAATCTTCATATTATTTGAAAACTGGTTAAGAATATTTCTTCAAATCACTTCCGCCCTATAGAAGCAAAAAAAAAGTCAACATATTTCACATTCACCTCTGAATAGAAAATAACAATAAAAGGAATCACACCACACCAAAGAATGATTTTCTTCTCTTTGTTGGGTTTGCGTGAAGACCTCATTTACACCTGAATTGTGATTAGGTTCTTAGAAACTGGACACTTTAGTCCCAATATCAATATGGTTCATTGACTTCGGCAGAAACCACTTTATTTACGACTTTAATCCCATGGCAACTTTTGACGTCTTTGCGGTTGAGTTCAACTTAACAATACACTTTTGTTCACGAGTCCTTTTTCATTAACATACGTCCTATTAACACTACCTTTCCCGTATTTGTAGCTAAGGTGTGTGCTTGGAAATTATCCCATAAACAAATTTTGAACTACCATACTGCTTGGCAAAAAATATTTATGAATTTTTCAGCTGGAGGATGTGTGGGCGTTATCTACCTATCACCCTTTATGGACTTTTGAATACCTAATCATCATTGGATTTGGGGACGTAACTCCTGGATAAGTTATTCAAACATGGAAGTCATATATTATACATATGGGTACACAATATAATACATTTTAATACAAATGAAATGAAATGAAATAAATCCATAGTTGCGGTCCCTTTAGTCCGTCTTTAGGGCGTCTGATTGGTAAATTCATATTTTTCACACCCCTATGTGGAATGAAAATAATTTGGCTTACAACACAACACAAGAGAGTGGTTGAATTTTCAACGCATTCTCAGGAAATATTTCGCATGTTCCTTGCAGACATTCAAGCCAGTAACCTCATCAATGGGAATAGCATAATGTGCATCACCAAGTGGCATGTGGTGTTGAATATTAATGAGATTTCCGTATCTTTTATTAAAGAATATTAATTTTAAAATTTGTAGGGAACTCATTCGATGAATATGCTTTCATGGTGATATGCGGCTATGATGTAGCTGAGTTCTGGGTGCACAGTTCGCGGGATATATGTACCTACGTAATGTCATGAATGAAATTGCTTACTCTACTTATAAATATTTAAATATTTTCATTACAGAAAATAGCATTTCGTTAGCAAGCGAATTAAAAAAATTGAGCACATGAGAACGTACTGACAAAAGATTGTTTTTTGTGTTTCATTGTAGAACTTGCTCAACAATAGTTATTGTAGGGAAGTTGACCAACATATCTAGTGATGCTTCTAGACATTGCATTATGATGGCAAAAGACGCAAAAGTTCCCATCCCTGCTTTAGAAAGAAAGAGAAACTGTAGTGAGAGAGTTTTCGAAACTTATGTTGAAGCTTATTTTCAGGAAGCAGCCTTTTTACAAAGCCCGACAAACGTATGTCGCATATTAGAAAAGGTTGCATGTCATGTACTCAACATGTCACGTAGCATATCGTGACGCTATGGCATTCCATTGGATCTCGTGTATTCGTAGCTTTACAGAGCACCTCATGATATGCATGAAACTGCCATGGACTATAATGTCTATACAAAGTAATGTACCCTGATAGGGAAGGTAAGCATTTTTTTTTTATACATGTAAGAATGATTCCAAAAATAGTAAGGCATATGAGTGTAGGTCAAGTCCCTTAAAAATAAAACAAAAGCGTTTTGCACCTCAAGTTCAGCATTTTGCTTGTCAAGAAGCATATTTCAAAAGAACGCACCTAAATTCCCAGAATGATCTGAAAAATGGTTTTATTATGACAGCCATCTTAAATAGAGACCGGGGAGAATTTTCGTAAAAATGGAAATTAAGTATATTCGCATTTAAAATCAAGCACTACTTGTTAAAAATAAAAAATAAAGTACAAAGTAATAACAAGCGCACAAAAATGCGAATCAAATCGTTTACGTATTTTAATGTAATCGTTGTCGGATTATGTAAAACCCTTGCAAATTTCTTTGCCAAAGTTTGCATAGTAATAATATAATAAAAAAACATACATAAAATTTGTGTATAATGATAGCACCAATTTAGCTTAAAAGGTACTCACATAAATTAATATTAAATTTTAGACAACGTATTTACATAAAAACTTTTACTTTTGTTCGAGATTTTGTGTATTTTTAATTTAAAAAAAATTGAATGAACCCGTTATTTTCATTCGAGCATAAAATCACATTTAACACCATCGCCGATGGAATTAAATTATTCCCCAAGGAAACCCTTTAAAGTGCACACACTTAAGCAGTGTCAACTTTACTACATATTTAGTACCAACTCTGTGTACGAACGAAAGCAAATTTGATTCTGGTAAGGATTACGACGACGATAAGAGTTTAGACGCGAAGAACATGACTGGACTGGTCATGGTCACATCCTTTGAGTAAACACGAAATCGAAATGCCGGTGATGCTAAAAGGAATTTTGTTCAAATACGGCGGAAAGAAATGGATTTGTGTACTAGTCCTTATCAGTGCTGCCGTTGGGAATATATAAATTGTGTCAACATTTTCTTTGTTTTTCGTTTGAAAGGATATCAAACTTAAGTTTTGACAATTACTATTAGAGTCATAGAGTGAATCATGTCTTTGGTAATACGTACCTATATTGAATATTCAAGTGACATCAAAATCTGTTTAACATCTATTGATGTTAGTTAGTTGTTTCGGTGACTTGTAATTGCTGTAAACTTGTAAAATTTGTTAACAAGCGGAAAATGTCTTCCAAAATGTACGAGCAATGTGGTAAACTCTCAACAACTCTCGAGACCAAATAGGAATATGTCTAATTTATCAGCGCTTAAAAACTCTTACTGTATACAACTACCATCGGCAACTTTGCTAACTGCTCATCCCTCCTTATGGGTAGTGATTTCTATGGTATGTAGCAATAGCATCCACATATTCGACAGAACTGCGCACACTCATGCAAGAAACACGTGCTGACAGGTTGATACTATTCAAAGTGACCTGTTGATTGCTTCTTGGAATAGTAATATGTATACTTTCAATGCGATGCGCTTGGAATAAATTTCAAGGTTGAGAATCTTATTGAAGGAGGTAGATTGCAGAATAAATGAACACAATAGAAATGGGTGTAGATGGATAGGAATATAACCTACAAAGAGTATATTTACGCTATTTAGAGGCTTTATAACTTACTCTAGAGTCTAGGGTATATCCAGCGCCGGATTTAATTTTTTTGGGCCCTAGGCCTTTACAACAAACGGTGCCCTATTTTATATTAACTGGTAAATATTGCCTATTGACAATAGACCTTTACCAGTAATAATTTTTAATCTTCAACTTAAATATTTTGACGTTCACAATAGATAATTTTATATGGAAATATTAACCATTCCGACTTCGTAAAAGTTAGCCTGGACACTAAAAATGATTTTATTAGTACCGCGTAATGATCTAAGCGCACGAAATGATTGCTTTTCACAATTTCCCATAAATTGTATATATTCATTTGCATTATGTATCTAAGTTCAAAATACACGCATATCTTGCTCAAAGGCTTCGATACGTTCCACTAAATCTGGCCGCCGACTTTAAACAAGTGATTTTACAGGGTGTTTCCAAGTTCAATCTCAATACTTTGGGAAATGATTCGTGGCTATAATCTAAGAAAAATAGTTCTACAGTTAGTCTATCTCCAATGTGAATATCATTTGCTAAAAATATAAGAAAAGGCATACAGCACTGTATAAAGTAGTGACGAATATCTCACATATTCTTCTTTACTACCAAACCAATCTCCGTAAATTTGCTCACCGTTTTCCAATTCGCATAAACTTTCTATAGGTGTTCGCATTTGCTTCTTTTTTGGATTCCCTGATGATTCCTACATTGGCATTCGCACCGAAGCCAAGCATTTCACATGATATAGGTATCTATCGCTTGGGTTTCTCAAATGAATTCGCCGGCGAAAACAATCTTCTTCCGAGGAATTCGGAGCGAACGAAATGCGAACAGCCTGTTTTTCTGAGATGTGAAGCTGATAAATAAAAATGTTAATGACGGCGCAAATAGTACAAAAAGTTATTTTAAAGTGCGTCTGCCTTTAATTTTTTCATTGAAATGTTAAAGCATAAAGGAAATATGTATATAATTATGTTAAAAGTAGAATGACAAAACGTGGTAGAATTTTTGGGTATAGTGGTAGATTTGAAATAAAATATTCAGATATTGTGGTACCACATTGCGGCAGAAGTGACAACACATAGACGCATAGTTGCATAACTTATATCTATTTATAAAAAACAAACCAAACGAAAACTACAAACAAGGAACAGCAAACTATGTAAAAATGTGACATTAATCTGTACGTATTTAAATATCTAGTAGAATTTGGTGAAGTGTTGTTTTTAAGTGATGAAGAATAGGGAAGAATTGGAAGGATCGTCATGTAAATTCAATTTTAATTGTTGCGTTTGTTTTGCAATTTTTGTGGTGCCCCATCGGTCGTGATGCCCTAAGCCTGGGCCTAGTTGGCCTACGGGTAAATCCAAGGCTGAGTATATCTATTCTGAAGTGAGCAAAGAATTCAGAAATATAAATGCGTAGTACCCGTTAAGTCTAAAGTAATCTGTTTGAAAACATGTAAATAAGATATAAATACTAGCTGTTTTTTTTTTATTTTTTTTTTCTGCCTATCAAAGGAACAACATTTAATAAATCAAAATGCTTTGATACCCTCCTCTACATAAAAGTCATGCGAAATGCTTACCATGCGAGTTAGCGTATGTACTGTACCAGAACTACTTAACCGACATAGACTATTTTCAATACCAACCTGACGACGCGACGGTAAAAAGAAGTCCTCTCACAATATTTCATTCACCTAAGTCAATTCGTTTGGACGCCATCGTGATTTCAATAGACAGAAAGACACATGGGTCAAATATTGGCTTTGTATGGGAGGTAACAGAACTACATGACCGACATGGACCATTTTTAATACCAATGGTCTAGGTCGATTCGTTTGGACGCAATGGTGTTTTTAACAGATAGACAGACAGACAGACGGCCGTGGCTAAATCGATTCAGAATGTGATCCTGATTCTGAATATATAATACTTTATGGGGTCTCCTGTGACTCCTTCTTGGCGTTACAAATGTAATGACAAAGTGAATATACCTTCTTGTGGAGGGTATACGTATAGTAAGTGGATCCGAAAGGCAAGTCTTTGTAAGTCAAATACATTTTAAGAATTGCCATTTATCATTCCATTTTACGACAATTATTTTGTTGTAGAACGTTTTTAAGTTACGAAATAACCCGTGAAACTGCAATTAGTTTTTTACTTCAATGATATTGATCAAAATGAAAACTGTACTGGTTGCTGAAAAGAAAAACTAAAATCTGAAAAGAAAATATGCCAAAAAAAAATTCTTTTCAGATTTTAATTTGTCTTTTCAGCAACCAGTATGATACTTCAGTTGAATATAAGCGAAAGGATGTTCAAATTTATTTGATTTATTGTCATTAGGAAAACTCCAACGGCCAAAGTTTAACCCAAATACTTAACAGCAAGCTCGCATATTCCATGACTACTTACTCCAAATTGAATTTTATCCATGACTCTACAAAGATACGACCGCTATTATTCATTTTCTTTATTATATTGTCCTCAAACATAAAACACAATTTTCGCCAACTATTATTCCCTAAGCAGTGTATGTAGAGAGGTTGTACCTACTCGCGTACATTTGTCCTTTTTATGGTACAGCTATACAGCCATTGCCCCATACATAAACTGCCAACATCTGCATCCTTGACACGTCCAATACAACAAATGTCTTTTAAAGAAACAACGGATCAGGTTTAGTGGCAAATAAGGAGCTGAATATACAACCCAACAAACATAACAAATTATTCAGCCAAATGGTGATGTGAAATAAATCCAACAACGTGACTAAAAGCTCGCGTCTAAACTCTCTGAGCTCAAATTTGTTACGATTTTTACTTGAAGTTGAACAGCATGCTAGAACTACGAATAAAATTTGTTCTTCCTTTACAGTTGTTCCAATAAGCACTAATAAACGAATATCTATCACCTATTCATAAGCAGCCAACGTGCTATGAGTATGGCGCTGGCCATTACAACGGGGTCGTGTTTTGCATAAATCGGTGTTTAATTTTACTTAGAAAATTTGAAAAGTGAGAAGACGTGGTCTATCTTAAACTTTTGACATATCTACTGTATTAATATTTTTCTGTTTCTATGTTTATTTTGTAAAAACCCTAATCAAATGAAAATATACCAAAGAAATTAGACTGATGATACGAAACTAATACGCATAGCTAGAAGAGGTAAACAGCAAAATTAGGAGCTCATTAAAATGGAGTTCGCGTATCTTTAGTCGACATCAAAAGAAAGTTAGCAATCTCACCGATTGAACTCCCCATCCAAGTTTGTCTAATATTGTTTTGTACAAAGGAATGTTTTGGCAAATTGCCTTTCTTCTGTTAAGTTCAATGAAATATGTATGTACTCAAATTTCGATGGGAAAGCCGTCGATCAAAAATCAATAGGGAGACTGAAGATGAAGACATGACATGGAAACACACAATAAGGGGGCCAATTTTCGATGTTTTCAAGAATGATGTACGTATTTGCCATTTAAAAAGTCAGTCTTTGGAAAGGTTGGGGAATGTAAATATTATTTACTTGCTATGAGACTTGTGCCTATAATATTTGAGTGGAATTTAAACAACTGATTTTAGAGAACTCTCAAAATTGAATTAAATAAACGCACAGGATAGAACTCAACTCTTGAGGCCATTTAAATGAAACTGTTTTTGGATCTTAATGAAACTCTCGTAAAACTAATGGTATGGGGTTGCTTCCACAGAGGACCCATCTTGTAATCATTTGAATGCAATCTCATTGAGATTTTTAATGTGCACACAATAAGGGGGCCAATTTTCATATAGCTTTATCATTGGTATCTATTGGGTTGGGCTGATTCCTTTAATATGGTTCATAGAGCGTGTCCAAAGAAATATGCACTCGTCTTATATCTTGGTTAGATTTCAAATATATTGATAAATTCATTTCCATGATCATTGATCATACAAAGGCAATCGTTATAGATGCGGTCTGGTCAGAAAAACTTTATCATTTGTTAATAAAGCCTAGCCTATAGTATTTCTTATGATATATCGGGGTAGCGACATAAGTCCGCGCGACATATCTCCGCCGAACTAAAAACGACATTTCTCCGCGCGAAGTTATGTCGTTTTCAAGCGACATATCTCCGCGCGGAGTTATGACGTTTTAAAACGATATATCTCCGCGCGGAGATAATGTCGTTCTTAGTTTGGCGGAGATATGACGTTTTCAAAACACAGAAAAGTGCATGTATTTTTATTGACTAAAAATATTATACCTACTGCTAAATACCCCAGAGTAAATATAATTAAACTTTAGCTCCAGGCGCCTGCCAGACAGTGTTGTTGACATACCCTTAGCGGAGCGACGAAGTCGCGTGAGCGGCTAAACCCTGCGAAAAAAGGGTTAAAATCCTGTTAGCGAGCGAAGCGAGCCACCCACCCCATACTTTAAATACACCAAACTTTCTTACAGACGCCTATCTGACAGTTTTTGGTATAGACTTATTCCGAAATTAAACAAATAAAAAAATAATTACCTACTTTTGCATTATGTTTAATATAAATGATTAACATTTGGAGATATGACGTTTTAAAGCGACATATCTCCGCGCGGAGATATGTTTTTCTTAGTTCGGCGGATATATGTCGTTTTAAATGCGACATAGCTCCGCGCGGAGATATGACGTTTTCAAAACGACATAACTCCGCCAGAAAAAAAGCGACATAATTCCGCTCGAAAAATGTACTGGGCGGAGATATGTCGGCGGAGATATGTCGCTATGCCGATATATCAGTCGCCTTTCCAGCACTGTAGTGCACAGCTTGAATTTAGGAACAGTATACCTATACATATATTGGAAAACAATATTCCAAAAGGAGCAAAATCTTTATACCAATTCGGCTGTCAATTTTCTGTTCGGATCAACCAGCGACCGGTCGAAAAATAATGCATTCTTGCCGAACTCCATTTTGGACCTAAAATGGAATGTCTTTGGAAAGCATGAAGACATTCCTTTTGTGAACATAAGATAAATCATATTGTGCTTTGTATTCGCTGGACTACCTCTCGAGGACGTCTGACAAATATCTGATAGTTTAACTGTCCTGGAAAATTTTTCCATTCAGCCATTTAAGCCCGGCATATAATTGTAGGTCCCATTTTAGGATCTTGAGCCGACTATATAGAAATCATGAAAATCGGCACAGTGGTTATCGAGTTATAACGTCATCGAATTTCACCCCATAGAAGATGTTTTTTGTATGGGGGCGCCACGCCCCATTGACCAATTTTGACCAATTTTCACAGGAACTATCCCGGGCTAATATCTAAGAATGCCTGACGATGCCGACCGTCCTTTTTAAAATCGAATCGAAACTCGCATAATTTTAAGGAGTTCAGTCAGCAAATTCACCGATGCCGACCGTTACACACCCCCTCCTTGCTACGCCCCTGCACTTATGGAATCCTAGTCAAAGCTATTGTGTCATTGTGTCAACAAAACATATGTACATATATGGAGTGCGAATACGACATCAATCTGTCAAGTCGATTAAAAGTTACACAATTAAAAACCAGTAAGACAATTATCTTCGACTATGCCGAAGCTCAAATACCCGGTACTATATTATTGTAAAATAAAAAAAAAAATTTAGTATTAAAAAATTATATATTTGTATGGGAGGTATGGGTACTTTTTATTCGACCAAGCTAATTTTTTGTCAAACATTTTTAAATATTATTAAAATAATATGTGCAAAGTTTAAACTTTCTATCTTTACTGTACCTATTTAAATTTAATTTTTAACATAAAAAGCTATATAAATCTGATATTTTTGTATGGGAGGTAGTAGTAGTTTTCATGATGCTGATCATGATGCTGATCAATAATATATATAGTTTCACATACCTACAACGCCTCCTTATGGGCGTTACAAATGGAATGACAAAGTGAATATACCCTCACCACAGTGTGGTTCCGGGTATAAAAAAATGTACCAACGATTACTGTAATAAAGGTATAGCAACGAACTGTAGGTATACGGAGCCATATTTAGTTTTAAAATTCTCTCAAACACAAGTCTCTTTATACAGGATATTGTTGAGGAACCTTTATCATTTTTCATGTCCGAAAAGGACCTTAAAGAAAGAATTTTTTTTCACTTTGAGCTTGAACTTTCAAATTTAATCCATCCACAACAACCTGAAAAAGTGTTTTTAGACTCACACTAAAATGAAGACGAAGTTTTCCTATTATAGCGTGAACTACTGCACAAACTGCACACTATTGAATTTTTCAACATACTACAGGCTCATTGATTAGAGGACCTTCTCTGTGCTTCAATATAAATTGTTTGCTCTCTACAAAGATACAACGTAACGACTATGTCATATAGATCCAAAATACGTACTCAGTTGACTTAATACAGATCTATAGGTATTAAAAAAAAAAATTAGCAAAGCACTTCTGTTTTCGTGAGATAAAATCGATTTTCCCTAAGAGAGCCTTGACACCCTCCAACAGTGAGATAACAGATGGGATTTCCTTTAGGGAGTTACTGAAGTATTCAGAAGTATAAATACCTCCTTCTCAATGAGTTTAATTTTAAATAATACGCCATACACCATACACTGATATCCCTTTTCGATTTTAGATAGAAATCAATAATGCGTTGTATGGAATTTATAAGAGTAGGAAAATTCGAATTTATTAAAGTTCGTCAATCTTGAATAAATATACAGGCAATTTTAGGAAATTCATTACAATTTTAATTAATCACGACAGTGTCCTTACAAAGGTAGTTGCGGGTTTTTCTCCCTTGAGGAAACTCTACATTAATGATGATAAATCAGATGCCCTAAATATAAATTGGTATTTAATTTACAGGAATGGTTTCTAGAATTTATTTAATGAAATACTTCGCCAAAATTTCCACTAAAATGAAACTCTAACCGCAGTAAATTAAATACTAAATGGATTTAGTTCTAGAAACCTAAAAATGGCTGCCGGTTTTCGCTGTTATAGGATAGGAACTGACTTTAAACAAATTAACTATGTACAATTAAATTGAAAATAGGAAGTTATGTATTATGATAAGATACTATACTCGTATATTTACAGAATGAGAAGTGACTATTTTTCCCTTGATTGCCCACTAGTTAACTTTGTACATGTCAACAACATTTTTATTTTAAGGTTTGGAATTGTTTGTCGGGGTAACTTATGTATCGCGAAAAAAATAAGTAGAATGGTCCTGTTTGCGTTGACAGGGTTATTGGAGGAGACAATTCAACGACGAGTTATGCGGTGATATCGACCTAGTATTGACCGACTAAAAACTGAGCTTTATAAGTGTTTAGAAGACTACAAAAAACTTCGAGGTGAACTTGACGATAAAAAATATAAATAAAACCAGTAAGACTATCTTCGACTATGCCGAAGCTCAAATACCCGGTACTATATTATTGTAAAAAAAAAAATATTTTAGTATTAAACCAGTAAGACAATTATCTTCGACTATGCCGAAGCTCAAATACCCGGTACTATATTATTGTAAAAAAAAAAAAAATATTTTATTATTAAAAAATTATATATTTGTATGGGAGGTATGGGTAGTTTTTATTCGACCAAGCTCATTTTTTGTCAAAAAATTTTAAATATTATTAAAACAATATGTGCAAAGTTTAAACTTGCTATATTTACTGTAGCTATTTAAATTTAATTTTTAACATCGAAAAGCTATATAAATATGGGAGGTAGTAGTAGTTTTCATCCGATCTTGCTCATCTTCGAACTTAGCCTCAGTTTGGTGGATAAAATCTTACGTACCAAATTTCAAGTCGATAGCTCTTAAATTGCGGCCGTAATCGTGCGGACAGACAGACGGACATCGCTAGATCGACTAAGAAAGTGATTCTGATCAATAATATATATAACTTTTATTTGTGTTTCTTGTTGAACACAAAAAATATATTTCTTTCTGTTCTTAACGAACAGAAACCAACTTTTAAATGAAACAACTTTTTAATTTTTAGTATTTTTATTGAGCTTCAGATTCCTTACCACTGGTGGCGGGAAATCTTGGGCTTAAACGAAGTGTGATACAGAACTGAGTGGTCTATGGTCAGATGGACCCTTTATATAGTGCTTTTTTGTTTATGCAGCAAATTTGTAGATAAGATTTGTTTTGGTTCAACATTCAGTTGAATCTAAAGTCAAGCGTGGTTTATTTATAATACATGTTGCTTATGCAGCATATCTGTAGATGATTCAGTTGAATCTGAAGTCAAGCATGGGTTTGCTTGGTATTATGTTGCATTTATCTTTTGGGGACGCACAAGTAGTGTCTGATATAACATATAGTTTGTCATACCTACAACGCCTCCTTAAGTGCGTTACAAATGGAATAGCAAAGTGAATATACCCTCACCACAGTGTGGTACCGGGTATAACAAACAGGCCTAATTTCTCGCAACCATTCGTTTGTGAACCATAACTCAGAAACTCCGCTACTAAGGATATAGTGGCCTTCACTAGGGAGGTCACACGCGTCTTAGAGTAACCTTATCCATTTCGATACAATAGATCTTGTTAGGTCGCAGTGTCAGCCAATTGGGCAGGAAATAAATAAAAAAAAACACATCTATATATGTATACAGAGCTGATGACATTCCGATCACAATAGCGAATAAGAATATGATAAAAAATTGCAAGAAGACAGAGGTAACCCATTTACAGAATTCCCTTCTACATATCAGTATCTTCCTTCAGACAACTTCCAATAATATAGGAACTGTTTATCTTTCAAAGTTTTACCATAAACCACTGCCGGCGCCGCCGATATTAATCATTGCTACGATGTGCACAATCCTTGCAAGCTAATTGTCCTCAACCTCATTTGCGGTTCTTCTAAGTAACTATTATTCAAAAGGAGAAGTTATATCCCAAAGCCAAACAAATAAACTGCTTGTACCGCAAGATAGGCCGTTTACAACTAAATGTTCACCTTAACCTTAAAACTTCCATCATCCTTAAACGAGGCAATAAACAGATCCTTACCAAAGTTTTATCTCTTTGGTTGATATGGAAATATTTTCAGACAGATGGAGGGGTTTTGAATTGCGTGCAAGTGAATGAGAACATATTTCCATGGAAAATACGCTAAAACTTTATAACCTCTCAACAACGATGAATGTTGAAATTTTGCGCTGCAACCAGTTTGAGTAATTTTATGTACTTTGGGATCTATTTAGCAGAGAAGATACTAAGACTAGTGGACTTTTGGAATTTTAGCTAATTCGCGAATTAAAGGAATTTTTGGAAGCGGATTGGAGGGAATACGATTTGCTATTTAAGTGAATCCTTGAGGTTGAATATTTGTTTCCTTTTCTTAAATGTAGGTGCATTTTCTGTGTTCTTATTTTCGATCCTGTTTTCGTTGACGGACTTTGGAGGAAGGGATTCAACGACGAACTATACGTGCTTTACAGCGACATCGTCCTGATCAAAAAATTGCTATCTAAAATATCTATTTCTGTAGCAGAATGCTATTATATGGTTGGGCCATCTAGTGGTTTCTTTTAATCATAGGTTATTTTGACACTGACAGCTGTTTCCCGCTCGAAATCTTGACAGTATCATACCTCCGCGGAACGAAATGAATCGCTTTACGCTTGAACAACATTGGGAAATATTGAAAACTTATTTCTAAAGTGAGTACTGTGAAGCCCAAACAGTGCGTTTATTGAAAAGAAGTTTTTGCCGAAATGAACCACCCATCGCGCCTGCTGTACGCAAGTTTGTGCAAAAAGTTCGTGAGACTGGTATGCTATTGGACAACACTCATGGCTGGGAATGGGAACAACGATTCGGTCAACAGTGGGCGTTACAGAGCCATGCTAACAGACTTTTCTTTTTTTACTGAAAGTGAAGACATGGATTTGCACGACCTCTGGTTCATGCAGGATGGCGCGCCATGCCACACAGGTACACAGCCCATCCCACAATCGATGCGTTTTGAGCACCAAATTCCCAAAACGTGTTATCAGCTGTCTTGGTGATGTCAATTGGCCGCCTCGGAGCTGCGATTTGACCCCCATGAATTTTTTTTTTGTGGGAAACCGTGAAGGATCGATGTTATGCCAACAATCCGTTGTAAAATATTTTTTTTAAACTTTTGTTAACAATTTTATTTCCTTTTCTATGTGTTCACCATCATTTCAATTCTTTTGTCTCACAAAAGTTAAAAACACCGACTAAAAAACGAAGTGAAATATGAGTCGTTTACGACAAACGCCATCGAAAATAGGTGTGAATGTACAGTAAATGACGCTTATAAGAAACACGCTTATAAGAAAAGCACGTTTATAAGAAACCTGAACAAAAGCACCGTGTACGAGCACATTTACACCAATGTAAAAAACATACCTTATAAGAAACACGCTTATAAGAAAAACACTGATATAATGAATTGTTTTTACAACACCGATTCTCAGTTTTCCTCCGAAATATGATGTGTATAAGAAACTTTTGTATGGCACAAAAAAGGTCCAATTTAAATGTTCCTTAAAATGTGAACAAACATGCCCTTAGGAAATACATGCATTTCTGAACTCTCAAAGAAAAACCATAAATGTCAGTTCAATTTTGTTTGTGTTCATTTGTGAAATTGAAAAAAAAAAAAAAAATGTCACGAAATAATATTTCAATTAAAACGAAACTTATACACTCCGCGCCACTTGAATAGCACACCTCTAAGGTCGGTTTCTATAGCCCACTGGTCCATGCTAGATGCATGCAAGCATGCTAGAGGCTAATTTTTTAAAATTAAAGTTCATTTAATTGTTGTGATTTGCCCAGAAGGACGATTTAAAACTGAACCTTTAAGTATTAACAAAAAGTTATAACCTAAAAACCGTAATTTTGAGCCACTTGAATAAAACACTTAAACGAAAAAACTTTTCAGAGCATTCTGATTCTTTTTAACACAAACTTTACCTAAATTTAAGGTAATTGGAGTATTATAGACTCCACCTTCCTGCTCCAAAATTCACACATCCGGTTTGGAAGGGATGTATATACAAATTGGACAAATAATTTAGCACAATCGAAAACGGCCCCTACATCACACCTTCAATTCTGTTATGCAGCCGGTCCAAATGATTAGTCTATTTGTGGAGGTTATGGAAATAGTAGCTCGCAATCCGGGCCTTCCAAATTAATTTTTTTTTCGTCTGAGAATATCACACAATGTCACTACGAAGTCCAGATCACATGTGCGCGACAAAAACGGAGGCGTTGCGCTTTTCGAACCGGGATAAAGGGTGACTACTTCGCATTCGGAATAATACGACGAATGGTTGTGAGACTTGCTTTGATACCACATTTTTTCCCTGATTTTTGGAAAAGAGTCGTTAGAATTTGACGCTTTTTTTAATATAAGTCCCTGTAAGCACACTGTGTATGAGGCCTTTCATGTTTTTTTTTTCATAGTTAGACTCATTACTTAAAAATATGGTATAACGTGTCGGCTCCTCTCGAGTTTCTTAGCTAAATTTGGCAATAAATAGGCGAGCGTCCTTTAAACTTTGATTTGTTCTTTTTCCGTCTCGGTTAAGGATTTTTCTCCATCCATTTCATTTTTTTTTTAATTAATAGTCGAAATTAACAAAAAAATCAATCAAAGAAAAATATGAGACCACGTACCAAAGATAACTGTCAAACTAAATGCATGTTCTATTCAAGTGGCGCAAAAATGTTGCCTATTTTTATTTCAGCGAATGCTAAAATAAAGTGGAAAAAACATATAACGGCTCTTTTCCAGAACTTGCAATCTGTCATAGAGAAAGAAAAAGAGTTTCCCAAAAATAGCGTTCAAAAATACCAAAAAAATAGATGAAAGTTTTCTTTCTGAAAGAACATTTTTTATAAGAAACTTCTGTTTCTTATATCCGTGTTTTTCTTATAAGAAACTTTTTTCTTATATCCGTGTTTAGGCTTATAAGAAACAAAAATTGTGGCATTTTGGAGTTTCTTATAAGCGTCATTTACTGTATAACAAATTTAATATTTTATGTATTATGGATTATTTTGTATTATTTTCACAGGGTACTCATAAAAAATCCAAAACACTCGCAAATTAATATCCACCAGACATTGGAATGCTTTCTCTTTCTTCCCAATTTCCATTCGGTTTCTCTCAAGACGATAAATCAATTAATACAACTTATACTCACTTAGGTAAGGTAGGTATACTCACTTGCAGAGTGCCAAGTGGAGTGGAGGGAAAATTAAGTCGTGCGGATCGTCCTTTAATTTACGATTGTAATGAAAGTGGTCCACCTGAACGATAGCTACCTACATTTTTTCTTTTTCTTTGTATTGCCTTTGATTTATGTTATTAATTGGGTGTCTTAAGGAGTGAACATTTAGAAATAAAATATTTTCCGTAATTGGCAAGGTAGATATGACCATCGGTAAAGAACTTGGAAATATTATAGCAATCAGCTTGGGAAGGTGTTATCAAATTTTCACTTCTAATGGACGCGACATCTGAAAAATATCGTGAAGTAAAACTCTCATGAAGTTAAGTAAGTAAAAGCCTTTAAGAATGGATTTCGAAGAAGGAGGAAAATACTTTATTTCTTGACGTATAAGAACGTTGACATTCGGAATACGTAAACTTGGCAACATGTTGCAGTAAAACTAACTGAAACATTGGCGCATCCACCATCCACAACTATCTAAATATTTGAAGTAGACAAGTAGAAGAAAGTTAAATTTAAAACCAAAAAAACCTTCTTCGAAAAATGTCGCATGCTTCTAATTGCCTGAACCCTTTCATGACTTTAAAAATTTAAATCGGGGGCGTATACGTACTATTTCTGTATACGGAGAGGGATTTCATTATGCAAATAATACCTTTACATTGAACATCATTATAAATAAATTTGTTTACTGTCTATGGCTGATTTTAAAGGCAATTTAATTATGTACTACATTTTATTGCCGTGGGTAGATTTCGCGTGCGGTTTTGTTTTTGTTGTTTAATCCCGCATTTAATGCAACAAATTTAAACAGCTCATTAAATTCTATGAATATCCTCGCCTTGTGTTCTTCGTTATTTTAAATGTTGTTATAAAAGCATATGCGGTTCAGGTTAACCGTAATATGCAATTCATTTAATAAAAAGGGATTTAATGACAACGTTTTCTTTTTGTTTGTACCTTCAGTTGCCGTAGGCGTATATTTAATGTGAAATAAAATGTTCGCAAAATAATGCAGCAATATGCGCGTATGGATATATAATTCCCAAAATCGTTTAAAAGTTAGTATATTACGTCGACAAATTAAAATTGAAATTCTTTTAAATATAATAAGTAGCTCATTATGGTTATAGGAAAGGGGCTGATGAATGGACAGATTATTACTATTTGACCAAATATTCCGTCATAATTTAACTACAGTCGCATTTTGCGCAGTTACACTGTTATAAATGTACCTAAAGGTAAAATATCATCAATACATTTTTACACTTTCAGTACAGCAATTTAAAATATTCAATAGTGTTTTTATTATGAACAGAAAGCTTTTTCGGAAAAAAAATATTTTAGAATATAATAAAAATAAAAAACCGGCCAAGTGCAAGTGTCACTCGCGCACCGAAGGTTCCGTACGTTAGTTCATAATGATATGCATGCATAGTTAAGGTATTGTTCCCTAACGTCGGTGGTCGTCACTCGTCAGTTTCGACCTATGCCTATGCCTACTTGGATCTTCAAAAATTAACTATGTAGTACCTAATGTACATACCTTTACTGACCTACCCCCTAAAAATGCTAACAAGATATTTCATTGTAAAATCATCGGCCCCACGCAACTCGTAATAATACAAATAAACAGAGAGAGCACACGTGCAACAAAAATGCATACACGAACACGATACTACGAATATGAAACAATGATATGATCGTGGGGAGAGTGGCCAGAGCGCAACCCTCCACCCTCCATGACATTGACCGAGATCCGAGATGCACTACAAAAAATATGCACGATGCTATGCCGTCAAACCTCACAAAAGGTATTTCTCCTCAAGCACATTTCATCATATATGCAAAAATCAATGCTATATGAATTATGTCTCTCACTTAAGATCCGCCTGCTATTCAAAAAAAATAATTTTCTCCCACAGCAACCACCACGGCACCACTGCCAGCCACGACATTCCACTCATATCCAACACGAAATCTCCCCACGCAATCCAACAACGAATAATGCATCGAGATTCGAGATCGATAAACACACAAGCCACACCCTTTTCGGAGTAATTCTCTATGGCATGCGTATGGCCGTGTGGGTGTGGTGACATTGACAATGGTGTTGGGCTTGGTGTATGAGATGGGTATGCATTGGGATTGGAATGGATGTTCCAATTGTGGGGTATTTTATGTGGTGAAGGTGATTGAGGTTTTTTGTAAATATCTTCTAAAATGTTAACTTTTCGACATAACAGTCTTCAGCATATATATAGCTACGAAGATGATCTACAAGAAAGCATTACATGTATTTTTTGTAAATCTAAAAATAAACAGTTTTTTGTGCGAATGAACATATTTTATCCACGAAATTAAGAATACAGTAGACGCTCGATATAGTGAACTAATAAAAACCAGGCCTGTTCACTACATCGAAATTGTTCACTATTTCGAGCGGGAGTTTTTAAATGTTCAAATAAGCTAATTTGATATAAATAAACACATACCAACGTTTTGATTACAAAACACTAAAATAACAAAAAAAATTGTATTAATCTTTAAAAAACACTGAGATGAAGATATTTTTTTGAGGAACACAGAAATAAATATCATTTTTTTTCCCATAGTTAAATTTTCAAAAAATAATTTGTCACCTTCATTAAGTGTCTTCCTCGCCATCGTCGAAGACTAACCGCCATAACATTGACTAACATCAGTCAACTTCATTTCGACACTCTAAACATCTCGTCAGAGATAGACTGTTAAACTGTTTCCGTTACCATTCGCCTTTGCTTTCCCTGAAGGAGAAACTCTAACCTTTTTTTTGGTACCAAGCAGTATGGTGGTTTGCTTCAATCAAGCTCTTCTGGTCAACACCAGTCTTTGTCTCGTGGACTGGATTTCAAAGTAAATAAACGGGGGGCAGAGTTCTACGGTTACCCTCCATCCTTTTCTTCCAGTAGACAATCCATCCACTGACTTTTGGTCAAGTAGAAGAACAGATTGATTCAACCACCCATTTCTGCCATGTATCAGTCTCTCTCTGCTCAGTGGTGGACTGTCAGCGGCAATAGACAGAGGGTAGACTGTCTACCGGTTACTCTCCGTCTATACCCGAAGACAAACCGCCACCAGGATGCTAAATTCAAACATGTTTAACCAACTGAGTTGACTGTTTCGGCCATCACTGTAAGATCTACGGAGATACCTTTCATTAAAAGAAATTCGTAGGTAATGTCCGGCCCATAATTTTTCTGGCCACTTCCTGTGTCCTGTTTTTGGGACAGTCTAGGTGGCTAACCTAACCTTCATAACTAAAATATCAAAAATACACACAAATGAACGGTAAATTGTTTTTTGACATGCAGGCGCATTGCTAAACTGGAACATTTTTCTTTGACTTTTGCGAAAAAAAATCTGAGTTCACTATATCGAGATTTTCATAGTTCACTATTTAGAGTAGTCTGTGTAAAATGTTGGTGGTTCACTATATTGGATAGTTCACTATACAGAGGGTTCACTATACCGAGCGTCTACTGTAACTCCAAAACTAGCCGATGTATTGTTAAAATTGGTATTTGCTGATTAACTAGAGGTTATACCTGACACTGTGTGCAAATTCCAGCCTTCTACGTCAATTAGTTCTTGAGATAGACCTAGGTACAACATTTTTTATTTTATTCGGGCAGACATCGTAGCGAAAGCAATAAGGTTTCTCCATATGGAAACGGAACCTTAAAAATTATATTTGTAATCGATTCTCTGCTGAAAAGGTAAACTATCTTAAGTCGATTTAAGTGAATTTTGAACAGTTTAGTGCAAAAGATTCCCCTATTCAATACGCGTAGTTGTACCAAACCCTCGTCGTTGTATCTGAATTGTATCCCGAGTTATAGAAAATCAAAATCATCTTAAGTCGATAAAAATGCGTATTAACATTTAATAAATTATCTTAAATCCACATAAGATGATATACTACTTGTAAAAAAAACCTCTTATTTCATTTAAGATGTTTTGGTCAAAATATAATTGGCATTTCCTGAAAAGCTAAAACATCTTATGTCGATAGGTATAAGATCGTTTGCTCCGTGTAAGTTACTATAAATTGTGTAACTAACTCGACATAAGATAAAATGCATGTGAAATATAATCAAATGTGTGAAAAAGCAAACTATCTTAAGTCTACTTAAGATGATATTTAATTTAAAAAAAAAGATATTTCTCAGATTTATGTCGACATAAGATATTTTGCCAGGTGCTACCAGATGTACCGTTACCAAAAATGACAGTCAACTTAAGATGTTATTTCAGTGCATTGCAGATAACATGTCAGAGTGGTTTATAGTGGTCTATAGAAGTGTCTATAAAAAGTAATTGTAATAACAGAGCATCGAATTTAGCAAGTATTTATAACGGTAATTTTTGTTAGTAAATTATCATAAATAATACAAAATAAAAGTAATTTTTATACATAGTTCCGAAAAGAGTGTTTGTGGTACTAGAGTGTCAAATAATTTACACTTAAGGGTCATAATCTACATACGTATTCATTAGAAAAGTGTATTGTAATGAATTAGATACCATTTATTTATTTTCTTTCGTAAATAAAATAAGTACAAAACATCTTATGTTGTGTTTATATTTCATTAAACAAAGCACTGTAATGCGCACTTCATCTTAAGTCGATTTAAGAACTGAAATCGATACTCTACAAAATTAGCTAAAGTATCTTATCTTAACTTAACTTAAGATTTCTTAATGGGAAAACACGCGAAAGGTAAATCATCTTAAATTGCATTTTATCTTATATCTCGCTGATTTTTAAAAAATATTGTTTTAAAACGTGGCTAGGAAAAAAGAGGATAAAATTTCCCTTCTAAAAAGCCCTTTCATTAGAGTTAAAAGTTGGAGGCTTTTTTCAAATTACGTTTTTTGATGTTTTTTTGCTATGAAAACTATGAAAATTGACTTAAGATAGTTTACCTTTTCAGCAGAGGATTAATAGGTGAGGGAATTTATGTTTTAAGTGTATTTATTATCTCAACATTTTGTATCCATACATTCGACTTTGCAAAACAACGGATTTAATAAATTAATAAACATAGCTACTTTAAAAGTCTTGCAACATGAAGATACAATTTAAAGAAGTAAACAAATTTATTTGATTCCCGTATTATTATCCCTATTACAAAAATATGCCTTTACGTAGAGTTGTTGTGTGTCTTTTCTTCGCCGAAAAAATCATTTGTCCCTCTCATTTGTGACAAAAAAAAAAAACTTGTACACACTTCTAAACACGGACACACCAATTAGCTACTAAAATAAATTCTCTATAGAATCCTGTGGAACTCCATTACTGTCTTGCCTATATACAAAATTACGTTTTTGGAGATACAATTAGGTCCTTGCGTAAATAATTTTGCCTTACAATTTTTGAGAGTAAATGGTGAAATTAATCTACACTGATTGTTGCATATCATGATTGTCCTTTACCGCATTGAAGGTAGGTAGCTGAAATTTAATTAGGATTTGCTGATGTGAATAATTCATTAGATTGACTACATCAGTAAGTTGTTTCCGTAAAAGCTGTATAAATTAAGGAAATCTTATTATAAATTTCAGGGGAAGGATAATCGTTGTCTCAAAATTTTGAGTGCAATGCCATCGGAGCGGACAATTTTAATTAAGGGACTATAGGGGAAAATCAACTACTGACCAATGATATAAATACAATGGAATGAGGAATGGAGAAAAATAACGAAAAAGACATGGAACTAGTTAAATAGTCCAAACCTCCTACAATCCTACAATATATGTGTGCTTAAAAGAAGTCTGTGCATTAACTCTCGAGGTAGCTCTCATATTATTATACCCGGTACCACACTGTGGTGAGGGTATATTCACTTTGTCATTCCATTTGTAACGCCCATAAGGAGGCGTTGTAGGTATGACAAACTATATATATTATTGATCAGCATCACTTTCTTAGTCGATCTAGCGATGTCCGTCTGTCTGTCCGTCTGTCCGTCTGTCTGTCTGTCCGCACGATTACGGGCGTAATTTAAGAGCTATCGACTTGAAATTTGGTACGTAAGCTTTTATCCACCAGACTGAGGCTAAGTTCGAAGATGAGCAAGATCGGATGAAAACTACTACTACCTCCCATACAAAAATATCAGATTTATATAGCTTTTTATGTTAAAAATTAAATTTAAATAGCTACAGTAAAGATAGCAAGTTTAAACTTTGCACATATTGTTTTAATAATATTTAAAAATTTTTGACAAAAAATGAGCTTGGTCGAATAAAAAGTACCCATACCTCCCATACAAATATATAATTTTTTAATACTAAAATATTTTTTTTATTTTATATTAATATAGTACCGGGTATTTGAGCTTCGGCATAGTCGAAGATAATTGTCTTACTGGTTTTTATTGATTTTGACTTACCGCCTAGAAAGGAATCCAATGCTAAACGCCTAAGCAAACTAGCAGAAGAATCTAAAGAGAGCACCGCAGTGACAAACTATATGCACCTTGATGCATTCAACTGCCTTAGGCATCAACAATAGTTGTCCCAGTATCGCGACATCATCAACTATGTAATCGAAACTATACCATAGGACTATCAGGCTCTCTGATGAAGACTTCAATTTACAGCCTGGAACAAGTCAAGTGAGCACCGCCTATAGCACTAGCCAAAAAGCCATAGGTGAGCTGCTTATAAAGATACGGTTTCGACACATGATTAAATTCCTAAAAGCTGTTAAGAAGCGGTAGCCAAGCGCGAAAACCTGTAACAAAGCAATCCTCATCTGTAGTTGAGCGGGTCAGTTTTTATTGTGCCACGAAGGCGAGAGGTGAGCATTTAGGGAAATGTTGCATACCGACGAGTTTGTAGAACTAGAAAATGCTCTTGGGGATGAAAAATGGTACAATGATAGGAGCATATGCTCCAATTAAAGGGAATACATTTCAAACTTGGGACTGTTGCCATCGCCGGTCTGTCCGATGCTTTCCACCAACCAAGCCCAACACTGCATACTCACATGTCAATGTTAGGCATGTGAATTAGTACGTACATATACAACATATCGCTTTTGTATGAAAGGTATCAAAACTATTCGACCGATATAACCTATTTTCAATACCAACCTGTCGACCGACGGTAAAAAAAAAATTCCCCTCACAAAACTTAAATTGCCTAGGTCTATCCGTTTTCAAGAGGCAAACAGACAGACAGACGGAAATGGCTAAATCAGTTCAGAATTTGATACTGATTCTGATTCTTATGGGGTTTGAGGAACTTCTTCTTGACCTTACAAATATAATGACAAAGTGAATAATATCTCATGTGGAGGGTATAAAAACCATAACCAAGTGAATGAATGGCATTTTAGGTTTTTTTCCGAATTGTGTCCGAAATGGATAGATACCTACCTACCTGAAATAAATTAAATCAACTCAGAGAAGAAGGCAGAAAATACTTTCCAAATCTCACCCAAAATAATCAATTATACCATTAGTGCTATAGAAGGGTATATAGTATATTATAATATTAATTTAAACACCTCTACGTGGTGTGCATTCAAAATAACGCTTATTCTCACAAGTAATAGACAAATTACCTACCTCTGTCCCTAATTTACCTATATTTGAATTAACTTTTGTAATTTGAAATGGGTCTAATGGTATGATACTTTACCTTTCAGCATTTCGGCAAGATTTCATTTAATATGATTTAATTGGTTAACGTTACCTTAGGGAAGAAGTATTGCTTTCCCTATGAGGTGGGGTGTATTTCGTATCAGTTGTTGTTGTTTGTCACAACAAAAAAGCAATTACAGGAAAGGAACGTCTAATGAGGAAAGATGACTTGTTTCTAGCCTGCCTAGATTGAAATCACTATCAAGGGAATAAAGCTATTTTACTATATTTTCTGTCAATTAACTCGTATCTCAATCATTTTGGAGCTAGGATACCTTTTTTTTAATGAATTTTGCGATTATAAAGCCCGACAATGACTCTATTCGTTTCACTACTCCTAATCGAAATTTGGAATTTGCTTTTTATTAGATAAAGCTGACGCAACAGATAAATATAGGTCCCTTCCCTAGGCCTAACTTCCTACAAACATTCGCCTGCGTTTACATTTTTGCGACGAATGGAAGGTAACTTCTGGAAGGTAAAGTAATAATAATTTTTTTAAACAAATTACTCTGCTGTAATTCTAACAGACTACACAGAAAATTCAGTTCATGTTTAACATAACACTTCTATTGAACTTACCGAAATATATTTCCTCTCCCTTCCTAAGGAGCAACTTGGTGTATAAAATCAATCAAAGCGAAGGTATACATTGTCTTACTTACTATGATGACAATAGAAGTAAGGGTTAATCTATTCAGTTGAGACACAAACAAACTATAGACAAAAGTTACCAGAAATTACTATTTCTTGAGGGCTTCGCTCACTTCCTTTTGCAAATGAAATATAATCCCTTCTACCTTTGATGTGGGTGATAAGCCATTCAAATATTATAGTGTAGGCGTTTTCACAAAAGAACATATTGTGCCTTTAAGATGTCAATCTTTGTATTGCTACTGTAGGTACATTGATTTTGGTATAGTGAAGGATTTCGGACATTTTGAATAATGTATATCTAACATATTAAATTTCCTAATACATAATAATTTTGGTACAATATCAGTGTTCCTGTTTCTGTTCTAAATAACATCAGATTTCATATTGAAATGTGTGTGTTTCATTATTTGCGTCTAAGTAGTCGCGCGATTGAAATCGCATTTGCGCACCTACCTGAAACAGATTGCAATGCTTAATGGGATTAAAAAAAAAAATAAATAAAACAAAAATTATTCCATCTATTGCAAGAAGTATGTATCTATCTACTTCTCCTGTCCAATTAAACCCTTTCGGTACATCTTTTTTGTTCTAAGGTTAGAAAAATATTTTATTTCCTTTTGTTGCTACTTAGACTCCTACTAAAAACATTGTAACATTATTTTTTGTAAATATTGTTTCTAAAGTGGTTTTTGGGAACGTTGCCATATGACATCAATTGTCTCAAGTGGTAGCAAAATAAATGACAAAATTAATATTTTTGTTTTAGTTTCTTATTTTTATATATTAATTTTTAAACAAAAAGAAAAAAGTATAATAATTTTTTTTAATTAAAATGTATTTTAAAAAAATAAGGATTTTTGAAAATATTTAAAAAAAACACATATTTTCATCTATATATATAAAAATTAAGCACTAAAATGTTTGTCGTCGATTCACGCCTTAACGCAATTACCGTTTTTAACCAAACTTTCACACATCTTTGCTATTGGTCCTTATACAGTTTCTGTGAAGTTTGGTCAAAATTGGACAAAGGGGTGGGGCACCTCCCATACAAAAAAACATTCAAAATCTTATATCTCGAAAATCGCTGAATCGATTGAGTTAAAATTTACAGACAATTTTAGGTATTGGCCCAGGAGTGTTGCTTTGACAAAGGGGCGTGGCACCGCTCATACAAAAAATATTGATTGAGTTGAAACTTACAGATAATTTGAGGTATTGGCTTAGGAGTGTTGTTGTAAGATTGGTAAAAATTGGACAAAAGGGCGTGGCACCGCCCTGGGGTGAAATTCGATGACGTTACAACTCGATTACCGCTGAGCCGATTTTCATGATTCTTTGATTTTTTGTTTTGTTCGTATTGCTGTATTTCAGGTTAACGCAGAAAGAAAATTCCAGAAAATCGATTTATTCTCATTTTTCGCATTTTACGAAAGAAAAAAGCCGGGAGGGTACAGCTAGTATATGTATAAAAATAAAAAAACTAAAAAATATAATAAATTATTGCATTTATACTCGGTTTTCTTTGTTTACTTGAAACATTGCAAGTACTACAAATTAAAAACTAAGCATATTCCAAGATAAACACGTGTATTTATATAAAAAATAATTTAAAAGTATTAAAAAAAAAATTAATATTCATAAAAATTTAAGTAATTTTTTTTTTAATTCAAGCCAAATAAAAAAGTAATGATATTCAAGACTATTTATGCATAAAAATACTTTTATTTTTATACATATGTTGGTATATATTATATAATTTTATTTATAGAAATGATGCCTTAAAATGCACCTCTAGATAATATTGATGCCACATGGCAACACAGAAAAGGAAAATTGTGCCAAATTGTTATATGTTTATTTAATTTTTTTAATTGTCCGCCTGATATTAGTCAATCAAATAAAATCGAAATTGATAATCTATTTGATAATTATCAATGTAAAAAAGAAATAATAAAAATAGTATTCCGACGAAAAAATTCGAACTCTATTGCAGACCGATCTTTCACGAGAGCTAAAAGCACAGATACTCTAAGAAGTTAATCAGAAAAAAGAATAGAAAAAATATACTCAGAGCGTGAGAATGGGTGTTATGAATATTCGTGTTGCCTGCCATATGGCATCAAAATACCGAAAGGGTTAATGAGGAAAATTTCTGTCGCACTCTATACTTGTCTATTATTATCAAAAGGCACGGTAGTGCCCTAGCCAAGTTCTCTAGTAAAGCCACACACTCTTTTTTCAGGAACAAACACAGGCTATTTTCGATTCCCCTCTAACTTCGGAACCAATTGAGCCAAAAACTTCAAACCTATAGCATTATTTTATCAAGCTCATTAAAAAGGTCCACCTCACCAAGTACTTCCTATTGTCGTAGAATATTGAAATTAAGTAGAGCGGTAGAAGTTGCAATTTACAGAAAGGAAAAATCAAAAATTGTATAATCTCCATTCAGGAGGCGTGATATCCGCCCCTTTTTAAAATTGGTTATTATTTATTCAGGTCTCTTCCAATTGCCGTAGAGTGTTGAAATTTGGTAGAGCTGCATTGTATCAAAAAAAAAAATTTTTTTCATTTTAGGAGCGAAATCTGCCCACTTAAAATATGAATAGAAAATATGTGCCATAATTACTTTCCATCAAAATATAGAATAACAACGCGCTTCTATTAGCTCTACCCTAAATACATTTTGATGTGGATTCGATTTCCTGATGAAGCATAACAAATACTTGGCACAGACACATATTTGGGATACGGCTTTTATGAATAAATTGATTGATAAATCTTCCATCTGCAATACGAAAAGAATTCTTTAAATATAAGTACAGTATAATCTCGATAATTCGTACCCCGTTAATTCGTAAACCCCGCTTATTCGAAATAAACTGCTGGTACCTTGAAAAAATCCCGGTTATTCGTAAAAAACCAATGCATTTCGGTCCCCTCGGTAATTCGCAATAATTTCCGTATGACTTGTCCATTAAACGTCTTATAATTCGTAAGTCTGTGTTGACAACCCCGTTTATTCGAAAAAAAACCTCCTTCCTCTCTTCAATCCTCTGAAATACGTTTGTCAGGTACATGTTTATGTTTAATTGGAAAGAAAGAATACGAATTTGGTTCTTGGAAAAGCAAGAGAGAGCGAGAAGGAAAACTCTCACACTTGAGAATGTGTGTATAATGGGACCACTACTACAATTGGGTGCTGTTTCTGTTGAAATGTTAGTCATTTTCACACAATGTATTCAGAAACTGACTGTTAAAATTTATTATCCCGGTAAATCGAATTTTTATTTTTTAACTCTTCAATAATTCGTAATCTCGCTATTTCGAAAACCTCTATAATTCGTAATAAACTCTAGGTCCCTTGGTATTACGATTTATCGGGATTGTACTGTACATGCAATTTTTGGGCCTGTAAAAAATAAAATTCTCTAGCAGAGCTTCCACTAAATTGTTATTGTTATTATTAAGGTGGCGGTACAGTCCAGGGTGGACACAGACCTCAAGCAACAAGCGCCTCCAGCCAGCACCATCTTTAGCGAGCTCCCTCCAGCTTCGAAAGCTAAGTTGGTTAATGTCCCTTTCCGTTTATGGGCTTCCTCAGTCGCAATCTTCCTCAACTGCGCCATCTCTGGGGTGTGGATTCGAAGATCTTCCGGTCGGCAGAATTCGCGTCTATTCGATATACAACATGACCCCAGCCACTTCAGTCGTTGGACTTTCGTCGTTGTATCTCCTCCTCCATTTTCCGTCTATGCAGACGGGTCCGAAATTACTCGAAGAATTTTCCTCTGGAAACAACAAAGGGTAACCTATTTTGCTTTTGATAGAGACCATGCCTCTCTAAACCAGTACATTACATACCTAATTAAGGGCACAATACCACCAATGGTCATAGCTACGTGAAATATTATTCTCGATAAATTCGCGCAACAGGCATATAGACATTCTAACTTGTCGCAACCATTCATTTGTGTGAGTTTCTATTTTTGGGACGAATGGAAGGGGCCTACAATCTTATGCCGAGTCCGAACGGCTCAATTGAAAAGCTTTTTCAGGACAGTCATACTCTCGGATGTTTGTCAGACGTTCGCGATAGGTGGCGCAGTAGAAAAAACTTTAAGATGTAATTTGTGTTTTTCCGGGGATCGAACCTGGTATCCCTCGCACAGTAGTCCGACACACTAACCACTGCGCTACTGCGCCCATAAATAAAGCACCTCGCAGAATTTTAATTGTTTCAGCAATTTAGAGGAAATTACAAATGTATTGTTTTAGGTTTCTAAAAGCGAAAGTAGCGTCTATTTCAATATTAAACTTTGTCTCAAAGAATTACAGCATCTCAATGCTTCCATTTAACTTTTGCAAGGACTTGAAAGATGACATTTCAAAATAGGAGCCTCACTGTTGCTTCGTATTGGCAGTGTATCATATGTGGTTGGAGTCCCCCTGTATTTTTCTTCAATTATACGAGTGCTGTGTACAGCAGTTTTGGCATCTCTGCCCATTAGGGCTGAAAGCACTCTTTCGAAAAAAACTTTGGACAAGGTAATGTCCTATTATATGACTTCTTTCAAAGTTTCGCTATATTTTACAGTTTGTCAAACATAATTAGCCACCATAATACTGAAATGTGAAAAAGCGAGGACCAATAACGCCTCTCGCTTGAGTTTGCTTATTTTATTTAACTTGTCAGATTTTTTTTTCAAAAAACTGTAAATTCCCAAAAAAAACTGTATTTTCAACCAAAAAACTGTAACCTTCAAAAACCAAACGATTTTTTTGAAATTACGTTTTTTTGTAGTTTTATTAAACAAAAATAACACAAAACAATTAATTTTAAATAAAATAACATGCTTAAATACGAAGCACTACGATTTAAAGCACATTTTAATTTATTCTTTCAAATCTGAACTCTGAAAAAAAAAACTGTAATTTGTACTAGGAGGTCATTTTAAAATGTAAGCTTGTCTAAAAAACTGTAATTTACCATTTAAAACTGTGAATATGGCAACGTTGCTTGTCAGTCAAAAAATGTGCATGAATGAATTGCTAATGTATACCTTATTTATTTTTTATCTTTATTTACATCAATTGCCAATTTAATTCAAGTTCGAAGGAGACCCTCATGATTCGAAACGTTTGGGTTACAAGATAGGATAAATATAGTCAATTAGATCTTGAAAATAATGACTCTATAGATTTACAACCAAGATTTAATGGCATGAGTGTTTTGCCTAAAATCGATTCTGAGTATGTATATACTCTACTGTCTACTCGTATACCAAAATTCGAAAGGTTCTGCAAATGACTTTCCAAAAGATGATGTGAATATGATGGCTCAGCCGCTATAATCGGTGTGATTAAGCAAAGTACATGCGATAACATTGTCTAGTAAAATCACGTCTGTTCCAGACTAAGGACGTATTAAGGGATTACACCAACGACAGTGCAAACGTATACAGATTTAAATACACAAAAGGGACTTGTCCTTTATACCTCCTAAGGCTTAATGGCAGATGATAGATAATAAAGGCAATTTTCTTTTCGGTTGCTTCATTTGCAAGTTAAAATCGACGTATCCAGTGGCTTGGGGTGAAACACAATTACGGATCTTAAAAACTAAAATGTGTATAGCTTTCATGTCAAGGCAATCAGGATTTAAATATTGTGATAACTTTAAAGAATGCAATAGGAATAGAGAATTGAAATATTCTAAAACCAACACAATAACAATTGTTTTTTATGAAACACCAATATCGTATAAAAATTATCTCCATTGGGAGTTCCTAAAATTTAAGTGATTGTTAGTACTGTAATGTGAAAACAGACATGTTAAATTGACATTTTATTGTGCACACTTCAAATTGGAGATAAAAAAAATGCAACGAAGTAAGAAAATAAAAAGTACTATAACATCGTGTATACAATTTGAATTCATGGATGCGGTGAAATACATATCCACCCATCAATCGATTGCACACTATTCAAACTAGAGTGTACATCTCAAATCCCTTAATCTATCCCACTGGTTCTGAAACGAATACAAATACTGTATCAATATATTTGAAATAAAAATGGTGGATACATTTTCTCATGGTTCCTTTTACGATTCGCATATGCTTGGTTATGCATTCAACTTTTATTTCCAATAATGGGTATAAATCTTAAGGACTTTTCATTTATACCCATTACTGGAAACCAGGAAATATCGCGAACTCATGCCATAATCCCTAAACGGGATTCATTACGAATGACGATAATTATTGTTAAATTTTACTAACGTGCCCTTAAGTATTGGCAATAAGTCATGTGCTTGTTGCTAAAACCCTGCGTGTGATGAAACGCCTTTTATTTTCGATTGACATGCGTTAGGAGTATTCGTAATCTATATCGCATTCGGAATGTATTTCGACAGGGCTATTCATAACGTAATAATTATTTATGGTAACGACAGAAAATTCATTAGCATCAGGGATATGGTTATGGTACCCTATGATTCAATATTGTTATGACAAAGTAACAAAATGTCAAATCTACTTCAGTTATGGGGTGTACCTAATAAGGATAACAACTGTTTATCATTCTCTTTATGGACTTTAGGTAACATTAATAGCTCATTTTATAGGGTGAAGAAGACATTGAAGTACACACCAAGAGCTTATAGCTTTGAAACAAAGCTTGGTTCCTTCAGGCATACTAAGTAACACCAATTTTGTGAGTATGAAACGGAGCAAAGTAAAAGTTGTCAATATATTTCATTGGGACTCCACTAATATTCATAGCCCATTGTACAGGCAATATGAGGACATAGTCACATTAGATCTGTTCACGTTTTCCTTCATCACAGCCTCAACATAGACGGCTACAAATCTATAAAGTGTACCCTAAAATTCAGTTTGGGTGAACTCAAGGAAAACGAAGTCATCAGCGAAGAGCAAATGAATTATCTTTACGACTTCCAATTGGAAATGCTCCTCGAAACGGCTGCGGTATGAAATTCAGTCCAGACAAAATGGGCTCCTGATGATGTCCAACATCTGCAGTGCAGTTTGCCTAAAGTGATCGCATTTGTCTCACGAGAGTGAAGTATGTAGTTACTCTTGTAGTAAACTCCAGGAATTATCTCGAGAGTTACCAAATCTTCAACACATGTGTTAACAGGTGTGGCATACATAAATGCCAAATTAGGTACCAATTTGAGAGGGAATAACAGGTTGCGTTTTTGCCCCAAAGAAAGCCTCACTGTACTTCCCCCCAACCTTGACTCGAGCACAGCAACGTAGATATGTCTAACACCTTGACAAAGATTTTGCAGGACTTAAAAGTGATATACCATGTAATACAAACAATCCCTTTTATCCCCTTTCTTGAAAACGGCCAAGTATTGGCAGGGTATATCGTCGCATTCCTATCAGGCCATTTAGATGATACGAGAGGCCTTCATACATACATACATACATACATAGACATACATAGAACATTGAGCATTTCTGGCCAGATTTTGTTCACTCCATCGACAGATTTGACAAGTTTTACGATTTGAAATGACGAAATGACTTCACTTACGTGCGGCAACTATTCTCCGCATCCTGCTGAAGCCGATGGATCCATTCTCCTCAGTACCTGGTTCTGGATTGAGAACTCCACTCCATCTTGATGTCGTTCTTATTGTAAAAGTGGTAGTACATGGCATGTAAAATGACACCAGTAAGGTGCAAGGTGTACTGTGTTTGCATTAGAGTGATATTTTCCCTCCTCTAAAACGGTGGATGGCAAGACTTAGTTTGAAGATTTGCAAATACAGTTGAATTTTTGACTGAATTTGTCCACTGCCGTATGGAATCTGAGAAAGTGAATTTTTGAGAAAAATATTTCCTCTAAGCTCAATTACTTTCAAAGGGAATGATTACCAAATCCTTATTCGAAGTAATAGGAATTATGATTTTAGATACGATTTAGCATCAAATTGATATAATTATGGAACTTATGGAAGTAGGTACATGGATCATAATCTAAATAGTAAATACTTAGGTACCTTCCTTAGCCTCAGTCATATTTTTCTTTTCCGTGATAAAATGTTAGGTACCTACCTACTGCCTGTCTGCCTTGTATCATATTCATCCCAACGACAAAGCAGTACATCAGTCGAATTATATTGTCAACTTATTCTTGTTAACATGAATTGGCTTTCCAATATCTTTATATATATAAAATTATAGGGATTTTGTACGTTACCTCAAAGCGAGAAGACTACAAGGCAGATTTCAATGAAACTTATTTTTAAATATTTCCTAAGGCTGTGAGATGGTTTTATTCTATATTGTTCATAGCCACGTCCTTTGGAATAGTCCTTAACTAAAATTTATTTTTTCCTGCCTATTCTCAAATATACTTATTCAATACAAACAAATTATTCTTAAGGGTTGTCCTTGATCGTGGTTCTGTTTTGTGGTAGTGGGTGCACAATAGCACATGGAAGCTTGTGTCGTGCAAGTAATACAGGGACTAAATGCGCAGTTGGCTGCTGAGATAAAATGAGATAAGTGGGGTATAGTGTGAATACAAATTCAGTGCCTTTACCCAGGTATTGAAACTATGGTAGTTTTCCCCATTTTGATGTTTCCCCTTGGTTACTGTCTCTAAGAAAAAGAATAGAAGGAGATGCATGCAATTCATATTTATATGCCAATGCAATCAGAACAGTGGCAGCGATGTTTGTCTGAGGAGGTTGGCAGTTAGATGAAATTTGCCTGATATTATGAGAGGCTTAGTTATTATGATTATTATAGGTAAATAATCTGAGCTACTTTTTCACGATGCGGATAAAGTTGCGGGCACAGCTAGTAAATGATAAAAATGTAGGTATGTGACTTTTTACTGCGTATATATATCATGATACTATATTATTTTGTCATTTCTCAACAGTGACATGAATTTTCAAACAGATATTGATTTGCCAAGTCAAAATTTATAATTTAACTTTAATTTGCAAAATATTGCCCACAAATCCGCTCCGCATATTCAAGGTTTTCCTGTCAAATACAGATAAAATGAAAATACACGTATACGTATACCTTGTATATGTACCTACCTATGCAGAGTGATAATTAAAACATTATGGGCTCTTGGGACTTTCAAGGGTTGCATAGTTAGTATCATAGATACGTACCAGTCCCATAAAACTCGATTGACACTTTTTATCACCTTTTTACCCACTCGCAACTAAAGTCTGACATAAAATTGCTAAAATATTCTCTCTTTAATTGTTAATCCCAACATCGTTTGAATACCATTATCACCAAATCACAGTTTATAGGTTTTTAGTTGTCACTTAGAGCAAATACCTACAAACTCTTAATAATGTCTGGCTAACAATGATAAACACTTTACCTGTCGTGCGTAATAACACCACTTTATCACCTGTCCTTAGGGAGTGTACTTTTATATCATCTTCTGAGTGACAATTTTTCGCTTAGAGTGAGTAATTTTTATTTCATTACATTTTGCCGTGGAAATCTCTTCACACTATCGTTAAACAAATTGAAGTTCCTGTCACGACACGATGAATCTAGAGTACCGTCCTGTCTAAATGGTTTTTCGTAATTGAGAGCTGAAATAATATTTACAATTTATTATACGGAAGTGCTTTTGCTGCTTGACATAATAGAATATGGGTACAAATATCTGGAGAGTCTCAACATAATTTTTAAATTTTTTTTAGACCACTACCTATTCGAGTTATCCTTTTAACATTTTGCTGCGGTTTAATTTCAGAAAAATCCCATTTTAGAAAAATGAGAATAATGTAAATGCCTTTTATACTTTTGCGGTAGACTTTAGAATTAACAAACACTGACACTCAAAGGGAAACCAACGGAAACAAAGGACAAATTACAATTACCCAAGTCACTTTGTTTAAGCACGCTTCCTTTCGGTTGCATATATACATAATTTCTTTTCATAAACAACTGTACGAGGCTAATTTAATACCATCTTCCTTTCATACTTGGAGCTATATTTGCAATATGCTACTGCTATAAGCTTTTTGCTTAGTCACATGTTAAGGCGTGAAAGATACATTTTCGATAGAAAATAAATTGTCTGGGATGAGTAATTTCTCATCAGCTATATGGACCTATCAAAAAGCTATGGGTATAAGTTTCCAATAAAAATGTATCTCCTCACACAATATGTAACGCTTTTTAAAGTTCCTAATACATTGTAATCGGAAATGACAGGTGACAATTTATACAGATACGAGAGACTTCCATAATTTTCTGAAAGGAAACATATATTTTTTCGTTGTTGTCAAAATGTATCTCCACACGCCAGCCCCTAATCCCTGGATTTTTGTATCGATGGCTCCTACATTTTAGGCACGTCCACACATTTTACGGCCATCAAAAACAGCAAGGTCACCGATAGCAGCTTGTGAGTGTTATGCAAATGTATTTGTGTCACTCCTAGCTTTTCGATGCTGGTCATCTCTATTGTTCGGCAAATGTGACTGCTCCTTCGACCACCATTACAGACGGCTTTGAACTTAAGATCTTACTTTAGTTCCTTGTTTATAATGCCTACCACTTCAAGTATAGTGTATATGCTACTCTGGTTATTCGACACCGGTGCAAAAGAGACTCACTTATACCATCCTGGATTTTCGAAATTGCTGTTACGTGCGGGTGCGGCATCGTCTTCCGCCATAATATGCCTAAGGTTTTTGCTCTCTACCTTTGCATTTTTATTTTTTAGACAGATTTTAGCTTTCTTAGCTGAGTATTTTCTTTTGCGAGCCGAACGCTCGCTTATAAGTATTTCCAACTACCTGTATCTATTTCTTTTTACTATTCTAGTTTTTTTACTAGTCTACACGCGCGGCTCTATATAGACGGCTTAGATATGATGGAGGTACTCAACAGGGTACAAGCTGTCCCCCATATGTTCATCTTTCCCGCTTGAGTAAATCCCAAAATCCCCTGTTGAGCACTTAGACATGTCATTTTTAGAAAACGCTCTTCGATATTCATCTTCAAAGAAGAAAGTAAGCAAGAGCAAACAATTTCACCCCCACTTTCAACAGCTGTATCGAGAAGACAAAAACACTTGTCGTTGTGAAAATGGTAGCGATTTACTTTTTTGTTTTTATGCTGAGGGAGTTATGACAAAAATATCAAATAAATCCCCAGAAATTCAAAACGAATACTTTTCCTGAAATTATCAATTTTGATTTCTCGTGAAAAATGGGTAACGACAATACTGTATTTGGCATCCACTTGGTAGGTACTTACTTGGTGTTTGTTCTCCTACATTGTATTTTAGCAAAACCGATATGCCAAATGGATTATAATCTTGATATTTCATCATTTCATTTTCAAGGCGATTTCCTTCCCACGAGTTGTTACATTTGCATAAATTCATGACCCATGAGCATTCGCCTATACATTACCCATACACAAATACTCGCATTATATTCTCTGAATTTTGTCTGGCATTACAAGCTTCCGGAAATTTCTAAACATGTACCTACTTCCCTATTTCTGCGAAAACTTGAACTTTTTTGGTTGTCCTTGAAGCAGAATTTAGAACGGGTTAAATGTTTTATGGATTCAAACGAAAATTGCACGAGAATCATAGCGAAAAATTTAAAACACACCAAAAAAGAGCCAATTTATCTTATACAGAAAGAAAAATTAAGTGTGTAAGCCACGAAAAGTATTGAGATCTAAATGTACGCCAACGCCAAGTTCTTAGTTTAAGAAGGTTCTATGTTAGTGGGCGCGTAGCGCAGTGGTTAGTGTGCTGGACTACTGTGCGAGGGATACCAGGTTCGATCCCCGGAAAAATACAAATTACATCTTAAGGTTTTTTCTACTGCGCCACCTCTCGCGAACGTCTGACAAACATCCGAGAGTATGACTGTCCTGAAAAAGCTTCTCAATTCAGCCGTTCGGCATAAAATTGTAGGTCCCTTCCATTCGTTCCAGAAATAGAAACTCACACAAAACGAATGGTTGCGAGAAGCTAGGCCTTGGGTGTCTACCGCCTGTTGCGCCGCCTTTTATTTATTTTATGTTAGAAAAATTAGTAGGTTCACTGGTCAAGTTTTCAATTACTTATTGTATATTATATAATACTATCTTTTGCCTGCGGCTTGCTCGCGTAGGCCTCAGGATTTGGTACATATAGATTTCCTTTCAGTCCAGTTAGTTTCACCTTATATATTTATAAATCTGTATCGAAAGTACCTAAGTAGTAGTTAGTATTAAATATGGTTAAATATTAGAGAAAATAGGTGAAAGTGTAGGTATATGATCAATTTGTAAGTAAAGCTCTGACATCTCAACACAGATCATACTATAGCAGACTGAGCCAAAATATATTTCTTAGCTAGCAAATCCTTAATTATATTCGACACCGCCCAGATCTTCCTATTCTGTGAAACCAGAAAGATCGTGAGGATGTGTACCACTTTCTAGCAGTAAGAATATCCTTGGAGTACGTATTTTAGTATAGTAATTCATCAATAGAGAACGACTGGACCGATTTGGCTAAAAAATATTTTTCAGTTGTTCGTAATCGCCAGGAGAAGGTTCTTCTGAAAGAAAATTTTGGGAAAACCCTCCAGAAAAGTCAGGAAAATCGGAAAAATCTAAAATTGATTTTTTGTATGGAATTTTGTGTGCAATTGTTCCGGAATGGCATTCAAATGGAAAAATAGAAAAGTGGAAAAAACTCGGAAAAATCCGGAAAAACGCGAAAAATGTATTTATTTGGAAGCTTGGCAAATTTCGGATAATTGATGGCGCCAGGTGTCCTTTTCGCATTGTCATTTTCTATTGAGCAAATGTGCTATTTTTCTTGCTGCAATTGATTCGAGTTTTGCGTACTATTACACTGATTCCGGATAGTCGTATATCACGCATCACATACGCAAACGGTGCATTACGATCAATTCAATGTGATAATTATTAATTCTATCTTTTTTTCAGAAAATAAGTTTGCGTGTAAAAAGTGAGGTTATCCAATTAGGTTACGGGCATTCAAACTCGCTTAATGTGTCAGGAACTCCACCGCATATTATATGGCTGAAGGTGGGATCGGTCATAATTATGTTGCGGAATCTGAATCATCCGAAATTGTGAAACGGTACGCCGGCCGTTGACGTTGTCCATCAAGAAACTGATGAACAATGTGATCAAGGGCAAATTCAAAGGAGAGGAAGTCCTTATCCCACGCATTCCAATTATTCCAACTGATCTTCCATTCCAATTCAAGCGGATTCAGTTCCCCGTTCGATTGGCTTTTGCGATGACAATCAATAAATCGCAAGGCTAATAGCTGGAAGTCTGTGGGATTAATCTCGAATTTCCCTGCTTTTCGCACGGTCAGCTGTACGTTGCCTGTTCGAGTGTTGGCAAACCGCTTTCGTTGTTTGTTCTTGCACCGGAGAACAAAACGAAAAACATTGTTGACCACATCGCTCTCTACTGATTTCGATTCCCTACAAATAAATCACATTGAAATTTGAACTATCTGTGTTTTATTACAAGGTGGCGCAAAAATAACCTTCCGATGTTTTTTGGCTGTAATTAAAAAAAAAAATTGAAAAACTTTGATTCTTCTTGTGGATTGTTTTTATTTGGTCTTTTAATTTTTTTTACATCAAGTCGATAATATGATGTCATGTAAATGGCCGCCGCCACAGTTGATTGTCATTTGAGCCCTTTTTATGGCATTTTCCATCACTTTGCCCAAAACTTCCGGCGATAGGTCCTCACATTCTTGACGGATATTGTCTTTAAGAGCTGCAAGAGTCTGTGGCTTGTTGACATAAACCCGAGACTTCAAAAAGCCCCACAAAAAGAAGTCTGGAGCGGTCAAATCAGGCGATCTTGCTGGCCAGTGCAAATCGCCAAAACGGGAGATTAGGCGCCCGGGATATGCATCCTTCAGCATATCGGTTGTGGCACGTGCAGTGTGTGCCGTTGCACCGTCCTGTTGGAACCACATGTTTTCCAATCCCAATTCATCAAGTTGCGGCAAAAAGAACTCGTTGATCATTGCTCTGTAGCGCTCACCATTCACAGTAACCGTTTGGCCCGCGACGTCTTCGAAGAAAAAAGGTCCATGACATCTTCGGCTACAGCAGCAATATTCTCTGCAGAACGGCTACTCCGGGGTCTGCCACGCCTGGCAGCATCTCGTGTTGTGCCAGTCTCTTCGAGGCGAGCGGCTAAACGTCGCAGTGTTTCACCAGTAGGCGTTGGACGGCTAGGAAATCTGCGACGAAATTCACGTTGAGCCAAAGTCACCGACCGATTATTGCTCAAATAAATAGTCACCAATATTCCGCGTTCTGGAGCAGTGTAGCGTAACATTGTTTATTAACGTGTATTTCGCATGTGTTTACTACACAAATGTCAAAACAGAACTGACATTAGGGGCCAATCGCAAAATTTATAGCATTTTCTGATAGGAGGATTACTTTTGCGCCACTTTGTATATCACTCTGTAGTTTATCTGAAAGCGTTAAATTGGGGCGCGACGAAGTTCGACGGGTCCGCTAGATTCTTATAATAGAGTAGAACACAAAACCGAGTTTGAAGTCGATCGATTGTAAAAAATACAAATGTTCCCATACGAACTTTGACCCCCTCTTTTACCCCTTTAACTTTGAAGGTTGATTAACGACTTACGCGTCGCGGGTTTAATAAAAAAAACTTTAATTTTTTTTTTCTTTCTTTCTTTTCTCAATTATTTTCTTTATTAAGAATTTCAATTTTACACGTAACAAACCATGACTTTACTTCTCGAGTTATATTCTTAAACTGAACTTAATGAATGTTGTTATTGAAATATTCATATTTCATTTTGTGCAATGAAACATGAATATTGAAAAAAATTATGAGTGCGCAAAAATGGCTGCGCGTGCAATTTATTTATTTAATTATCTGCACATGCGCAGGGGAAAAGGGGGCATATCCGTTTAGGATTAGTTTTGCAGTGTAAGCAAAATGGAGTGGGACGTAAGTGTTGAATTTCGGAATATTCTTCCTTATTCCTTGTATAAGTATACATCATAAAGGGAACCTCTGTGCAAAATGTCTGTTTTCTACAGCAATGGGTTTGGGCTGGGCGTTGATGATGATGATCAGTGAGTCATAATTTCCATATTTATGTATGAGATAATGAGGTTATAAACGAGCAATTTGTCAGGCTATAATCGACTCTATCTTTTTTAAGCGGAAACAATTTCGGGCGAATAAACATTTAAACTAAATCTGATGAACTTTCAGTTGCATTCTGCTAGACATAATTGAAATACAGTCACATCCAACCCACTGAGGTTATATCACGATGTGATTGTGCATGTTGGGCATCTTTCCTGCACAAACTTATATCAGTTCAAAATAAATGATTCACTTTAAACTACTTCCGTTGAATAAATAAGTTTCAGCACCCTACCCCCTTTCCACTTGGTCATGACAATGTCATCTCATAACAATTCGGAATATATTAGCAAACTTAAACTGTACCCTCATCATTCCTTGAACAATCATATGATTTATTAAATTCCATTATTATTTCGAAGCTGAATGAGAAAACTCATCATCGTCGCACACGAGTTGACTTCTTTTCACATCTGAGTTTTCCAATTATGAATGTACTTCCCCCACGTGTGTGTCATAAGCTAGACTCATATACAAACATTTTAGCAGTACTTGTTCTTTGATATATAGAAATTTGTTTATGTTAACAAAATTCAGTTGCTGTGATGATGGTGATGCAACACACCCATTTTGTTGTTGAAAGTTTAATGTTTGCGTTTAATTTGCATACCGAATCTAATTCACGTCAAAAAGTTTTCTTATCCTTCGAATTGGGGGTGTTTACTACACAGACAATCAAATCAACCCACAATCCTTTGGTTGTTTTATCAGCACATTTGGGTATTGTTCGTTGTATTATCTGCGAAAAAAAAAGGAATTGTGAATACAATATTGACGTTAACGTTTTATTTTTATCTCTCTTGTGATTATTTGAAAATGCTGATGGTTTGAAAAACACAAAAAAAAGATCTAAGGCAATTTATTGGAAAAGTTCCGATTCGAATTGTGGAGATATAATTTTTTATTCTTTGAAAAAGAAGTAAATGGTCTGATAGGGAAGAGATTTGTTATATAAATACGAGAAGATGTGTGACAAGTTCTATTCATTTTCTTGCCACTTTGGTTTTTAATGGTTGCCTATAAGTGACTGTTACAAAAGTTTTATTATAATGGCAATATCGCGCACCAAACATATTTGGGTCAACATTTTCTAAATTGTTGAGAATTTTTATTTAGCATAATTCACGAATGTTATTTCGTTGTCGAATTTTATGTATTCATGATTTTAATTTATTTTTGTTTAGGTCGTTTTTTTATTTCGGAGGGCACAAGGATCCTAATAAAAATGACGAACCGTGCTTTAAGAAAGTGAAAGAGGAACATCTGTTAGTTTCCTTCCGTAACACTACGTGTAACTCATCATTGATGGAGGAAGGACTCGTTGAAGCAATCCATACAATGTAGGTACTCCCATACATCAATAATTTCCCTACTTCACTAAACCAACAGTTTGAGTTTATTAAAATTGCATCTATCCATTTCCTCCGTATTAGAGTGCAAACACATATATTCCACAGGCAGATAGAATATCTAAAATTCAACATGAATGGCACTCAGATGAAAGCGCTTTCAAGGAAATTCATAACTTGAAACTACATGAGCTCACACATCAAATTAATATTTGTAGGCAACAATACTTGTGCCCCACATAGTGTGTATAATGCGAATGCCAAATGAATGGCTACATTTAATTAATTCAAATTTTAAATATTTATTCGCATACCCCATGCATGCATCTATGGCAAATACGGTACTCTAAAATTTAACAATATGAGTTGATTTCTTGCAGGATTCTGGTGTATGAACGACACTGTGTGTCAAATAATGAGATAGCTCCTGGAATTACGAATTACTTGAAAATTAATAAAAAAATAAGTTAATGGAACATATTATACAATAAAAAGTTTCCCATACAAATTTTGAACCACATTTTACACCTTTAAATGTTGAATTTCGAAATATCCTTCCTTATTTCTTGTACAGTCATAAAGGTAACCTACACTTCGCTTCAACTGAATAAGCACAAACATTTTCTAAGGTACATTGTGCATTTTTTCCAAACATAGGTCGTAAATGTATCACACGATGATGATTACTGTTTGCTTATGATATTGAGAAAAGGAATCAGAAAGAACAATTCCAAAAGTACTGTTATTTTTTCTCTGGCTCTCTTTCAAAGCGTTCCATATGAAAAAATGCTGATTTTTTTGCGTCAACTGAATAGACACAAATATTGAAATTGGAAATAAAAGTTAATGGAATGAAGTGAAACAAGTTTTTCTTAAAACAGTTTTTTATTTGGTAGTTTTAGTAGTGGGTACTGCCGCCTTTAGTGGTTATGACTTCATAAATTCGATCCAGCATGTATGTGCAAGCATGAATATAAACAGAAATTTATCTATTGTGACGATTAAATTTTATGAAGTCAATTTGGTAGCAAAAGTTTAAACTGTGGGCAATTTCGACAACAGTTCCTTTCAATGCCTTGGACAAGCTACTCGTTTAAAAATTCGGCGCAGGGACATAAGACTACGGGACATAAGTCCATTATGAATTTTTGTCCCAATTCGCGCACCTAAAATCGATCTTCCCTTGCTCGAAATCTTTTTTGGCTACACCTTTAGATTCTTCCCACTCGAAATTGTATTCCTCATATGGTAGTAAGTGCCAGGAATTACCAGTTACAATAGTATTTAAAACTGGACAAGAAGTGCATTTAATGATAATTGAAGATGCTTTAAGAAAAAAAGGAAACCCACCATAATAACGGTTTATGTGTTATAATCTTGAGTGATATGCATTATTTTGAATGAATTAGAAAAATGGGAAAGGGTCCCCAAAATGTTAATATTGCAATCAGTGGCTGATTATTAATTTAAACCGTAGTAACAAGTTTTTGTAATGGAAAAATAGCATTTGCTCTTAGGTCTCAAAATAATTTGGTTTTATCTTCCTTCCCAGAAAGTTGCAATTTGCTTATGTCGCTTTCCAAACGGACTGAAAACTAAATTTAAAAATTTGGCCTTACGTCACGGCACCGATTAATGCTACCAATAAAATTGTGGATTTATGTCCCATTTTCGAAAAATAAATTATGGACTTAGATATATCCCACTTCGGTGGGACTTATGGTGGGACATAAGTCCATAATTAAAATATGGAATTATGGCCCACGGAAGTGGGTCATTAGGCCATAATGGAATGTTCCTGCGCCAAAAATGTATGCAAACTAGAACTAAAACCAATAAAGCCTGTTTTTACAAGCTTTTACTTAAAATGACTTTCCGTTTATAAACACATCTAGTTTTTACTCACTTCCCTGATCTGAGACTTTGCAAACATGACTATAGTGAAAATGCAAGATTCAATAATTAATTTTATTTTATTTTATTTAAATTCAGAAATCATAACAAATACATAAAAATCTGGAAATCGGTTTTAGGCAATACTCTCTCGAGTATTTTAATGTATAACTCAGCTTTATGTTCCATCCAGAAGCTGAGCTATATTAAATCTAAATCTCATTCTTTGACCAAAAATAAGTAAACAGACAAAAAGTAGAAAAAAAAAACTAAAAAAGTTATTTTTAAAACAAGCTTTATTTTTTGTTCTAAAAAGTAGAAACTAGTTTTTTAAAGTCATCTACATGATGAGGTCTTTATTTTAAATTAAATTTCGTAATATTTTTAACATCTTCATATTCTCCTGTTCACAAGTGATAGGTAAACTGGGAACTGATTATTACCTTTTCGGGTATTTATGGCCTGATTCAAACATATTTGACGGCAAATCACACCTTCAGTACCAATCGTCGAGGTCGGATCTACATTTGCAGATGCCTTTTGCATGGTACTAGTAGCCATAGTCACAATAGGACATTTTATACGAAATTATTTATTTCATTTGAATGAAAATGTTTTCAGTACGGCCGCCCTTCGAGATGCAGATGCAGTTTGACTACCACCACACCAGCGATAATTTGGCACAAGGTTTGATGCTTCTTCTGGTGGATTTTAAAATCTAAAGAGAGGCGTTTGAAAAATAATATAAAACAATAATCTAGATAACATAAACCTTCACAAACGAGTCACCGAACCGCTCCAATATAATAATGGTATAGTAAAGCAAGGTAAATTAAACTAGTTAATACTTAAAGTCGTATGTGGAGTGTATACCTGAGTGTATGCAGTAGAATGCAAAAATGAATAAATAATGTGTACACACTCCTTACTATTTCCAGTTTAATTGAATGTGTGCACCCATATAACTTGAACAAATATTTGTATATCAGTACAAAGCGATTTACATTGATTTTACATTATACCTTTCGATCACAATACCTGACCAGACTATGTCCTTACTTCTATTGTGTTTACTTTCAATTAGGATTCTTGTCATGATATTATGTAAAATAGAAGCGGATCTGCACCTATACCAACCTATACAATATAATCTGCTTTAAATTGGTAACAAATATATTGTCTCAGCTTACAATGCCAACGTGCGAACTTAGGTTGATATGTAGTTTCAATAAAAATGAAACTACAATCAAGAAGCAGATGCAATTAGTAATGAGATAATTTAAGAACAATCTTTCTTCATTCAAAGGATAATCAATTACCTAACCCATTCGTTGTTGCTTTTCGAATCAAGGTTCGAAGAAATAAAGAACAGAATTGTGAATAAAGCTAACAAAGCCTGGGGTTCGAGTGGATATAGGGAAAAAACCTTACATATCTTAAAGTTTTACAAACAATCTGAAACATCTGCCAGACACAGGCTTGATTTGACTACTGCTACTTGGTTTTTAAAGTTTCTGCTACTTCTTCGATGAACTGGAGGATCTGAAGAATGTGGATCCTAAGGAACTCCTGAGATTCATATTCAGGATGGTTTCAGTATAGACAAACAGACTTTACATCCTCGGTTACTCTTAGGACAAGCTGGACCTGGACCTGGATAAAACAGAGCTTTAAGAACCTGTGAGATTCATACTAAATCTAGGTGGCACAATTAAGAGGTTTAATTCTTGTCCTTCAACAGGTATTCAATGAATAGTTCCCGTAATTGGATACAATGGACCCAACCGATGATCTAAGCCTGATCAACGCCTACTTCCCTGGTTCCCGTGACTATTGCCCAATATCGAGAAGATTACAGGAAATGCAACCCGCACCCCGCGAAGAAATACCATCAATAATAAGCGAGGACAAAAACTCTTTATAAAAAAACTCCCATAATCGCGACAGTTATGACTTGGCTTGTCGCCATTATTTACAAAAGCTATATCCTGGGCGCGATAGCGCAGTGGTTAGTGTGCAGGTTCGATCCCCGGAAATACACAATTTACATCTTAAGGTTTTTTCTACTGCGCCACCTCTCGCGAACGTCTGACAAACATCTGAGAGTATGACTGCGTTCTGAAAAAGCCGTTTTCATAGCGAAAATCGAAAAAAAAATTTCGCAAGTCCGCGAACAGCTTTAGGCTAATTATTAGTCTGAACTCTTTCCTACATAAAACAATTAGGTATTTGCCCCGCGGGAGTGTTCTTACTTACTTAAGGTGGCGCTACAGTCCGGGGTGGACCTGGGCCTCAACCAACAAGCGTCTCCAGCCAGCACTATCTTTGGCCAGCTGTATCCAGTTTCGCACGCTAAGTTGGTTAAGGTCCATTTCCACTTGCGTGCGCCACCTGAGTCGCGGTCTTCCTTTACTGCGCCGTCCCTCGGGTGTGGATTCGAAGATTAAGTTAAAAATTCGATAAAAGGGGGTGGCAAAAAATTGCCAACGCTCTTCCTTGATAGTTCGAAAAGTAGTCGGTCGATTGAGCTGACATTTATATTTGCTATGAAATGAAAAGTACAGTTAACTCAAAAGTTTTTAAGATTTCCTATAGATGACCAAAATACCAAAATTTCAAAATTACCCTGTCTTGACATTTGTAGCAGCTTTAGCCTTAAAATTTGTATTTGCTTTATTGACTGTTAAAAGCATTTAACGCGAGCAACGCGAGCCACATATCCCAACTTGAAGCATTATAAACTTTAACATTTCGTTACGTAGTCATGTTCCGAAACTCTGTGGATTTTCATTTCATTTATTTCATTTCATTTATTTCATTTCATTTATTTCATTTCATTTATTTCATTTCATTTATTTCATTTCATTTATTTCATTACATTTATTTCATTTCATTTATTTATTTCATTTGAATGCTTACACATTAAGACATAAAATTATCTTATAAAATAGTGAAAGCTTAATATTCAATTCAATTAAGATACAAGCTACTCAGACATGTTGAGATATTTAAAAAAGAAAACAACCATTTACAATTTTACATTACCTACTTAAGGAATTCTTAAACAGAAAAAGGGTAATAATATAAACATACAAGCATACATCTCCATTCATTTTATTAAAACTATTAAAGAAAAAGAACTAAAATCAGAAACGATCGGGAAACTCCAAATAAAAGGACTTGAGTTTAGTCCGAAACTGCCCAGTGCCGCCTAACCTCCGCACATGGCGAGGCAAGGAATTCCATAAGCGTCTGGGATTGTTGTGCATGTTGTGTGGGCATTAATAGACATAGGAGTGTGTCATATCTACCAAAAAAACCTATTTATTTATTTTCCTATTTATCTACACTCATATGGGAGCTAACATTTTAGACATATGCGCATTGTCCTGATAGCCAAGATAATACAATTATTCCTTGGCTCGGGAAATCCAGGCAGCTAGTTTTAAACAAAACTCTATACCGTACATCCATGCATGCCAACAACAAAATTTGCAACTTGTGCCACAAATAGTTGTCAGCAAATTTTAGATTTTTCTGTCACGATTTCGTAGCATAGCTCATAGCTCAGAAGTGGACTTTATTTTGCCAAAGATTCGTGTACTATAGTAGACCTTTCTTACAATAAATACAATATTATGGTGGTACCATGCCTCCAAAATTATCTGGCAATCGCAATACTCTTCTGCATACAATTCCATCTATCACATTGGAATTGGTGTTGCAATTGGAAATGTTATTATTGGTAATACGGCAGTGTTCAATTAATTACAAATATGGGTAAGCACAATGCACTTACCTGATAAATTGCTGCCATCAATCCAAATATGGCGTCACACCCAATGACTTTAAGCTCACTCGTGCAAATCGACTGCGGCATTTCAGTTGCAAACATCCTTTTCACCCAGCAAAATGGCGAGGCCAAAACAGGACGTCATCGGGGCAATTATTTCCTGGTTCTTTTGGCACTCTAACGTATTTGGAGTAATGAAATTCTCATACAATAGGGAAAAACATCAACTGGTCTACAATCGGAAAACGGTCATTTACTGTATTGTTTTGCATTCTGGACTGCTAATCTTCTTACCAATATCAATAGTAAGTGGCCTGGGAGTTTCCAAGGATGAAGTTTTCGAAAAAAGTCCCATAGCGGGCAAACTAAATGTCGTCCTTTTGATACTCAACGCACTATGTATCTGTATTAGTCTCATCTCACAATGGACTTGCTGCCGTAGTGGAGTGCAAAGGCATTTCAATGAACTCAACGGAATTTGGTTCGACGATTTGGCTAACTGGGAAAAAAGTTCAAAAATTCAACGCGATACCATCCGCCTGGTGTGTGTTGAGGTGATTTCAACAGTTTTTATCACGATACAGACATTTTATTCGGCTTATACGCATCGTCAGAATAGTCTTCTCATGTTAATATCGGTGGTGTATTTCACGGTTCTGTTGAATATATCAATCACAGGACAATTTCAGTTCATCATGGGAATGCTATATTCAGGGTACATGTTCAAGGTCCTCAACTATCGTCTTGCACAAATTGTCGAAGATATTCAGTTCGAGAGCGGCGGTATTTTAGGACGAAAGGCAGCTTCGCTAAGCGAAGAGGTGACTAAAATTGGAAGGATTCATGCAGATCTTCTTAGACTGTCGATTGGAATTAAAGACTTGTATCAGTACCAGTTTTTGATTATTTTAATGACGTATTTTTTCGCAATAGTCAATCTGCTCTTTTATTTGTCGGTGATTTTTAGAGGCTTGTCTGTGGAAATATTGGAATTTAAGGCTCTATATTCAATAGGTGCTACGATTTTGTGCATTGCTGACTTGTGGATCAAATTGTATATATGTGGTGTTGTGGTGGAAGCATGCGATGCGACAGGGGAAACCCTGAGGGTGCTGTCGGAGAAGGAGAATGTAAATACAGAATTGGAGAAAAGTGTGAGTTATGATGTGACTGCTGAGAACGCGTCGAGATTATTCTAATGATGATTTTGTATTTTTTTAGATTGAAATGCTATCCTTCCAGCTAATGCGAGAGAAAATGAAGTTGACCATCTGCGGTATGTTCGATTTGGATGGAAGAACTGGATTTGCAATGACAAAGGCAGCTATGATGAATCTGATTTTGCTATTACAAATCGATTATGATAATTTTTAAGTAAACATGTTAAGACAAGTCGCTTAATAACTATACCAGATTTTGTTCGCTATTATTGCCTTTATTATATTTCTTATATTCTTTTTAGTAAAAAAACAATACAAAAATCCATAGAATATGGCCACGGCCGGCATTTCTGCCAAATTCGACATTTTAATAATATTTTTTTTTTTCATTTATAAAAAAAATTAAAACTTAGAAGCATCGATTTTATTTTTATTTCTAGACTTGCTTTATACTATCTACAGATTTTGATTTTATTTTTGTAAAAGGAAAACTTATTCAAAGGTTGAAAAAAAATCACAAGAATTAACTTTTGCACTTTTAAAACTACTGCGGTAAGTCAGGGCGTGATTGCAAATCTATAATATAAAACAGAGTGCGGCATACTAAAGAACGCGCATAACTCGATAACGGATCGAACGGACGATTTCAGCTGTCTTTTTATTATTGTGTTGTATTTTTCTCCTTTTTTTCTTTCTCACCCCAATGAGATCACTTTTCCAAAACTGTCCATATTTGCCCCTTTTCTGTATTTGGTTGATACTTCTCCCCATTTAAAAAGTATGGGTTTTCAAAAAAAAACCTTTTTGTATGAAACACGAAATGTTACATAATAAATACCTACTACACGAAACTAGTTCACAACTACATAATTGGGATCTGAATGCGTCCTTTTTCTATCAGCTATTGTCCTATATTGTCATAAGTTTAGCCATTAGCCATTTACCCATATCATCAATGTTCAATGCAAGAATGAGATGAGAATATGCGTAAGCCATTTTAACTTTAGTAAATTTAACTCGTTTTGCGTTTTTTTGTGCCATTTGTGTGCAGATTAGTTTTGTCCCTTTTTGTATGCAAATCCTTTTTTTTTGCTACTTTTTCAAAATCTTCGAAGTCAGCCCTCATATCCGCCCAAGAAAAGTGTTTAAGGGAGAAAATTGGATAATTTAATTTTAAAGGAAAATAGGAAAATTTGGAAGAATTCATTTTCCACTTCGTGCAAGTTGCAAGTACAACTGCGACAGAGCTAATCGTCGAGTGAAGAAAAGTGCCATGAATGGACAATCACATCGCCCCCCCAAGTAACAATTTAGTTTCCATAAGGGTCAAAGGAAGCTATTTTCTTATTTCCATACCAACTGTAAAAGATCTTATGGAAACCTATTTGGCGCACTTTTGCGAAGCTATTTACTTTCCCTAAGACTTTTCCCCGCAGGCTCTGTGAAAGCTACATAACTGCTCATGACAGGCTGTAAGATGTTATGCTAAGGCCTTATAGAAGTCATTACGGAAATCTTAACGAAATTAGAAAAATCCAAACAAAAAATTATTTGTGTATATTTTTTATTTAGTATTTTTATTGCTTTTATTTGACATTATCCGCCATTTGGATTGTACACGTAATTTATTCAACGTTCTGAAAGTATATAAATTTATTATAATTGAAAAAAATGCAAACTTACTTGCTTCGTTCAGGAATCGAACTCGCACCCTCCGGAACCCCAGCCCAACACGCAACCAATAGGCCAATATGACTTATACAGAATGTAGTGTATAAGTTGAACTACATTAACTTTTCAAGCTTCATAGATGTAGATAATGTACGTATAGGACTTTACGAAATTAATAGCAACAATAATTTCCTTGTACGAGAAAATCAAGGTCGGCTTGTTTTTTTTTTGGAATTTGAAAACAAATATTTATTACTACACTCGTTATGAAAGTAGTATGTACGCTATAATTATTATATCCCAAACTCTCTGGAAAAAAATCATGCATTATTATTTATCTTAAAAAAAAAAATCTGTGCTCCACTGAGGCTCGAACACACGCCGAATGTTGGTTAGTTGAAGCACCAACCAGAGATTGTTTTGTGGTTGAAGTCTGAATAATAAAAGCTTCTATAAAGCTTGTTAATCGAAGCCAATTCAAAGATCCTCTATAAGAAAGTCAATAGCTTCCGTAGTATAGTTTATATTTATTATGACAGCTATTGTAGAAAAATCTAGTTCCATAATTAGTATTTTTCATTATAGCCGAAGCTAGTATTTAAATAGATTTTTACATTACTTGCATTGACTTAATTCTTGATTCCACAGCCCTAAGAGGATATTTGAATTGACATCGAATACCAAGCTTTATAGAAGCTCTTATTTTTCAGATTTCGATTAACTTACTTCGGCAGGCCTTATAGAGGCCTCGTTAAATAAGAATATCGCACCCCTCTGTACAGCTTGTGGAATTGTTTACGAAATGCCTTAAAGAAGCTATTAATGAAAACTTCCTTAAATCAGCCTTATAACAACACTATAGAAGTTATAGCTTGTTAAATTGAAACAATTGGACCTTATACAAGTTAAATTGTTAGTTGGGCCGCTTTCTTATATGACTGCGCCTGTGTAGCCTTCGAATTTCTTCCGAAATTGGACACAGAGCAATATAGTGGTAAATATCCTCTCGCTCGTTTCTACAATAGAGGCTCATCCAATTATTGGAAGATCAATTCTGTGAAGTCGAGAGCAATTAGCTCGAAAAATGATAGATACCTACCTACTTCTAGTTAATTGTTCTTTGTATAAGAATAAGAATTGTTATATAAAATATTGTAATTTTGTAAAATTGAACTGAGAATAAACATTCATTCATTCACTTATAATTTCAAAAATTTTTATTTTACAGAAATAGGTGTTGGCAGTCAGTAAACGATGGTTAACTTTTTTGGATATATTTTTAGGCTCGACGAAGATCCTCTGGTTCGGTTTCGAATAGATAAAGGACAATGCCTGCTCGTGCTCAATAAGTATTCTCCAATCGAGTCCAGGACCATCATTGTCTAGTCTGGTAGAACTTGCCACGGATTTTCTAACTCTCTACCCTCTCATTTATGTAACCTTAAGTTACATACCACCGTCTGTTGCAACGCAACAAACCATCCCAGAATCAACCATCGTAATCCACCATACCCATACCAGATACCACCCACTACCTACTTGCATAGCATCTTCCATCGGCAAATGCTAAATAATTATTTCATTTTGCGATAGAGTAAAACTCAAAATGCCGACGGCAAATGCTTATGCAGTCCAGGAGCGAATGAAGGCAATCAGCTGGAATTTAACAACAATAACAACGCAACAATATGGACACCAAACGACAAGACGAAACACCGAAATTGCATATAAAAAAAATGCTATGTTTTCGGATTCAAGCTCCACCCACCCATGATGAAATAAGTATAAGGTGGTCTCGTCGGCAAAAAGTAGTCCGTTCACTATACGTTTTTGTCTTTGAAAGAGAGATCCAGCATAAGATTCAGCGTAGGAAGTGTACGTTAACGGACCAAAAAACGAACGAGTCGGCACTTCGGCAGCCGACGAGACCACCTTATACTTATTCCATCATGCACCCACCCACGACCACGACTACCGATCTACGCACACAGCTATAGCTATGGCGATGCATTGTTGTTAATTTTGTCTATGCGAAATCATGAAACCCCGACGTAAACAAAGCATGCACGATGATGACGAAGCAGCGGTTAAGCGGTAGGCGTCTGTTATAGCTATCAGTAAAATGCACCCAAAAAAATATATTTTTGCTTTTTTGGATCACTTAAACTTAATCTTTAAACTCATTCTTGGTCTTCAAATGTTGCTTTTGAATTATAAAGTCAGTTCATCTAAAAAAAAATAAGCAATTGACCTACAACTTTTCTTGAAAACGAATTTATTAATTTTTCCTTACGAAAAACTTTTTCTGTTCAACTTCTCATTCAGTTTCACGAAGTATTCCACTGAATTACTATGATATGCTATGGTTAAATGTGTCAGTTTTGTTCTGTTTCGTATTTTTACGGATGCATTTTACGGATAGCTATAAACGACGCGTTAGGTGACGATTTGCACAAACGGCAAGTGCGTAGCAGTTGGAGGATCCGCTAACCCAGGGCAATGACCAGTGAAATATATCAAGGTCGGTGTGGATGCGAAGATTTCGTATCACATACTTCTGGTATTCTAAAGTTAAGCATTTCTAAAAAAAAACTTAGAAATAATTTGTGTAGACGCTATTATGTTGAGGCCACCTATGAACGTGTAAATAAACCACTGTCCAAAAATCTAGTATCTACATCTAGTACAAGTTTTCTATATAGATTTTTCATTCATAGATGTAAAACCCCAACCAACTGCAACATGACAAACCGACTAACTTCTGACATCTCTACTTTTTTTCTTTCTCTTTTTTGTGGCGACCATTGTGGCGAACACTTCGTCCGACATCTTGAAGAAAAAATAAAATTGTTTGTAAAATCCCAAAAGCGGCAATAAACTCTTTTCATTTTTGTGTGAAAATTCGATGTGCGTTGTGCAAAAATGCAAAAGCATGATTTACGCCCAACCACTAGTATATGTGTTATAGTAGAAGGTACGTATTTCTATGATGATTTCCCGGAGTAATATGCTAAACAAAACCGTGAAAATTTAATGTAAAAAATGGATTACGTTTGATAGTTTGTCGCTATTCAAAAAACAGGTTACAATCTAATTTATCTCTATTAGATGGACTAATTAATTTTCTGTGTAAATTGTTTTAAAACTGACAAAATGCCTCATTTACCGGTCCGATTATATGCGGATTAAGTAAAATCCTCATCTGCATGTAACCAATTGACTATTCATCCCAAAAACCTACAACAATTATTATATTTAGCTGGCTAGCACAATATAGGTTTAATCAGCTTAGTTTCATCCTAATTTGTGTATATTCATGCATGTCAACCGCAGAGCAAAAAGTGAATGTAAAATAGGTAGATAGGCCGAGTAGCGGGATGAGTAGGTATAAAATAAAATAATGTACATTGCACAAAATGCTAATCGCTTTACCGCAGGAAGTATTCAAAACGGAACTTCACAAACACACTTAATTTTATTTAAAATGCTAAATTGCGAGGCATTTGGAATTTGGTCAAAATTGCTTCAAATGCGATTTATTATGATTTGTATTATAATTATAAGGAAAAAACTCCATAAGCAGTGTTAAGTGAGAGAGAGGCCGTTATGAGTTGTGTTTATACCTATAACGATTTAGAATGTATATTGTATATATTATTTATTTCATAATCTTTATCATAAGTCAGCTAAGACTGACATTACGCAACTGAATAGTGAGGACCTGTCAAGAAGCACCTAATAGCATTCCAGCAATATCTTTTGTGGTTTTGGGCGCAACGTGCAACGAGTGCTTTTTGGGGGACGTTTGCATTGATGCTCAGCACAGTGACACCGAACTGGTCAGAAAAGTACACATCAGTTTGCTATGGATAGCTGGGAATTATGAGTAGACACCATCGATAGTCCTCAAGGAGTCTTAAAATCCGCCCGAAATTAAAAACTCAGTAAAATAAGATGTCCAAAGTTCCCGACACAAATTATCTATTTGTCGTAGAAAAAGGGATTTATTTTGCGTTTCATTCGGATTCAAATTTCACGAATTTCGAAAATCGTAGAAGATTTTCCACTATACGAATGGAATGATGTACTTATTTTTCGGGACTCGTGGCATATTTTCAATTATGATGCTATTCGTGATAGGGCTGATCGTCTCTGATAACATGCACTAGTAAAAATAACTTGGAGTAAACATTTGGAGATAGGTAGTTATATCAACTAGGCAGTCTTATTGGCGGAGGCCCAGGTGCGCGGGAGATTATAGATATCAGTTCCATTGGGAAAACCAATTGATAACATCAGCCCTTCGAACCGCTTTTCAAAGAAATAAAAGTCCATCCATTCCAAAAGAGGAAGATTTTTATTCCTCAAAGTCAAATATAGCCTTAACTACCCTTTTAACCTACATTTTTAAACTTACACCAGCCTTGTTGTAAAGATTTTAATTACACGCTCCACATTACACAAAGTGCTACTAACCAGATACATTACTTTCATCGTTTCATGATAAAGATAAATCACTTTTCGCAAACAACAAAAAAACAACGGTCGGTCGGGTCGGTTGCTCCAAAGAAGAATGTAAAAGAGAAAAGGATCTTATTTCCTTTAAACACTATCACCCACCATAAATTGAGTTTTACTACCAGTTGTAGCTGAATAGATAACTAGTTACACTCGTTTACTCGTTTACATCCAACGTCGTGGCGAACTAAGATTTAATTAACTTCCTTTCACCGTTGAGGATGGCCGGGAGTAACTATAGTGGTATACCTTCTTTACTGTCGCTCAAAATTTAGAAAAGATAATTGAAAATTATTAATGAAGATAGATTGGCTTTTAACATTGCTGTGACTAGACTATCGTTCTTGTGGTTAAAATTAAATTACCGAAATTCAAAGAAGAGGATTTGCACGTGATTGCTACGCGAGATATATACAAAGTTTTTTAAGAAGTCATTTAGAAAGAGACTCGTGCGCCCAGTCTCCCTCAAACAAGTAAGAGTCCATTTGTTCTTTGGATTAATATTGGAAATCTCGGTCTTGGTCTTGGGCTCATCTTTCTGTGTCATATACATTATGCTCTTGTGTACACTACACAATGGCTACCATTATCTTGAAGAATTTACCCATATTGGAAATTAGTAGATAGTGGAAAAATGTTCCCTAAAATTTAATTTTAGCACTATTTCTGGCTAACAGAACTAGCTACAAAATAGAAGAAAAAATGCCCCAAATTCCTGAGGACATTTTCGCCTGATTGCTATTCTAGTCTACTCAATGACGACGGTTGCAGCCATAAATTCGGGTTTACCACGATACCTCGAAAAAAAAAATCTCGAAAGTAAAAATCTCGAATGTAACAATCTCGAAAAAAAATCTAGAAAGCATAATCTCGAATAACAAAAATCTCGAATTAATATTAAAAGTAGTGTTAAAAGTGAGATGCGTATATGGGGGGCATGCTGCCCCCCTGAAACCTCCCTACTTGGGTTTACTGTTTGGCTATGGGATGGGTGCAAAAAAAAATCTTGAATTTACTTTTTATTTGCGAGATTTTTTCCAGATATAGTCTTTCGAGATTTTTGTACATTCGAGATTTTTGCTTTCGAGATTAAAAAAAAAAACTTTTCAAGATTTTTAGTCTTCGAAATTTTTGTCTTACCCTATAATTTTTATCTCTCTGTATTGTGAGCTATATGCCACAACGAGTATCATCTGAAATTGTTTCAAAATGAATAAACCTATTCACTGTGATGTTTTCCAATAATAATTGCAATTTATTATGTCGCACTGAAGTTGAATAATTTAAAATTTATTAACATCCTCGATATTACTGCAAAAAATATAGCACTTTTCCCGAAAAAATACCAAACTCAAATTCACATTCATTGTCCTTACACCCTTAAAAAATCATGAGATTCATTACCATATTATGGGTCTATTGTCCCGATCTAGCTACCAGTAAATAAGATAAATTTTAAATGAATTGGTGTCAATAATTCAATGGTATTTAAACTCAGTAGAAAAAAATACATTTGAAAGGAAATCGAAATGCCTCTGAACTTAGCATGGCTGGAAAATTCAATTTCCGTTTCCTCGAAACAAAAAACCGCGCTCCAACAATTAATTTAATTTAAGGGAAGACAACGGTCTGCGACCCACATCTATCAAACACAATTAACAATTATCCCCTAAATCCAATTTACACAGCCATTTCTTTTCTTTGAGTTTGAATATAATTATCTAAAAAACAATTTGTAGGGGGATGATATTTTCATGAGTACGAGTAATGACGAATTTCGTGTCAGTTATCTGTCTTTTTATTATTTTTTTCTTGTTTCGATTTGATTATCTTGCGAAGATGAAAACTGCCATGGTTTACTAGATTATAAGGAGATGTAAATGTTCATTCAATTTAAAGACCAAAAAAAAAAATATTGAAGACGGAAGTTGTCAATAAAATTAGCTAAGTGGTTGCAGTATTGAAGAAGTAATTAAATTAAACACTTGTTGCTGGTTGAAATATAATATGTGTGGAGAAAATCATAGGGCGGGTACATTTAGGGCCGGTTTGTTCATCTTTGGTTAACTCTAATCAATTATTCCAGAATTGGTTATAATATTTCTTATATAATTTTGAATAACATTGCGAATCCAAATCATGCTAAATAATTAATTTTGTTCAAAAACTATAAATACTTTTAGTCAGCACAAACGTAGGAGTACTCTGTCTTCTGTTAGTAAAATATCGTATAGAGGTAGACCATACAAGTTAATACCTTTGGTTGAGTCAGTCCGTTATTTATAAACAATTTCTCCCTGAAAGTGGAAGAAAATGAAAGCTAAAGACAAATACTTAGATTGCTATGGCATCTAATTAAGAGACAAACAATACTCGTTAATGAATAGCGATTCATATCGGAAAGTATCTTACGAAGTCTACCTATACCTGGGTGCAGTTATTAAGGGTGATAACTGATAAGTATATTTGCTTTTAAATTACAATACTGTTGAATTTATCATATACCTACTCGTACGTGTGACAGTGTTTTCAATACGTGGATGGCATAATAATTATTTTTGAAAATCCATGGTCTCTGGTGGCGTAAAACAATCGGTTCACTAATAGTTTCATTATAAGGGTTAATGTCAAGCTGTGTAGATAATACTAGAAAATTAATTTATTTGAAAGGATAGAAGTAGGTCTATGTAGATAAATTTTATAGTAGATATGATACGAAATATAATATTGCTTTGAACTTATTTTATTTTTTCACTGCTGTAAGACTCCAAAAAAAGGAAAAGCATTACGTTTCTCTTTACGAATACCAAGAGCAAGGTCGACGCGAAATCCAATAGATACATTGCAGTCGAAGATTAAGTGCGTTTGTGTTTGCCGCATTTCCCAGTGGGACTTGCTTCGTGGCTGGCATTCATTATATTCAAAATTAAATTAAATAAAGGGTTTTCAAGATTGATCTGGAGGATTACCGCGCTCCAGAATAGTGTACAGGGCAACCCGACCAACGCAGTCAACTTGCACAAGAAATCGGTAACATATGTAGGTTAGTTTAAGGAACATTTATTTTAAATAAATAGAAGACAATAAAATTTATTTATTTCACCCGGCGAAATCTTGACACCAATTCCCGCAATAGTCCCAGCACATGGGACGTTTACAGGAGGTACAAACAAATCTGGTCTTACACATCTTTATGAATCGTAGAAAATCCAATTTTTTCTCGGCTGATTTTCAGAGTTCACTGAAATGCATGGCAAAGTATCACCTAAAATGGCATCAATATTCCTTTTTAGGCATGGCCTCAAAGTTGTTATTTCGCGACCATAAAAACTCAACCAAGGCTCTATCAATTTGTGTGATATCTCTTTCACAAATACTCCCTTTCTCAATGGTTTTTGTTTATTATGGCTACTATTATACGTACGCGGATGACTATAGACAAATTCAATATGTCAAAAAAGTTACATAGAGGCCACGTAACTATACAAAATTGTAACACTATTCATAAACATTATGTACCTCAGACCCCTTGCACGTAAAATATCGAAAACTAAACTTTTATTCACCAATAAAACTTGAGCGACTCTAATCTTCCTTATTTTTAGGAAGGTGGGTACTGAAAGGTACGTGTTTGTATCTCTTTTACACCGCATGCTATGACTGATTAATATACGGAGAAGGTGTGTGAGACCCATGTTTATGAATCTAGGATTAAAGTATTTTATAAAGTTTACCTTTCAGATGTGTGACTTGGTCGTTGACTTCAAAGCTAAGGTTAGTTTCACATTTTTTCACTAAGTATTGCCATTCATGCACACAGCGTTGTCTTGTTGCAAGTATGTTTGACAGAACTATTTTTGGCAGTCTCTGTTCATCCATTTCCATTATACACCATTAATGTTTCCAGAAAAGGGGTCATTCATTTCTCCAAGTAAATCATATAATTTCGTGTGCCGGCGAGGATGGTCAGTGCGATTTGTCTGGAGAAATGAAGGCACCATGCGTAGGTTCGTAAAGGTTGTAAGGCTGTAGGTCAGGAGCCCGTTATTTAAGAACGGTGGTTTATTACCAGCATTTACCATTTACTCGTTTCTATCAAACTAAACCACCAAGAATATACACATTTCGAAGAAGGTCATAAATTCTGCAGTCTTTAAAAACCACTATTTCTCTTAACTTATAATTAGAAGTAAATAATATTGGTATTCGGTGCTTAATATTTATCTACAATACTCGTAATTTTATTCTTAAATATAAACCTGACCCTATTGCATCTATTTCAATTATTTAATAGATGTAGATAAACACATCCTTTTGACCAAGGTGATGAGTTGACAAGAAGAATTACACTTGCCAACCGCTGTTACTTTGGCCTAAGAAGGCAATTGATTAGTAAGGCCTTGTCGAGAAACACCAAGGAGACTCTATATAAGATCCTCATCATCCCAGTCCTGCTTTATGGCGCAGAATCATGGACGTTATCAAAGGCGGATGAAGATCTCCTTGGTCGCTTCGAACGCAAAATTCTTCGAATGATTTTCGGTCCCGTTTGCTTTGACGGGCTTTGGAGGAGGAGATTTAACGGTGAACTCTACGAGCTGTACAGCGACATCGACCTGGTCAGAAAAGTACGTATCAGTCGACTAAGATGGCTGACATGTAGAGCGAATGGACACCAACGATCCGGCCCGAAGAATCTTCGATTCCAACCCGGAGGGACAACGCAGTAGAGGAAGACCTCGGCTTAGGTGGCACGCACAAGTGGAAGGGGAGTTCAACCAACTTGGAGTGCGCACCTGGAGGCGGTTAGCCAAAGATCGTTCTAACTGGAGAGGCGTGTTGGTTGAGCCCCAGGTCCACCCCGGACTGTACCTCCATCTAAGTAAGTAAGTAAGTAAGATGAGTTGACAAGTGCAGTGATTCATGCTTTATTTGTTTATATTTTTCTCTGTGAATTCTCAACAAAAATGGAAGTCATTACTACTATATAAATATCTCCCTATTAACTTGACTGGATTCGCTGATTGACTGTTAAATCGAACATTAAATTTGCAAAATAAGTTCAAATCGACCGCAAAATCGAATGATGATTTTCATTTGTGTGTGCTCTGAATAGTCAAATAAAATAAATGTGATTTTGTCTTCATTGTCTGGCCATAAAATGTTTGCTTTAAGCCACAACAGAGTTGTGTTTACATTTTGCTTTATCAAATTCGAGTGTTGCCCCTTCATAATGGATGTAACAGGCGTCCTTCTTTAAGTATCCCTAAGGCTATCAAATAATATTTTTATCTGTTTATGTTACCATACCACTCGGTGCTGTTTTATCTTGAATCGGCTCTTTGTTGTAGCAAAATAATGTGTTTATGTGTGTATTACTACAAGCATTGAATACTAATAAATTGCCTAAATCTTAGAACCATTAAGATGTTGATGCAGAAGAAAATTATAGATGATAGGAAATATTTTTGGAATATCAAATCATATCAATAGGAATATCTGCGCTCAGAGATACCAAAATTATTTCTGAGGGAAGACCTTAAAGCAAAAAATCGTATTTAAGTATAATGTCGTCCAGTTTTTGGATAGAGCAGGTTGCATGCAACTGAATGCAAAATATAGACCGCACAGGTTAGCTTGTTTATGTTCAATTTATGTTTCTAGTAGTACCAAACTATTAAACCACAAAAATGTATTGCCTAGTCGTCTATCATATTTTTGTGAGTACCAAATCCTAGGACTTGGTCTATAAGATTGGCAAAATGAAACTCCTCATGGAAAATGTTAGAGGACCTTGATATTTTATTTGTTACTATCTTCCACACCCAAACTCCATCGATACTAACCACCTCGAATACCACATGAAGAATATTTCTCTCAAATGGGCCAAAAGGTTTTCATCTGCTTATGGCACATTCGATGCTTCCGCACCCTATACAGCAAAATTGGGTCGATCAAGCATCAAGGTCTTGTATAATATCAACTTGCCTACGTTTAATGCTAGGTTTCCACTTGTCGTTTTGACAATTTCACAATTGATGTATTTTTATGTCAATTAGAAATTGGCATGGAAATAGCGAAAAATTGCTTTTCATTGAATTGACTAACAGCGCTAACTGACAAAGAATTCACAGGACAAGGGGAAATAGCTGAATTGTCAAACAAAATATCACTTTGTCTCTTTTTAATTGACAGAAATTATTTGGCCTCATGTTTGTCAATGAATATGGAAACATTTTGATATAAAAGGAAGGCCAATCTTTTTACAGGTCCCACCCCCTTTCGCATGAATGTGTCTTGTGTAACTTTCTCGTATACGTAGTACCTAATAGAAAGATTTGTTCGGTCTCGCAATTCTGTCCGTGTGTGTGTCTAACCCATAGGTCTGCAGCCTAAACGTTTATATATATTTTTTTTAAACTTCGTATTTAAAGTTTGTGGGCTCACCGCTAGGAGGCGTTTTTTTTATTTTATACTGGCCCTCATATTAACGGCACTTCCCATTATAAAAAAATTTACAAATTTTTAAACAATGTAGATTTCTTCGAAAACGGCTTTAACGATTTGAACAAAAATTTGTAAATTTGGCACGGTTAACATCACTGCATACACTGGTCGGCATAAGTATTTTGACAAAACTAAAGTTAATTTTGCTCATAATTTGAAACTTACTTCATGTAAATTTTGGCATCAATGGAAAGGTCATTTAAATTCCGTATAATCATAAAAAATGTTAGCGAAGAGATTTTTGAAAATTTTTTTTTGCAGTCACTATAAGAATTGTTTGAAGAAACTTTTTGCATCAAAACATTTTTTTTTTGATACCGAGGAAAAAAGTCAAAAAAATAGACATTCACAAAAGTTCTAAATTCTAAAATTTTTAAATGGGTACTTAATGGGTTAAGGAAAGTTTTGTATCATTCAAACGGAATTTAAATGACCTTTCCATTGGTGCAAAAATTTACATGAAGTAAGTTTCAAATTATGAGCAAAATTAACTTTAGTTTTGTCAAAATACTTATGCCGACCAGTGTAGTGCATACTTAACCAGTTTTTCGCTAAAAAGTCAAGCAATGGTAATTTTGAAAATTGGCTCTTTCTCGATTTTTTTGTTTTTTTTTTTGTTTAAATACTTCTCTCGGGAAAGGCGAACCTATAACGCTTCAACAGCGCCCCGAGATGCTTGCAGATGTATGTTAGTTCTGCACACGGTGTAGGTATTCGATTTTAACAAAATCGTCATTCTGAACTTAATAGCAAACTATTTTTTTCTCTAAAATGACTGAGTCCTTCGATATTCACCTCAATCGCTAGAAATGGTTCTTTAAAAAACTGCTCATATCTCTAAAACGCCATTTTCGATTATGATAAAAGTGTAACTGGCAGGTAATGCTTAAATGTAACAGCTAGGTAATGTTTATATCCTGGCCCATACCTTGTCCTCAGTTTTCAGCTAAACAGTTTAATAACAGTGCTTTTCGAATCCAAAGTTGTAACATTTGTCACCATAATTTTAGAAAAAAAACCGCTCTAACGATTTTGATCGAAGTACAGATTTAAGACAATATAAGCATTCTAAACATGATCACGTTTTCTCAAAAAACTCAAATACTTATAGCCGTTTTATGAACATTTTTAAAAAATGACTACCCAAATCCCGATCTGTATTCACACCCGGTATATTTATACCCTCCACAGGAAGGTATATTCACTTTGTCATTACATTTGTAACGCCAAGAAGGATTCACCGGAGACCCTATAAAGTATATATATTCTGAATCAGGATCACATTCTGAATCGATTTAGCCATGTCCGTCTGTCTGCCTTTCTGTCCGTCTGTTTGTCCATCTGTCTGTCCGTCTGTCTGTTGAAAACACGATAGCGTCCAAACGAATCAACCTAGGCGAATGAAATTTTGTAAGAGGACTTCTTTTTATTGTCGTCAGGTTGGTTTTGAAAATGGGCTATGTCGGTCAAGTAGTTCTGGTACCTCCCATACAAAACCACTATTAGACCCATGTGCCTCTCTGTCTGTTGAAAGCACGATAGCGTCCAAACGAATCGATCTAGGCGAATGAAATTTTGTGAGAGGACTTCTTTTTATCGTCGTCAGGTTGGTATTGAAAATTGTCTATGTCGGTCAAGTAGTTCTGGTACCTCCTATACCAAACCAATATGGCATGGCAAACATTTTGCATAACTTTTATGCAGTGGAGGGTATCAAAGCATCGGCCAGGCCGATGATAACACTTTTACTTGTTTTGTATTCGATTCGACCAAAAACTTACAAGATTTGATTTTATAAAAGAAAATGTTATTTCTTTTATGTACATTATTTCTTTCATTATTATATTTCACAATCGTCAATAAGATGGCAATTCCAAATTGGCAGCGCTGGTGGAAATAGCTTTTAGAGAACTGCAAAGCCCTTTGTCAAAATTTAATTTCCAAACACACAATGCTGTCTGCTGTCTCTAAAGCGAAACCCGAACCTACAGCCATTATCCATGAATGGCACTTGCATCACCGAAACCGAAAGACTTTCCATTCTCGGTATGTGCGTTCATGACAACCTTCGTTGGAATGACCAGTTGACCACACACACGTAGTCGCCAAGAATGCAGCGAAATGTCTAGGTTTTCTCAAACGGTGTGCAAGAAATATTTTACACCTTCTGATCTGGCTATACAATATGCAAGGCGTTCATTCGCCCAAAACTTGAGTACAATAGGTACCTACTCATATCTGGTCTGGTGCGCCAAAACCATATTGCGCCTACTGGATAGGATCCTGATAATAGTATAAACTCTGTATCGCACCGAAGCAATACGGAATATTCCCGAGAATCTTTTTCAAGTTTTAGATTTACAGCAGTCGATGAAGCAGATGTTTTAGAAAGCTTTTTATCGATCCGATCGAATTCCGTTGGTTTTGATGACCTGCATCCCGTGTTTTTAAAAGCGATCCTCCCATATTGTTTAAAGTACATAACATATCTACATATTCAATACTGTTTTAATGACTGGGATTTTCCCCACTGCTTGGAAAAAATCCAAAATTATACCTATACCGAAAAGTGGAAGTTCCGATGAGTATAGACCTATAGATATTTTACCTTACTTATCCAAGGTTCTGGAAAAGATTGTGAATAGCCAGATACGGAGGTTTCTTACCAACAATAATATGCTATGTGCTAATCAGTCTGGCTTTCGTGCTCAGCATAGTTGTACGACTGCTTTAATAAAGATTGTAGAGGATATCAGAAAATCAGTAGACGATGGTAATATAACAATTCTGACACTTTTAGATTTCTCTAAAGCTTTCGATACCATCAATCACAACATGCTCTGCAGTAAGCTTAAAAATCAGTTTAATTTTTCGATATCTGCCACAAGCTTAATCTGTTCATATCTAAAATACAGATCTCAGGCGGTTGTTGCTAATGACACCGTCTCAGGATTTCTTCCAGTGAGCAAAGGCGTTCCTCAAGGCTCAATTCTGGGTCCGTTATTATTCTCACTTTACATTAATGAGCTTCCTTCTTATGTATCTAACTCATACATACACATGTACGCTGATGATGTTCAGTTGTATAACAAGTGCCCGTTGGGTCTTGTCGAGAATGGTATGCATGAGGTAAATGAAGATTTAAAAAATATACTACTTTGGTCAAGAACTAATGGCTTATGCTTGAATCCAGCCAAATCAAAATGTCTGATTATTTCGAGAACATCTGTTGATACCTCTACTTTGCCTAAAGTATATCTAAATGATATACCTATTGATTTTGTTGATACGGCTAAGAACATGGGTATAACCTTTAACAAAACCCTTTCATGGAATAACCACATTAGGTTGACGCTAGGAAAAGTGTATGGGAGCCTCCGAATGCTATGGACAACGCAAAAAATTACACCCATTAAGACACGGATAATACTAGCCAAGACATTAATCATCCCTATCTTATTGTATGGCTGTGAATTATATGGAAATTGTGACTTTGAAAATAAAAGAAGAATAAATTAATGTTGCATATAACAGTATTGCACGATACATTTACGGACTAAGGAGGTATGACCATGTTTCGAGTTTTTCAAAATCTATATATGGCCTTTCGCTGGAAAATCTATTCAAATTTAGGACAATAAATCTACTGTATAATGTATTACATACCTGTCAACCACTCTATCTTTACAATATGTTACCGTCTCAGCGATCTAGAACTTCTGGTCTTGCACCAGTCCGTTTCTCCTATTTAATTTCTGAGCGTCAATTTTTAGTAAATGCAATTAGGCTGTGGAATTCCCTACCACGATGCATTCGAGTAATAAGTTGTACATCTCAGTTCAAGAGCAAACTCATGCCTCGTTCACAATGCGGGCGTGATAACTAGACGAGAGCGAGGCGAGAATCGCGTGTTTTTTTGTTTCGTGAAACAAGAGCACATTGTTTTTTATTAACCAACACACACCAAAGCAAATGAAACAAAACACATGTTTTTGTTTTTAAGTGTTTCGGTGGTGGTTGTCAAAAATACACCGAATGCAACAAAACTGTTTCGAAACAGCGTCGTTGACGATAATTGCAACACTCGCCAACGAAAACAAAACATAAAAACCAAAGCAAAACATGTTTCGTTGCCGATAGTTAACTTGTTGTTTTTGCGAAACAAAATTTAATTTTCGTTGTTTTTAAAATGTAAATAAGATTTGCACAACTTCATCGTCTGAGTCGTTTATTTTAGCCAACACTAAAATAAAGTCTCAAATTCCACACCAAACGAAACAAGAAAACAATACGTTTTGTTTTGTTTCATTCTGTTTCGCTTGGTGTTCAAATAAAAAAAGTTTTTATGACTTTCGAATCAAAAACGTGTTATTTGATCTGATGTTTAAAGAAATACGAAATTCCTCTTTTCACCGTCATTCATTATTATGGGAAAATAAGTTCTAACATTATCGCTGAATTATTTAAAAATTTCTCAGAATAATGAAACCGTATCAAAATAATAACAAAAAACGATAAAAGTGCCGCCCTGTTTGCTTGAGAAAATACAAGTGGCAACCTTAAGTACATTTCTATGAAAATGGCGTCGCTTCCCACTCAGAGAGTAAATGTCATCGGTGTCTCGGGCGAGATTTTTCCAAATTTCCGAAATGGCATTGTGTATTGCTGCATGCATTTCCTTTGATTGGAAATTATTTGGCAACTCGCGCTAGACTCGATCTCGCTCTCGTCTCGCTCTCTCGCTGTATTGTGAATCGGCCATTAGGCGGCATCTGGAGGCACTTTGATGATGGTGATGATGATGAAGATTATTTTCGATATTTTAGATTCCTTTTTTCTTATTGTTTTCATTGTATTTCAAATTAGTCTTGGGAACATATTACAATGTATTTAATTTATGCTTATATATATCCATGAACCCAATTACTTGTTTCCTTGTTCTCTCTCGTTTTTTCCAAACAGTAACATATAATGTATACATTATTGAAGCTTGCACAATTTTAGAAGATACTGTATCTTTCTGTGTTAAGAATATTACAAATAAAAATTGAATTGAATTGAATTGAATAGGATCCAAAATCGTGCGTTAAAACTTATCGGATACCTACATAGCTAAATATCGCGAACTCTATTAATTCTCTCTCGCTGTGTTATCGTTTTTTAACAAACAGTGCTCAAAAGAAATTGCCAGTTGCATTCATGCCCATCAGTTTACCATTCAGCCTATTTTCGGTCGTACTATGAAATATAGAGATTCATTCATAAGCCGTACAGCACGAATGTGGAATGCTTTACCAAAATCTGTTTTTCCTCCTTGTTTCAATTTGCAGACATTTAAAAACAATGTGCATCGGTATCTCCTATCATATCTATCCTCATGTCCTTAACGCCCGCGCTGTGTAGTTCACCCTACATTAAAAGAGTAGTCATACCCTCTTTAGCGCATGTCAATTATAAACAAATAAAAAATTAACTGGCAAATTATTTTGACATAAGTGGAAATCAACTGGCAGTGGTGTAGTTCAATGACCATTGACATAAACGGCATAAATGAGAATTGTCAAACTTTGTCAATCAAACCTTAAGACAATGCTTAACTTCGTAGATATACCTCCTTAGTCCGAACTAACAGACTTGAGACTAGAGCGATTTTTGCATGATATCGCTCCGATGTAACTTCGCAAGACAATACTAAGGGCAAAGTCTATAGTTATAATATCTGTTCCTTCGCATTGCCTTTCAATAGTGCTTTTTCCACCCGTTTATCATTCCCTTAAATTAATTTCAATACGTTATATAATTGGTGTCACCCATCTGCCTATTTATTCGAGTGCCTTTAAGGAATATTTAGACAACTTAGTTTTGTCCTTTCTACAAATTAGAACTTGTAAAGTAATTACCTTCAATAAGATATAGGTAAACCTAAACACAAGCTAAAACAGAAATGCTCTGTCTGGGTTGTTTTGTTTCAGGGTCACAAACTCCCAATAATTTTCCTCACAAAGGACGAGTAGAAACTGTGGGATTGGGGCAGAGACAGGCAGACTTACACTCTTACAGTACGCAAAATACTCACAGGCCACAGAGACAACGAACAGAATATGAACAGATGACAACACAGAGTCACCTTTCAACCGCAATTGCCAACCAAACCAGATGTAGATATATTTTTGCGGTGCTCATCGCGGTAGTAAAACTATATAAATTGTAATTTTAAATAGAGCCGTTGTTTATTTTATTTATTCTGAAGATAAACCCCACAATACCATCGACAACGTTTTAGGGAAAGATGTATGGTTGAAGAAATTCCAAAATAAAACTGTGTGGGAAGGAGTCTTATAATCAATTTGCAAACTTCTATGTCTTTTTGCAAACGACGGTCCACAAAGTAAAAACATCTTTCTCTACTGAAAATTTTGATATTTTTCTTACAAAACCCATTAACTGTGATAACTTTGAGTGCATGAGAATTGTTATAATTGGGGCGGAAAGTTTTTGAATGCCTTTGTACTTGCAGCTGTTTTTCTTGTATCAAAACTCCTCTTGTACCTAACAGAGTAAACATTGGAACGGCTGATGTACTATGAGATGGAAAAATTAAGACTCACAGAAATATCTTCCAAACTTCCCTATCTTGGTTGTTTCTTTTTTGTATGCTTTCAGCTATATTTTTCACTTTGTATGCATTTCAGGAAGTTATAGACAACTGCAATAGATTGAAAAAGGAAATAACAGACGAAATGGGTATAACTTCAGGGACAAGCTAAAATTTAAGCTTATCCTAAGCACCGCATTATAAATACCATAAAAATATATACTGCCGATTTTCCTGAAATTAAATTTGACCGACTTGAATTTAATATAATAGGTATCAGAGCATTGAAGAAATTATGGGTCAAATATTCACCCTTAAAGAACAATCCATCAAAATGAACAACCGGAAATTAAAACTCATCGTCATTATCACACCACTCTTCAAAGTGTCATTGCCTTAAATGATATAACAACAATATTCGGTTTAGTAACCTCAAGGACTTTTCCTTTATTTAGGGAAAAGCTAATGAAATTAAATTCCCTGTAGATTAAATTATAAAGGTTTCTGGTTAAGGTTGCATTTCATTCCAATGTGATGAGCAAAATAAATAAATAAAAGGATTGACTTTTTTTTTTTTTTTAATCCTTGGGTGAAGGATCCTTTACTAAATAATCTATTTGCTTGAAAAAAATTCAATTATCTTGGGTTTAAAATTTACAAAGGAACTTATTGGCGGTTTCCAAAAAATATACTCTTATCTACAAAATTATGGCGTCCAACATTTCGGGTTGAAAAGGGGATCAATCAGCAAGATTTTCGAGCTAACAGGTTATCCTAAGCTAACAGAAACTGAGTTCAGGTAGCGCATTCAACATGTTGCGCAAAAGCAATTATTAAAAGAATAAAATCCTTTGATATATCGCCATTAAAAGTCGAGTAAAACTGTTGAAAGCTTATATCGAAAGATAAATATTGTAGAAAATACTAAGATTGATTCAAAAATGTTCGCTCTGAAAAATTGCTAGTGAGAACATCATGAAGTTGGTATCAATAAGGGCTAAAACAGACGAAATTGTGCACTCGAAGAGATATAATGGACGTGTTGCAAGGAGAAACCTCTTCGTTCCAAGGTTGATATTTCTAAACGTTTGGCATATTTCAGCACTTTTGTTAACAAAATTTTGATTTTTGGAAGCAGGTAATATATATGTAGGTGACGATAAATTTATAATATTTTTGAGTTTCACTGGATCGACACGGTAGGACGTTTATGTGGCTAAAAGAGGTGAACATTTGCAGGCCAATGTGAAGCATAGCTGCAGAAGTATATGTTGGGAATTTTGTTGTATTGGTTTGGTCATGTTAAACGCATGTCCCCAATCAGTATCCCACGACGTGTTATGGAATACCAGCAAAGTTGGGCATTAGACCTAAATACGAATCTAATAACAAGAAATCTAGAAATTGAGCTACTTGCGACACTTGTTAGAACATCTTGGCAAGAAACATCAAGTTGTTCTTGCTTCAATGGTTAAATTATCTTGCTTAAATTATGTCGCCATGTCTACTACTTGAATTCCGCGGTGGCCAATGGAATCCGTGCAATTAGACAGTCTTATTCTTCTACTCATGATTCAGGGTCGGTTGCAAAAGATCGAAATTTAAATTCAATTCAATTCATTTCAAAAAATTCAGCGCAGCAGTTTTGTCCCTTATTTGAACTCGTCTTCCATCAACCCATTTAAAGTACCTATTCTATAACATAAGTCAGGAAACTTAATTTGAATTAAGTATATGGAGCTAATTTGTTGCCTGCCATGTTTACGCTCCAAAAAATTTCCCAAATAAAGCGCCAAAAATAGCACCACCGAAAACGGTTAAAAGAGGAACCAATTCGTTCTAGAATTTTACAAATTATTTCAGCCGCAAAAATCATTTGTATAACATTGACTCCTAGTCCTAAATGTGTACTAGGGCATGTGTCTGTCGCCATGCCTTTAAGAAGGTGTTTCCCAATTGCATATAGTGGGACAATTCAATTCAGATAGAATAAAATATGTTTATTAATGGTAATTTAAATAATTCAAGAAAAATTTGTGATTATAAAATTATTCTCCTCTTTTAATATAAAACTAAACGCACTTTAAAAATGCTCATAGTCCACCTGAATCAGCAAAATCAAATTGGCGAAACACGCGCTAATCATCATAAATCCTGTCCTCCAATCGATGTCCATCATCCCACAAAGCTGAAGATGCATTTTCTCCCTCAACAATTGAAACGATAACATATCAATCTGAAAGAAGCAAATTTAAATAAGTCCACAACCAGAATCCGCACTTACACTTTTTTCCAGCCTACAATCCAAAGGTTGCAAGGACGTCAGCAATTTAAGATGCTCTCTACCCAAGTCACACTGATACACCACAGCGCCGCACACATAAATCAAAAGACCCACGTTACCAACACTGATTCCCAGCCCCACCCCATGCAAGTAGAAGCCCTCCGCTTTTATATGGATTTTATTACTGCTCAGATACACAATTGCATAAAAGCACATCAGCACCTGTGTGATGAACACCGTCAGGAGGATTGTTAAAATTTGAAACTGATACAAATCCTTTATGGTGACTGTCAAGTCACGCACATCGGTGTGTATCTTTCCGATAACGTCCAATTCATCGCTTAAAGTGCAACACGTTTGCATTAGGATACCAATTCTCTTTCGTTTGGACTTCTTTGAAGACACCAAGAGAATCTCTTGAACCACCTCCGCAATTCGGTCGTTGAGAACTTCAAACAGATAGCCAGTGTACAGAAGGCCGGTGTAGAATTGATTCTCCACGATCATGATGAGATTCTCCATGACCGCAAAGTACAGCGAGTCAACCGTGTGCATGATGGAGGGGTTCTGTCTTTTTGTGTAGGTGGTCGCAAAGGCTCCAAAGACGAAGCAAATCGATAGGAATAGTTTAGTAAGGAAGAGCGTTGTCATTTTCCTGATTGCACGCGGATTTCTGGTGAGGTTGGAGCACTCCCTGATGCGCACATCTGTTAGTTGTTTGAAGAGAATTCGAGACTTCACAGGATTCGTCCATTGACCGATTAAGGCTGAACAGATGGCCACCGCTGTGACTATTGACGTAAGTTTCCTGATTTTTCCACTATTTGAGACTTCGGGTTCGTGTAGGTTATTATAGAGAGATATGGGCAGCAGCAATATTAAAATGGCATCCACTATGATAGTGTAGATGACCAGTTTTCGAGGGTAGGTGAGACAGTTTTTTTCGAAGTCGTAATTGTAGTTGCAAATTCCGAATAAACGCGAGTAGATGAGTACCAAGGCCATAAGTATTTCTATGAAACGGTCTGAGCGGTTTGCCATTTCATTATTGTGGTCACAGTTGAACTGAAGCAAGTCGTGGAGCGTTTTGACTTAATTGGGTTTGTTATGGATTGAGTTGTCGTGCAAAAGGCCTGCGTGAGGAATTTGCTGGCGTGACTTTCATTACTCTAATAGATATGTATGTTTGGGATGAGGAACTCCGAAGGATTACCAAAAATGATATTAAATTCGTTCAATTCTGTAGCATAATTTGAGGCCACATTTCTGGAAATCAATTTAGATAGACAAGAGCTGAGCACAAAAAAAGGTCCAAAGGGGTCAAATCACATCTCCGAGGCGGCTAATTGACATCGCCAAGACGCCTGATAACACGATTTGGGAATTTGGTGCGCAAAAGATCGATTGTGACATGGGCTGTGTGCGCACCATCCTTCATGAACCAAAGGTCGTCCAAATCCATGCCTTTAATTTCAAATCGATTAACATGGCTCTGTAACGCCCACCGTTGACCGAAACGTTCTTCTCAGCCTCATTTTCGAAGAAAAATGGTCCAATGATGCCACCACTCCACAATCCGCACCAAACTGTCACTCTCTGTGGATGCATTAGCTTCTCGACAATAACGTGTGCGGGTTTTCTGAGCCCCAAGATTGGACAATTTTGTTTGTAAACGTAGCCGCCGAGATGAAACTGCGCCTCATCAGAAAAGATGATTTTTCGCCCCAAAACCCTTGTCCAATTCATGCTACTCTAAGGCCCAAACTTCGAAGCGATAACAAAGCGGATGGTCATGCGCCTACAATTGCTGAGTCAATTGCACCTTGTAAGCCAATAATCCGGGATCTTTGTGCAGAATTCTCCTCAGGCTAGTTCGTGAAATGTTGAGCTGTTGAAATCGATGGCTAGTTCATGTTCGTGATTTAAGTCTCCTCACACTCTTGGCTACAGCAGCCTCATTCTCATGTTCAACTCATAGAATTCAGACCTTCACAGTTTGATTAAATGGTGTCCCTCACACAGACTGGAATCAAATGCTTCCAAAAGATAATGATGAAGCAAACATTTTTAATGAACCCAATATTTCGAAAAGGTACTAAGGAACATGGCTCAGTGATTAGTGTGCTGGGCTACTGTGCGAGGGGTCGCAGATTCGACCGATTTATTTTTTACTAAGGAAGATAATTAATGCATCTTGGTACAACGCTGATCTATACGAAGATTTAAAAAATATTGAAATATTTGAAAAAGAAGTTAAGAAAGTTGCCCAAAACCCAACGGCACAGAAGTGGCCTTCTTCACTACGTTAACTTAGAAATATCAGAACTTTTAAATACTGACAATGTAATCAGGAGATTAAGGCGAGTAAAACCTTTTGATCTATAAGAGTTATAGCTAAGACCAAGAAATAAGTAGGGAATATTTTCAAACACCGGATTTTTCTTCTTAATTTTTTTAAAATGAGTCGAAAATTAATTGCCGATTAGTCGAAAGACTAGGTGCAATTCGTCCAATTCGGGATGACAAAAATAAGTCCCCTCGACAGTTTTTCTTAGATCGAGTTAAAGTCCCTCACTATTGCAGAAGCATCCCTCACATTATAGCTCTGCAATCAGGCACGTAGCCAGGGGGCTTCAGCCCCTCAAGCCCCCCCCCCCCCCGAAACGTTAAGCAAAAAATAAAAAACTGAAACTTTCTAATATAAATTCAAATCTTCCGCAACCATTCAAATGCAAATATAACTTTAAAAAATGTCATTAAAAAACACGCACCAGAGAGCCGAAAAACTCGACTTATTCTAAGCCTTTGTGAAACGCAAGATTCATTGAAAGGTATGACAGTATTATTTCCTTTGTAGAGCTCTTCAAATGCATCTCAATAAGTATTGAAGAAATAACCAGCAGAACGTGGGCGATGTCTTCGAAAGCATCAACACTTTTGGCAGCGATCCAAAAAAGTTATTTCCTAGTAAGCTTCATTGTATGCGAAGAACTTTTCAATTTAACGCTACCCTTATCAGTTTTCCTACAGACCAATTCCTTAGATTTCGTTTCTGCTATCGACCGCACAAAAGACGTTCTGAATTCTCTTAAAAACATCAGAGAAAATGCCGAAGATTTTTTCAGAAAGGCTTTTCAATCCGAATACCAATTTGCCAAGGACTTATTTGAAGTTGAATTAAGAGCCCCAAGAACTTCATTGAAACAAACAACGCGTTCCAATCCAGAAACCTCTTCTACTGAAGCCTATTTTAGAGTGTCTATACTGATTCCTTGCAGAGGAAACATGGTTAAAACAAAATCTTACGGAGAGATTCATAGTCAACGAAGACGTTCTACCATCATGTCATGTCAAAAAAAAAACAAGACGTCTTCTGTTTTGAAAAAAATAATTTTAGTATGTTCGTTTAGGTACATACGAATTAAAAACTAATAATAATCAGTGAATTGGAATATACAGGGTATCCCAGTTAAGCAGTATAATCCTTTAAGGATTAACTTGAATTTGTAGTAAAAGCCGTTTTTTTTTGTCAGACAAAAATGGTCAAAAAGAGACTCGATATTTCTCTAAAATCAACTTTTTCTTTCACAGCACCCCAGAAGAAAAAATCCATGGGTGTTAGATAAGGTGTAAGGAGATCTGGGTGGCCAAGGATTGGGCGAAATCGACAAGTTCACCGTTCATTAAAAGTATGGTTAAGGAAAGGAATTACCCCGCTGCTACTGTCACAAGGTGCTCCATCTTGTTGAAAGAACATCGCTCTTCTCTGAAAAAGAAGAACATCTTCAAGGAGCTTCGGCATTCGTTCTCTAAGAAATTCAAGAGAATTAACTGTTTGTGGAAGAACGTGCGGGCCACTAGTGTTTTCAAACATTTTCGCTAAACCTCCTTTGAAATACGAACACATTTTGAAGAAGTTGTTCAAAATAATTAAATTCTTACCTTTGAAAGGATGTTGTGTGTATTAAATGGGGATTGGGGTCTGACCAAATGGTGCAAATCATGGAGGTTTGTAGCTTTATAAATTTGTGAAATTGTGTGAATTGCGCTTCGTCAGTCCACAGAATGTTCTTGAGAAAGTGTCCGGTGCTAAATGGAAAGGGTGTAACCTATTACTCTGGAGAGTACTGTGAATCCTGGTTCTGGGAAGCTTCAGTTGCACAGCTAGTCCTCGGACCTGACTAAAGGCTTAACTTCCACAGCACGCAAAATTCCACCCTTAATTTCTGCTGCCGCTGAGTCTGAACGTCGTTTTTTTTATTTCGAGGAGCTCACCCGGTATCAACAACCCGGTATCAGTACCCGGCTACATGGTGTATTACGATTTGGGTTTCGGCGTTGGACTCCTATCTTGTCAACGAAGCGTTTCCATGGCAGAACCCGCTTACAAACACTATGTCCGCATAATCACGTTTTGAATACATTTTGTGGAGATCAACTTAGCAATGTTAAGCTTTTTTTCATATTCGACAATTAACTGTTAACCATTGCTCATAATTACGTTAGTTTATTATTCTGACTTAATTTTGTTTGACCATTTTTTTTTTTTGACAAAAACGGCTTTTACAACAACTTCTGTTGATCGTACGTAAAAAAGTAGCTTGACATCATTTTTAGAAAATTCCTCAAGGATAAAAATTTCATAAAAAAATAAAAATTTATTAAGTAAACATTTTGAGAAAAAAGCATTTTAAGTAAAAAAATGTAACAACAAATTTTCAAAATGTTGAGTTTAAGGAGCCATAACTCTTTTGCAGCTGCACATATGTACCTTATGACTTGTATGCGCTTCTAAATTGTGTTTTCAAAATGCACAAAACAATTTTTGTATCTCTAATAGTTTAGAAGTTATAGCGTTTTAAGTGGTAACACCTACAAATTAGAGGTCACATGCTTTGAAGGTCCATAACGGGAAATATGGTGAAAATAGACCCCCCTTGGCATACAAATTTTTGTTCTACGGAACTTCACGAATCTTCCCTTAAAAGATTATTCTGCTTAACTGGGACACAATATATATAGTTTTTTGTTTAAAGAATTCCTCGTAAGATTTGGAAGCAAGCCCCCCCCGAAACAAAATTCTGGCTACGGCCCTGTCTGCAATGTCTTTCGATGATTTATCCTTCCAGCGAACCTCCAAGCACAAAAATAAAAATAAAAATCGATATAGCACTAAATAGTATAGCTATCTGTTGAAGGCAATGTTCCCCGTACCTTAGACAGAATTCACAGTTGAGTAAGAAATATTACATATTCAAGAGAATAACTTTCGGAAAAGTTATTCGTCCCTCCTTTATTTGTGAGCATACTCGTTGAGCTTCTACGGTCATCACACGCTATATAACTTTTGTAAAGTTACGCCCGCCAATTAAAAGTAATGTCGAACCAAAGTATCCAAAAAGTTATACCAATCAAATTATGAGCATAAACCAACAATTAAAACTGCATAAAAAGGTCGTGGCTTGGCCAGCTCCTGGTATAAATAGGAATGCTCAAGCAGAGCCTCCCATTCAAGTGTCATATCAATCGAAGAAGAAAATGTTGTTTAAATTCCTTTCAAGGGACTATCCCATCGAAAAGTCAAATTTCTATATACCCAAATATTGCCTTGGCTCGATGGGACAATTTCCCCAGGAGTCTACAACAGCTCTACGCAATCTGAATTCGGTATTACACTTAATAATTCTCTCAAGTTGTGTAGTCGCCCAATATTGGTATGGATTTCACTACATCAAAGTAGACTTACAAATCGGTTTGGATGCTATTTGTCCCGCAATATCGTGTAACGTGTCGTTAATCAAAATGATTTTGATCACTTGGTATGGCAAGGATCTTGCCAAGGTTATTAAACTGGTGCGGAAACTACTCCTTTCAGGTTGGTTATGCAAATTAACAAAAGAAATTGTCTTGTAAGTGCAACCATTTCTTTCAGAAAAGGACGAAGAAAATAAACAAATTGCAAGGGATGTATCATATACAGCGAATATCTTAATATTCATATCACTCATTACGGGAGAGATGGCTTATATATTTTACGGCTTACGACCACTGCTGACCAATGCCGCATTAGTCATACTGGGCAATGAGTATAATTTTAAGGACCTACCATTAAGGGTTATGTAAGTCACCAAAATAGAGAATTTCTTCTGAACATAATTGTACGGCCTCACAAAGGTTACCCGATGTACTTCTGACACTACCATGGTATCCACTGACATACGTAATTAATTGGTACATGGCACGCGTGACGGTCATGTCATTTTGTGGCGTAGATGGAATATTTTTTTGCTTTTGCCTTTATGCGTCTGCATTGCTGAAAGTCCTGCAGAACGATATTAAGAAGACTTTGGAGCAATTTGGATGTCCGTATAAAATGTCACTTTGGATGATTTTTATCTAATAAATATGAAATTTATTTTCAGGCAATAGAACGCTGTCAGAAGAGGAGAACAACATTTGTTGTGAGAAATTGGCAAGAATTGTCGAGCGCCACAATGAAATTATCGACATTGTGCAGAGCTTTACGTCCCTTTTTATGTGGATTGTGTTGGCACACTTTGTGACATCAGCTTTAGTCATTGGAGCCAGCATCATTGAGGCGTTATTAGTGAGTTTGAACTGCTTTTGCAATAAGCTGTACATTAAAGGCTTTGCAGACATAAATCCGAGAAAATACATTTCCACCGCATTTGTGTTCGTTTATTTTAATGGTTACCTGGAAATCGAATATTCATAATCCTACTGACTTGTTAGCTGTATTCCTTCTCCGCTGTAGATACTAATATCGTTTTCGGTTGGTCGTTCAGAACCGTCCGGAAGAACTCTCCGCGATTCTGAATTCAAATCCAGAAGCAAATTTCTCTTCTTTTCAGTAGAAGAACTGTCAGTTGAGTGCCAATCGAAGTCTTTCAGAAGCGTTCGGATTGCTTCCGGACGACCAACCAAAAACGTCAGTGACTTTGATTTTTGGTTTTTGCTACTTAGATTTATTTTGTTATCGTTTTTGAATAACTTTTGTGAAAACCTTAAAATTTCATTAAAGTTTCCCGGATTTCGTGCTATAGTGTACACAACCTACACAATGACAGTATCATGTCAATTATTTATTTATTGTTATGGTGGCAGCGCTATCCTGGAAAATGCAAGTTATTTTATTTTAAGCAATAATTCCATTCAGAGTCCTAATAAATAATCATATATATAGAGCAATGGATTGGGAATGACGGCATATTTTTCGAACTGGCCCAACTGTAACACAAAGGTTCAACGAATGATTCTTATGATAATAATTCGGTCACAGAAACCGCTGACAATGGCTGTACCATTTTTCTCTCCATCACTGGTCACATTTACATCGGTAAGTTGGATAAATGTAACGGAAACATTTTGTTGACATTTATTGCCTTCTTTTTCAGATAATGCGTACGGCGGGATCCATTGCTACCCTTGTTCAGTCAGTTGTATTATAAATAAATATATTTGGATTACGCTAAGTTGCCCAGTATGCACCATCAAATGAGATGATTCACATGAAACTTTGTAAGACGCATACAAAAATAATAAATTGGTAGCAAATGTATTTGTTTTCGATATAGGGAAATATGTGTTTAAAAATAATTGCTGTCTGTCAACAATAGATTCACTCAGTATGGCAATTTACATTCCTCATTCCAGGCAAAAAATAATTGCGTCAAACAAACCTTGTTCAACAAAAAATGCAAGCAAACCACGCACCAAAGCTAATATTTTGAGTTAAATTAGGTCACAAAGAGTAGTAGGAGGCACGCTCGCGGTTGCACTGCTAACACTCATCGGATGGGGTAGTTCTTAACATACCTACTCTGTGTCTCACTCGACGCATCCATCTTTCTGGCCGAAAAGTTCGAGAGGTAGCCCCTTGACGCCACTTTCCAACACTGTAAGTCAACACGTCCCTGTGTCATGCTCATCAGTCATATATAAAGGGTCCGCCAAATAACTTTTTTTTTTGAAAATGCTCTAAAAAAAAAACTACTGAATATTTTCTCAAATTTATTTTTTTATTTGAAAGTACAATCCTTCCGGTTAATAATGGAAAATAATTTCATTGAAATGGCTGCCTCGGCTGGCCATGCAGTAGCCTACACATTATCGATTGTGTGCAGCTGTATTTCACCAATGGCTTCACGAATATTGTCCTTTAAAGCGTCAATTGTCTCTGGCATGTCGGTGTAACACTTATCTTTTACGGCACCCCACAAATAATAGTCCAACGGTGTCAAATCGCAGCTCCGCGGTGGCCAAACGACATCAGCTCTGCGGCTGATAATGCGATCTTCAAAAACAGGGCGCAAAACATCGAGTGTAGCTTCGGCTGTGTGGCACGTAGCGCCGTCCTGTTGAAACCAAATGTTGCCAATATCCTCCTCTTCAGTTTTTGTGAACAAAAATTCGTTCAACATGGGCCGATAATGATCGCCATTGACTGTAACGACCACTCCTTGCTCATTTTCGAAGAAAAATTGCCCAATTATGCCTCTGGACCAAAATCCGCACCAAACGGAAGGATAAAACTAATTATCTGTCAAATCAGACATGAGCTAAGTGTTACCATTCCCGAAATAAGCACTAGTTGAAAAAAAAAACGTTAGATGGCGGACCCTTTATTATGTAGCCTTTACATGGCACTAGGAAAAGGTCGGCCTTAAATGATCACATAGCTACCTATACGTAATGAACAACGCAAATTCATGATGAAACACCATCTTATAAATTAAAACGACGCACGCAGGACTAAATTGAATGAAATAGGTTTACCACGATATCTCGAAAAAAAAGTCGAAAGCAAAATTCTCTAATGTAAAAATCTCGAAAAAAAATTTCGAATTAATATTAATTTTTGAGACAATGGTAACAATTTGCGCGAGTTACATGTCTAATATCATGTACCCAAATTCGACCTGCAAGCAATTGGGCAGCCAGGCTATTGTTATCCGCTAAGTTGCTGTTATCATAACCTAACATACAAATACATACATGGACTACCTACCAAATTAAATACTTGTTAAATATTATATATAATATATTACTTGTTAAATATTATTTTAAAAAACTAAGGAATTAGAAAAATAAAATTCATTTGTGACTATAGAACTTCACTGAAATCATATTACTAATTTTCATATTACTAATTTTACTGAAATCATATAATTCGCGCGACAGAGTTAGTAACACCAAAAAGTGAGATACGTATGGGGCGGCATGGTTGCCCCCATGCAAACCCCCTGCTTGTGGTCATTGTAGGATTTGGAGTAGGTGTACGGTTGGGTATATGCAAAGTTTATATTATGAGAACCCAAAAAAAAATCTCGAATTTACTTTTTATTTTCGTGATTTTTTCGAGATAGTCTTTCGAGATTTTTATACATACGAGATTTTTGTACATTCGAAATTTTTGCATTCGAGTTTAAAAAAAATAAATTTTCGATATTTTTAGACTTCGAGATTTTTTCATTCAAGATTACGTCATGTGTCATGATTCCGAATGAAATTTTCTATTCATTGGCCAAAATATCTACTCTACTCTGGTCGTTTATTGCATTTGCGATTTCATCTTTTCTCAATGATCTCAGATTAGTTTTTTTTAATTACGAGCTTTGGCGAGAATGAGGTCGGAAATGAACATCATTAAAGCAGAACCATCTGTACTACATATACTGATTACTGATTGAAAAATTGTATAGCACACTCTTCGGAATAATAAAGAAAAGGGCCAACTCATTTTCATTTTTTGAATTTTTAGGTTTGGACCACAGTTGACGTGATTTTTATGGAATTAAGACATTCTTTGCAAAATCGTATTTTTTAATGGGCTAATATATTTTATTAGGGCGCAATGGTTGGTGTACTGAACTATAATGTGCGAAGGGTCGTAGGTTCGACCCCCGGAAAAACACAAATTACATCTTAAGATTTTTTCCACTGCGACACCTCTCGCGAACATCTGAGAACTGTCCAACTGTATAACTGTCCTGATAAAGCTTCTCAATTCTGCCGCATTTCATTTCATTTCATTTATTTTGGGATACCTATACACAGTAAGATATAAAATCTTATAAGCTAGTGATAGGTTATACATTTCAAAAAGAGAGCTTAATACTAAAACAAAGAGAGACTGGATATATGCATAAAAAATATAGCCGAATATAGAAAGAAAAGAGAATAAAAGGAAAAGGAAAAAAGGAGGAAGGAGAGAAATAGACAGGAAAGGTGAATAGTGAGGTCTAAGAAAGAAGATTAAAGTATGTTAAAGAAAAGAGAAGTGTACTATTTATAAAGTGACAAAATAATGCCTTAAGTGAGACTTAAATCTTGTTGGATTTGTTATCCTTTTTATATGACGCGGCAACGAATTCCAGAGACGAAAGGCGTTAATAAAAAACTGGCGCTCGGATGTCAGGGAGGCGTAACGAGGCTGGATTAATTGATCAGACCTAACCGAAGAAGCCCTCGTCAGTCTTTCGTAAAGATACGGCGGTTGGTGGGTAAGCAGTACATCATACAGCAAAGATATCGTACGAAGCTCGAAGTAGCTCTCAAGCGGCATATTGAGGAGTTGAGAAGAAAGATTGGAGACTCTATCATATCGCCGGAACCCAAAAATATACCGAATGGTACTATTGAAAACAACATTGAGCTTTCTCTTGCACACATAATTACAACTACAAAAAATTTCACATCCATAGGCCAAGATCGGTAAAATTAAGGACTTCACGAGCATAGCACGCGTTTTGACGGGAGTATACCGCTGGGAGACCCAAAGAGTGCGTAGTACTCCATATGCCTTCCCAACAGTAACCGTAATGTGCTGGTCCCAGGTGAGGCTGCGGTTGAAAATAACTCCTAAGTTCTTAGCCGATTCGACATATTCAATAACTGAGTTGTTTAAAACGATTCGGGGAAAATAAGATAAGTCGAGTTTTTTTTGGATATAACCAAGCACTTGGACTTCGACGGGTTTATAGCAAGACCATTAGGTTGGCCCAGTGTGCTACTTTCCCAAGATCCTCATTCACGCAACTAACACCATGTTCGATGAGACCAAGATCACAACTGTAGTACATCTGAACACTGACTCGGTATAAAATTGTAGGTCTCTTCCATTTGTCTGCAGCAAAAAACACACATAAACGAATGGTTCTGAGAAGATAGGCCTAGGGTGTCTACACGCCTGTTGCGCCAACTATTTTTTTTATATATTTTTTTTTACTAAGTTTACATATGGATACCTATGCGGTTAAACTTTTATAGTCGAATTGTATCAGAATAAGCAAATACATAAACATGGACGATGCCATCATAAACATAAGCTTTGTGTCCAACCAAAATAGTCCACACAATTTGAATTCCAGCTTTTCTCGCATTAGATTGAGTGAAAACTCCTCCAGCTGTAAATCAAAATGGGAAAATATTATTAACAGAAGAAATTCAATTTGAAACTCCACTTACAGACATCTCCAAACGTTCATCCACCACCGCCGGATATAACTCTGTCAATTCACGCAATAGTACGCCAGGATAATCTGAAGCTTCAACAGTCCTGTCGCATACAAAAACGAGTATCCCCAACTCAACCACATTCACAAGAATATTCTGAGCGCTTACCAGCGTTCTAAAAGCGGTTATACTAATTTCCTTTCCAACAATAAATAGCAACACAAAAAAAGCAAATACAACATTCGTTATGAAAAACGCCACGACAATCATCAACAGGGGAAATTGGTAGATTCGCGTCACTTCCATGACGAATCTGATATTCCTCCGATGACATCGAGAGACTTCGTCGATTTTGTCTGCCAAATCACAGGATATCTGCATCCGCATACCGATGCGAGGTTTCGCCTCACATTCCACATGCATCAACTTAATTTGACGAACAATCATGCACAGTTGCTCGTTAAGGACTCGAAATCGTATCCTCGCAAGCAGAACTCCCAAAAAGATATGATTGGGTGTAACGATCAACATGCTTTGAATGAAAACTATGTAGAAAGACAGCGCGCTAAATCCTACCGTTGGCGTTGGGTTTAAAGAGTACATTGCAAATCCTACAGCGAATATCTGATAGACGGTAATGATGAATTTACTTAGCACCAGTATATCGAATTGGCGCCTTAGGGAGGAGCTAACTTCGACGTTTGCAAAGTGCTTCCGTTGTATGGAGTAAAAGTCTTCGATGCAGCGATTTAAACGCTCCCTGCGGACCCAGCTCCAAATCATAGTGACGACGATAGCGAGACACTTTGAAAATACGTGCAGATTGTTGATTGACAATGCGAGGGGTTTTCGTTGGAATAGCTCAACTTCATCGTATTTTGCATTTGAAGTGATTGGTATGAGAATAATGCACACTACATGGACGCAGACGGTGTAGACGAGGATATGAGGAGACGTAGTGATTTCACCGGTTTTATAATCGAATTGTACCGGCGCGACAGCGATTATTTTCGCGAAAAAAAAGCTTAGTTTTAGTAGACATTGTGTAACCTTATTGCGAATGTAGAACATTTTGTAAGTGAAAGGATTGCAGATACATGGCTACTGAGTTGGTGACATTTGTGGTCAGGGCTTGCGCAGATGCACTTTCATTAGTATAATTGAGACGATTCAAACGAAAGCAAGAAATAATAATATCTAAGTATGTTTATTAGAGCGACGCATATTTAAATGGTATTTTTAATGTATTTGTTGGTAATTAACTTTAAGTGACCCTGCGAATAGAATGCGGTCCGCCCTTTAGACTCATGGTACGTAGGTTCTCATATGTAGATAATAGATATAAAATAAAGTCTCGGAAAATGATGAATGATTGTTGTCTGTTGAAGTTGAAGACCCTACAAACTGAAAAAAAGCACACTGACATTTGGACTTGTAAATGGAATGATCGGACTCTCGACTAATACATAACTTAACTGCTGTCCATTAAGTGCAATTGAATGGCCCACATAAAAAGTAACTGCAGTAAATAAGACCCATGCTATCCTAAACTGAACATCGTTTTCGGTGATTTTAAAGCCAGCATCAAGTGGTCATCATAGTAGTTCATGACTCGAAGTCTGGAGACGAACTTAAGCAAATTATATGTCTGTCAGCAGATATAAAAACCATCAGCCAAATTGATCATGTTGGGGTCAACGTAAGGCACTGCTTCAGTATTTTAGATGTCAGAACGATCAGAGCTTCCATTAACTTGTTTTAGCCAAGGTACTAATTGTGATGTTTCTCGTTCGGTGGTTCGCAAAAGAAGAAATTTATTTTCTCATAGGTACTTTACATTTTACTGCTAAATGGGCATCATGTAGAGAGAGTGATAGGGCAAGAAGAGAACCCGCGTCCAGTCAATGAAGAACTAGTTCCACCACCTAGTATAGAAGAAGTTGGCCTAGCTATAAAAAAGCTTAAGAACAACAAAGCCACAGGCTCTGATGGTTTACCAGCGGAGCTCTTTAAATACGATGGTTATGTTTTGGTAGGGAGCATGCACCGAATCATCAACCAAGTATGGGTGGAAGAAAACATGCCCGATGACTGGACTATCAGCTCCATTTTCCCCATCTACAAAAAGGGCGATACTATGTCTTGCGAGAACTATCGAGGCATATCCCTGCTTAATGTCGCATACAAGATCCTATCCAACGTACTGTGTGAACGTCTTAAACCGTTCTGCAACACACTAATCGGCACGTACCAGTGTGGCTTCCGCCCCGGCAGATCGACTATAGACCAAATTTTCACACTGAGGCAAATCCTGGAAAAGACCAACGAATTTCAAGTCGAAACTCACCACCTATTCATCGACTTCAAAGCCGCGTATGACAGCATACATCGTCAGGAGCTCTATATGGCGATGGCCGAATTAGGAATCCCGACAAAACTGATTCAGCTGTGTCGCGTGACGCTGGAAAACACGCGCTGCAACGTGCAGTTTGGAAACAGCAAAGTAAAATAAACAACTTAACTCTAAACGCTAATACATATAATTTCAGTATTCCAAAAGCGAAATAAACTTACATCTAAACGTTCTATATCCTACTCCTTATAATTAATACGTTGCAAACGACGTAATTGTCTGCTCGCACTATCTCCCTATATATCCGGAACATCCGCCTGCTTACCAACTTCTGATGAGGCCATCGAACCGGGCACTGTCGCTTCGCTTTCTGGTGTCGTTGTTACTTGTCTTTCGTCGTCGTTACCTGATGTTGTGGCAACGCTATCTTTTTCACTAACCGATGCCTTGACAATACTCTTAATACTTTCTGGCGTACCGCGAATTACATATTTGATTTAGATGTCTCTTTATCAATCTGTTATTACGTGTTAATATACAACGTAACTCGGGTTCGAGTAATCTCTAACAAAAACATTTTCACCGCTTCCGAAAGCAATATTTCTGGAACCTTTATGATTTTTTATATTTGCTAACTGACTCTCGAATATTTTGTCTCTAACTAAGGGTGGGCTCAGCATGCTAAAACGATTTTTAAGTTCTCTGCCTAATTGTAATTTAGCTGGTGACTCTCCAGTAGAACAATGTTTAGTGCATAGATAATCAAATAAAAAGGTATTTGTTACGTTTTCAATGTTTTTCCCCTCATCTTCACACAAATTCGCCAACAATTACTTCTTGAAAGTCTTCACAAGATTTTCCACATGACCATTGCTCGCTGGATGTCCAGGAGCCGTTAAAATATGTTTAATGTTGTTCTTTGCTAAAAATTGTTGAAACTCTTGAGATGTGAACTGACACCCATTGTCGCTAACAAGAGTATCAACTAAACCAAACCTACAGAATATCTCACGCAATTTCATAATAGTAAAATTTGTTGTGATATCCTTGGTTATAAAAACGTCTACTCATTTCGAATACGAATCGATAACTAAAAAGAAGTAAACATTTGTATACGTAAAATTTTTCCCACTTTCAAGATTTTAATAGATTTCAGTTCTTGCATACAGCGAAACAGACATATACACCTATCATTTAAGACGTATCATTCACAATCAGTTATTGACTGTTAAATCTTAGATTTAAGTCAACATTGGCTGAACAGTGAATTTGTTACATGTCCGGTTGTTGTCTACTGATGAGCCCACTCCCACGTAGGTAAGGACGAACCGCAAATGAATGATAATAATTTTGTTCAACTTGAGATACGCTATGAGTTTCCACCGTAAACTTCAGATATTACCCTATGTGACTTATTTTAATAAAAACAAATCGTCGCACGATAAAACAAAGCATAAACTGAGGCAATACCTGCGTGAAGAAATAAAGAAACATTTCCTAAGGACGAAAAGTATAAACAAATCTCGTGCATAAACCAAAGCTTTTCCCCCGTATCCACCAAAATTCTATGCATCCTCTATCTGTGAAATATAAAGCCTTTGTCAATCCGAAAGCTTATCGAAATATCAAATTTGATGTCGGTTCGTGTATTTGCTGGACGCATCTCAGAGTTACCTTACTACTTATTTATAATATTCGCTCGTTTTATCCTTTCGCAGTACTTCTTCGAATTTATTTTAAACGCTGATTTGAGAGGAGGGTTATATTTTTTTTAATGAAATAAAACACATAGGGCCTTACCAATAATCATTTTTAATCTTCAGTTTAATAATTTAATAATTTTATATGGAAATTTTGGCCATTGTGACTTTGAAAAAGTTAGCCTGGACACTAAAAATGATTATGATACCTTGATATAATATACCTATAATATAATTTTATGTCAATACTGACTAAAGTGGTTTTAGTTATGTTTCAGGCCGATGTGTTTTTTTTTTTTTTTTGTTTAATAGGTAGATATAGATATAATAGCCGAATTTAAAAAATGACTATTTTTAATGTTTTCTGAGTTACGGAAGCATAGCTTTTGAATTAAATAATAAATATACTTAATCCAGGAGGCTTATTACTGCCTAGGTCTCATTTTTGGGGCATTTATCCTATTCAATTGAAAAAATGCAAGGACAAAACGTGTGGCCTTACCAAAAACCATTTATTTTTAACCTTCAACTTAAATATTTTGGTGGTCACAATAGGTAATTTTTATATGGAAATTTTCGGCATTGTGACTTCGTAAAAGTTAGCCTGGACACTGAAGCATTGAAGGTTTTATACATTAAAATAGTAATTTTGCGAATGCAATGTACATTATTTTGTCAACGTCTGTTTGATATTGGTTTATGTACCAGCTACAGCGAAACAGTAATTTCCAAACTGTTTTTCTGTATAAAATACGGGTATGAATTCAAAAATAAACATCCATCCATAATGGATTCAAATCCACCATTCTGTCATTGGAGTTAATGTCAGGGTTGCCAGAACTGAGTTAGCTTTAAGCGCTCAAACCGTAAAAACAATTTAGCCCAATATCGTTGCCCAGAAAGAAGCCCAAAAATCGTCAAAAACAATTCAGTTCTTGTATTTCATTATAAAACAAGTACACATGTATTATGTTTATTAAAGTAAACAAAACTTAAACAGAGAAAAAACGAGAAAGTTAATAAATAAAATATCACAATGAATACTATGACACAAACTTAAACAAAAAATACATCACAAATTAGTTATTATTATTGCTTTCTTCGGTTATAAAATATTCATTGTCATCATCATCACTAATAAAATAATAATAGTAGCCGAAAGCCCTAGCAGCTAGCGCTATTTATTCTATCAATCAATATTGTAATTAATGACGTATTAATAAATTTATAATAATAATAAATAGGTGGCCCAACAGGCGGTAGTGGTAGACACCCTAGGCCTAGCTTCTCGCAGCCATTCGTTTTGTGTGAGTTTTTATTTTTGGGAATGGAAGGGACCTACAATTTTATGCCGAGTCCGAACGGCTGAATTGAGAAGCTTTTTCAGGACAGTCATACTCTCGGATGTTTGTCAGACATTCGCGAGAGGTGGCACAGTAAAGAAAACCTTAAGATGTAATTTGTGTTTTTCCGGGGATCGAACCTGGGATCCCTCGCACAGTAGTCCAGCACACTAACCACTGCGCTACTGCGCCCACCATCAACACTACCCTCTGTATAAATGTCTGATGTAAATTTGCTGATCATTTCCGATGTTGGTATAAAATCTTTACAACAAATATTTTTAACAGTTGAATTGATGCGTATGCGCATCAAAGCATCGAGAGATTCCGTTGACAATATATTTCGCGGTTTGGTCTTAATTAAATTCATAAATGAAAACGCTCGTTCTACTACAGCATTGCTCACTGGAAGTGTTATAGCAATTGGATTGCAAATAAACTTAACTCCTTAAAAATTGATTCATTGGACCCATTTCTTACGTTAGATAACACGTAAGCCCAAAAATGTTCAGGATTTTGTGGTATCTTCAATTACTTTTGTGTGTTAAAGAAAAAATATTGCCCAAAACAAGAGTTAATTATGTTATTAACTAGGATAAAAGTATTCATTTCTCGAAGAAGTAAAATGGTGTTTTTTTTATGCAGAAAATTCGGTACTTTTTATTGGTGGTAACGCCGATATTATTCGTCCAAGGCTTAAATGCTTCATTTCACGTTAAAGTTATGAATTCAGGAACGTATATGTGCATTTGAATGAAGTACAAACTTAAAAAATTAATAATAAAGCTATACTGTTAATATTAAGATTAAGTTTTTTTTTATGTGTACTCCCTACAAACACGAAATACTGCCCTCTAATCCTCTGAAATACTCCTCTCCACATTTACAAAACGGCAGCCCTAACAATGACCGGCGAATTAAAGGCGATTACGCAGTGTGACAGAGTTACGCCATTCTTACGAATGAATATAAATATAAGTGGAGTGGATGCGTATCATTTCAACTTTTTCTGTCGGTTGGAATCGGAAATAGTTCGAAAAATAAAGGGGGACAAATTTGTAAAATTTTTCGTGCAAAATAATGTTATTTGTTTATTTGGCTTTTTATTATTTAACATAGAATGTCGTAAAGAGATTCTTAAATAACAGCGTATTTGTTGAAAAGCAGCACCGACGAAGACGGCGACTGGCAACAGTCCGATACCACCACAAAAGCGCCGTGCTGTGTGGTTTGACTTGTGAATAGTATTGTGCAAAATTGCCGTCTGAATTTTCCGAAGTGAGCTTATGGACGCGATATCGTCAACCCCATCAACATTCAGCTCAGCAGCAATCAAAGTAAACACCATTTGGGGGTCCAACGGGTAGGCAATTTTTCTGGTTGTTTTTTTTTTTGGCGGCAGCTATGATTCTTTTTGAAGTTCATGATCGGCGATTCCAAGCCATCTTCATAAGATATAATCGCTCATTGTACTATGGGCAGCAAACAACGCATAGATAACCACTAACCACAAGTTTCGCATAACTACTAGCCGTAGGTACTCCACTTATGTTGCTAGAGGTGAAGATCGTATCTTTAGGATACAGAATATCAAACTGTATACCCTTTCCCTCTCTATACTTAATTTTTATAAATTCAACTTCCATTTTGATAGGCGTAGTTAAAAACGGATAATAATTAATTCACTTTTTATTGCAACAGTTATTACCAACTTCCATCTATGCATAACCTTAACAATAAAAAAAATCACAATTTGTAGCAATTCTTATTGCTGACAAATGAACAGCAACGGCATATGTAGGAATGTTTCCTTGAAACAGGCAAAACTTTTTGACTACAGTATCTAGCTGGCATCCAAAAAAAACTTGAAAACTTCCTTCAAGCACAGAAAGGAAAAAAAAAGCAATACTAAACAACAAAAGAGGAAACAAAGATAACATGCAAAAACAGTGAAAGAACTTTTCTATTTACATAGAAACATTAATTGTAGTATCCTAGAGCACAGAATGTTGAACTCGCAAAATAATTCCCCCGAGGATTACTTTATCAGCTTTGCCGCAGCAACACCATGGTATGCTGTTGTATCTCTCATTCTTTTTGTTACAATTTTCAAACATGTATCCACGAGCTGCTCCTTCAAATATGCGAAGTAGCTGGAAAGGTATCTATCTGTTCTTAAACGGCTTAAAGCCGGCTGCAACTTCAAGGTGGATGAATGTCGTACTTCGTGAAATATTGAACAACAGCAGTCACGGTTTTGTTTAAATCTCGGCAAACATGAAAACCCCATTATACTCGTACAGCCCGTAACAATGACATGCACACTGAAGTGCAGAAATCCCTTTACAAAACAGTCCTCGCATCTATCAGAGAAAACACCAAATTGCATATACCTAGTCAATTTCTCGTCTTGCCGCGATACGAACATGCCGAACATGAGGATGCACATGAAATGGCACGCACTGCCAGAAGCAATCGAGGGCATAAAACCCTGAACTTTATCTATAAAGTTTTGTGCCCTATTCGAGATGTACCGATACTGAGATGTGTAGATACTCGTAGGTATAATCTTACTCGTGTCACACATCCTCGAAGAAGGCTGAGGAAGTTCTTAAAAGAAACTATTATTAGGTTACCTCTCTAGCTATACCTGTGCCTGTATACACCAGGTCGGTATAGGGGGTGTAAGAAAGTTGCACAAAAGCAAGCAAAACTCTTACATCTCAATGACACAAGATGTTGAGTGGCACTCGCCATACGAGAAAATCTTCTAGTTAGTAATTGCAACCACATTAAACTCCTCTTAGGCGAAAGTTTTAATTTTGTTTTCGAAATCAAATCCTGAAAGGAAAGTTTTGTCTTCTTCTTGTACGATGCGACATGAATTGATTTTTGTTTCTACTTGTGTGGAAGGTAGGACACAACTGGGGAGTGTTTGCTGGTGTATAGATGGAGGTAAAAGCAAAAGTCATTAGATACTTTGACAAGGCTTTAGATGAAAGCTTGTAAATAACGAATACTAATTAGGAAAACCAACACAGGGATATTTATTGGATTGAACTTATCAACCAGCTTTGGGTGGGTCGTCTGGTGGTTTCTTTAACATTTTATATTGGCAGAGACAGCTTTTTTGCTCAGTAAACAGCATCGTATGTCTCGAAGGTACAAACTCAAACGACGCATTGGGAAATATTGACAACTTAATTCAAAATAGAGTGTCCTCCTCAATATGTATGTGGATTGCCCCCGGTAACTTAAAATCGGTACCTCTATCCCGAGCGTCGAACTTGCCGAGCTGGGTAAGGTAGGATATTATTTTCGAGAAGTTATCCGGATGAGTTCTGGGATCTCCATCCCGCCTGATGGTTACAAGTATGGCATTGTCGGTCTCAAACTCGAATAAAGGAGAATGAAAATAGGAGTAAATCTGCCAAATTAATCTTTTATTCAAGATACAATAGCTGAGCCAAGGGATTCATGACCCTTTCGAAGCCAATATAAAGCCTGCAACTCGGGCATAGTTGCCAATCGTGGATACCCACGTCTCCTTTAAGTGAATCTATTTCATACACAATATGCTATATACAACACTAGTGCGCAAGACTTCTGCTTAAGCAGCATACATTGTTGTTGTAAATGACAACAATGGTTAGATGAGGTGCATGTGATCCGATGACCAAGCCATCCTCAGCCCGAAGTTTGCACTCGAAAAACAGCCTTCGAAAAAGTTTCCTTTGTCAATATTAGTTACAGTGAGAACTACGTCAAGATTAAATTACATGACGAGGACTTGAACCCCCCCCCCCGCGCTGTTCGAAACTGCATTGATGAGTTTTTTTTTTGTTTACCGAATGAAGGACGTTCTAAAAGAAAATAAAGTGTTCTAAAGCGGCATGACCACCTGTTTACGATACAACATAGAAAAGATATCGAATATGCAAAGTATAGCATTTAAAGGAATGTTAAAGTTATTTGTGGCACAAAAATCTGTAGGTGCCTGGGATCCACCCACTTCCAAGACCTGACAAGTGACAATAATTTTGTTGATGGTCTTTGCCTCTTCATTAATATTTACCAAACTCAAACACACTTCCCACGATATACCTTTTACTATTAGAGATTGTTTAAATTTAATTTTCAAACTGATTCTTTTGTAGACACTCCTCAACCATAGTTTCTTGACACCATTTTCATTAACGCACTTCTGCAATGGTTCCTGAAACCTATTATTCGTAAAATTTCAATATTTCGCTCTTCGAAAACAAAAGATTTCTTAATCTGCACACAGGGAAAAAGAAAAGAAATTACCCTCGAAGGTACAATACAATGATAGCACTAACATAATTCTCCCTCTCACAATGGCATTTGGTCCACTTCCTCTGGAATAACTAACTCCATTCTATACCCAACTCTCGAAAGTGAGTCTTCCACTTCTTCTAGCATGCATGCATGTGTATTCGCATTTTGCACACCCCGACCTCCTCAATCCTATTAAAAAGTTTTAAATGCAGGAAGCTATCTCTTCACTATGCTAGCAAACTATGGCCATAATAGGACATCATCAAAGCGAAAACACCATACTATGGGGGCTGGTGCTCTAGCTTGCTGGCTTGTGGCGAGTTAGCTAAAAAAAAATATATAAATAAACATAAAAAAAATTATAATAAGGAAATGTTTTATTGCATAACCAGGAAGTAATAAATTTTAATGAAAACTCTGTCTCTCTTGTTGCTTTTTATGGTTTGTATGCGCCAACTATAGAATGGATGTACGTGCTATGTGAGTTTGATCCCTTTTATACATCCTTTGTGGTTTTGTTTTAATAAAATTTTTCGACTTTCTCTATACGAAAGTGCATTTTATATTTTTTGTTGCACTTTTCATTGTGTATAGGTAAATAGTTGAAGGACTTGGTGGCGTGAGATACTTTTATGTTATTCTTTGACAATTAAGTGCGTTTAGCAAAATGGAAGTGAACTCATTAAGTCTTTTGAATTATTTTTTTTTAGCTGCGAGATGCAAGGAGAGACAGTGTGATTAAGGACATTTGATAGCAATAAGACGTGTATGTATATCTACACCAAAATGACCAAAACTAAAGACCCTTGATTGTAAAAACGATATAAACTAAAGTGGCTGCGTGTTGTATGAGTAGGGTTGACTTTGACGTCAGTCCGGTGATGCCAAGTGTCTTACCGATAACTATCAGCACCCTATTATAGGGACCGGTTATTTGTTTTGTACAACCCTTGCTAGAGCAGGGTTAATCCAATTGTACCACACTTAGGTCCTTGTGGACCCATATAGATGCCCTTTTATGGAATGAAACCATTAATGTGATTGCCAGACGAGCGCCGACAGCCATCCCGATATTATCAAAAACCTGTAAAGATCAGAAACTGAGACTTCAGACAGTTCTTGTAAGTCATGGAAGTAATGACTCGGCCAGTGACAGAGGAAGTGAGCTGTGCCCTCATGGACCTCTTCGTCTCCACAGCCTCTACAGACACTCCCGCTCAATTGAATAGGTTCAACATTTTTAAAAAAGTAAAATAACCATTATCTCTTTAACTTGCCGATTTTAATGAAATACATTTTTTGATATACCTAGAATAATCAATTGTTAATGAAACACGAAAGTTTGCGGTCTCTAGGATACGTAATAATATTTTTTTGATTATATTTTCAAAAGCATATCTAGAAATGACAATTTATTTTGGCTCAACAGAATAGGTTCAAAAATTTAAAATTAAAAAAAATATATATGTACAGGCTAACCCAGTTAAGCGGTATAATCCTTTAAGGGAAGATTCCTGAAGTTCCCCCGAACAAAAAATTTTATGGCAGGGGAGTCTTTTCTAACTTTTTTCTTTTCTTGGTCTCCAACTCTAAGATTACAGAGTAGTGAATTGATCGACTTTAGTGCTCTGGCATGATATATTGTAGACCCATTTCTTTCCATGTCGTCGGCCCCCTTGTTGCCGGCTTTGTCACTGTATCCAGCGACCCAGCAGAGATTCGTGATCTGCTGCGTGTAAAGGACCTTGAGCTCTTCGCGGCACCAGTGAATCGCTTAAATTTTATACATATAGTAGAGAACTCTTTCATAGTCGCCTTGCTGTCAATAATATTGGTAATATCGTTTCGTGCGGTATTGTCAACAACGATACTTTACTGCTTCCACGATTGCAAGAAGTTCAGCTTGGAACTTGGAAGACGCACTGATGGTGCTATCTGGAATCTTGATTGAGCATGTATATTTTAATTCTTCCGAGAATATACTACAGTCTCTTTGATCCATCTGTGTGGATGGATATCGATTTCCTCTTCGTGGGTTAATTTGTGTTCCATTCATCCCTACTCGGTAAAGAGCAAGAAAATGGTCTATCAAAGATAAGATGAAGAGACATCATAGTCAGAAGTGACAACGTTCTCAATGCATTTCCCTAAAATCCCTTCATGTCAGTCTATATAGATAGTCAGTTCAACTACTTGTGCCAGAAAAAGTTATAAAAGCGGCAAGAACAGCTTTGGAAAAAGAATATCTTTAATGGACTACAACATTATGAGGACACATTTCCAGAGGACTACAACTTACAATAATTTTAGTGCAAAACTAACATACCTATCTGGTGGAAGCACATCGTCGGGCCAGTTAAAGGGTTATAAGTTCCCCTTTCCCGAGTGAAGTATTTGAATAAAAATGTCTATACGGAGATAGTCAAGCGGCTATAAGATCCAGGGATTCAGTTTTTGAGGTCAAAGGTAGTAAATAAAAGCAAGAGAGCCGAAATATCATATGCGTACACGGTGACCCAATTCTTGGTGCCAAGATAACAGTTAATTTGTTGATGAGCTAGAGAATTTGGATAACGTAGATTGTAAAGAACTCTTAAGATTCATACTTAAATCTGAGTGGTTCTAGTAAATTGACCGACTCCATCTCCTCAGTTACTTGTGGGACGAACTTGACTGAATTGAACAGATCGTCAAGCACTCCTAGTATTCATAGGTGGTTCAAATGTCTGTGCTGTAAAAATAGCGTTTATTTTATATCCAACAAGTATTTCATGGGTGGTTGAGTGATGGTCTAAGAATCAATCTACTACCCTATACCTTCCTAGCCAGTCACTATGCAAACTATGTCCCAACAAAGAGAAAATTGAATTTCAAGGATCCAATTGTAGAATAACTCCACACTCCACTCTAGCTTTGAGTAAATGATAACAAAGATTTGAATGTACTTCCTAAGCCTTAATGCTTCTTTTCCTATCCAAAAAAAAACTGCAAGCCATTAAGAATACCACCTTCTCTCCGACAGGAAAGTCAAAGTCAAAGCAATAAGTCGATTTCATTCCCAGAAGCGTACCACACCACATCCTTGTTTACTTTGTACCAAAACTGCAAAGTAAAAGATACTCAAACTAAAATCAGAAAACTCAGAGGCTGAACCTTTTGATGCCATTTTCATTTCACCTTAGTCTCTCACGTTCACCTTGGTGTGTCGAAAAAGTGCGAACGCGTTGTGCCGGTACACACAATATCAAAGTATACCAGCCACACACATTCCCGAAGCAAGTGTTGGGGTGGCATATTTACCCATTCAAGGCGAATTCATCAAAAATACACAAAAGGGACACGAACACGTAGTCGATTCTGACAAATTGAACAGTCAGGTGCTGTCAAAGGATGCCAAACACGCTGTATGTGCACATTGTACGTACACATAGCCATTTTCGTGCTGGTATGTCATGTCCTTTACGCCTATATGCTTGAGGGCGTCAGTAAAGCTTCTCATTTGAAAGTTGTTTTGTAAACGAAATGAGGTAAATTAGAATTTTGTACTTGGAGATTGTTTTCAACCATCAAGTGCTTTAAATTTAATAAATTTCATGAACACTGTACAAACGGCCGGAAGCACACAGATTTATGACAACTGCAACCGACTTCTGCACCATTGTTGAAAGCCAATTATTTACATGGCTTTTTACGGCTAGGCTAACACAATTTTAATTTCGTCTAAATTCAGACAATGTTCAACTCAATTAACAAAACAAGTAGCTATGCGGCTGGAAATGTAATTAGCCCCATTTCGCTTGGCATAAGGCATGAAGGAGTAGGTAGTTGCTATATTTTATAAAATGTCCAGTTTAGTTGAGAGCGTTGAATTTGATGGCGATAATTAATGGTGCTGGTAAAGTGGATTAACGCATAATAAATGAACGTCAACGAGTAGAACCGCATTGTGTGATGTTGTTCACGGAGAGGGTTTTTTTTACGTAGGCATATGTATGTCACACGTTTAGTGTAAATTAGAAATGGTTCAGGCAGGATCATTACCTATGAATGCAATTAATAAATACATTTGAAAATGAGATGCAAAGTTGCAATCTGATTAATTTAAAACCGCACAGAGAAAAGGTTACTCCTAAGGTCCCTAAATTACACAATTACTCTAGCGATTCTAAATGTTCATTTAATTGTGAATACTTCATGATAGGTACTGTCCTGCTAATGTGGACACTTTGAGAGATGTTAGAGAGCGATGGTGAATCTTGGTTATCCATTGTGGTATATATTTGCATACGTTGCAAATCGCCCGCCGTCGCTCTGTGTAAAGAATAGGTTATCCAAGCGCGCTTACGTCATACTAGAAGGCTTCGTCTAACTCCACCGACTTTTAGCTTTTACCAAATATTATTCGTACTTCTTACTTAGCTGACTATCGCATTGTATTTTACCTTGAAACGGAGAGCTTCGGATTCGTCTTCCTGGTATTCCCAAATTTGTAGGCTGTAATTCATTGAACCAGTTTGCTCTATGTGGCCAGAGCGATGTAGTCGACTTCTTTTGGCTTTTTGGGACTACATCTCGATTTTGTTAATATTAATAGAGTTCGCGGCTATTTCTTCTCGCCTACCTCTACCTCACAAATGGAAAAAAAAAATTCGTCGAAGAAAAATTCCTTTCGAAGACGCTCTATATACGCTCTTCCTTACTGGTCAATCTCTAGCACTTGCCGGCATTAATCTGAACTGGAAGTGTAGGTATAAGAGTTCAGATGAGAGTGCAAGTCAGAGTTTTTGAATCCATATGTTTTGCAAAATCAAGGTTGCAGCTGATTCCTGGGTAATTTTTCTCTGGTTTTCCAGAAAAGAATATGGATTCGTATGGAGTTGATGTTAACGCTGTGGGATATGACCTCCTTAACTAATTCCAAATTGCTGCTTTCAATAGTGATTCTTCGTTTGTTCATTTATAGCGCATATTTAGTCTTCTTCTGGTTTACTTCGAGGCTAACTAATTTCGACTGCTCTTCAACCGGCAAGAAAATCATATCCTATTTTCTGCAGGCGACTATGAAAGAAAGTAGTACATTTCGTGTTGAAATATGTCCTGAAAAAGACTTTGAAAGTTATAAATGTTGACGCGGCAGAAATATCCGTCGATAGTTACGAGCTTTTCAAGGCAGCGGGAGATGGCTTGGTAGGGAGCATGCACCAACTATCGTCTACAAGATTTGGTCAAAGAAAGTATGCCTGATAAATGGAGTCCAAGAAAGGAGACCCTCTATGCGCCGCTAACTATAGAGGCATCAGTCTCCTTAACATCGCTTACAAGATCCTGTCTGCCGTACTGTGTGAACGCCTGAAACCATTTGTCAACGAACTGATTGGACCCCATCAGTGCGCTTTTAGGCCCGGTAATTCCGCAACCGACCAAATTTTCACACTATGGCAGATCCTGGAGAAAAATCAAGAAGAACCTTTTTATCGATTTTAAGGCCGCCTATGACAGCATTTATAGACATATAGCGCCATGTCTAGTTTTGGCCTCCCTGCCAAACTTGTCAGATTGTGCAAAATGACGATAGAGAACGCTCGCTGCTCCATAAAAGTCGGAAACTATCTCACAGAGACCTTTGATGTCAAACAAGGGTTGAGACAAGGTGATGCGCTGTCATGTGAAATTTTCTACAAAATACTTAAGAAAATTGTAGGAAACTCATATCCTAGTACCAAGGGCACAATTTTTCAAAACTCTGTGCAACTACTTGCATACGCTGGCAGAACGCAGCGAGCTGTGCGTTTGCAACATCAGTGCAGATGCGGCAAAAATGTGTTATGTGGTGAATGAATGAAGGGACACACAACATCGACGAATCGGAAAAGAACCTCACGATAGACAGGTACAGCTTTGAGGTAGTTCGGGACTTTTTCTCTATACCTGATTGGCTCCGCTATAAACTCTGATTTAATTACACCACTGCAGAAATCAAACAAAGAGTTACAGCCAACCGCTGTCCCTTTGGCCTAAGAAGGCAACTGACTATTAATACCTTGTCAAGAAACAGTAATGAGACTAGACCCTCATCATCATCGCAACGCAACTGGCAGGGGACCTCACCAACTTGGATAACGCAACTGAAGGCAGTTAGCCAAAGATGGCGCTGTGGAGAGGCGTACTGGTTGATTCCCCCCACCGCGGACTGTAGCGCTACCAAAGTAAGTAAGTAAGTTATTGCAACAATTAGTATGGCCTAATTTGTAGATGGGTCAAATTGAGTTGATGGTCCAGTTTTTGGGCATACTTTCTCCCGCCCAACCTCAGTCGAAGTGAAGAGCGTCGCTGGTAACCTATCAGAGCTAGAGGTAATTTTTTGTACAAGCTCCTTTATAACAAGCTCTTATTGACCAGGAAGGGTGCGTAGGCCATATTTTTGTAGGCGTTATATTCCTCTTTTGGAGTATCGAAACTTGACACCATGTCCACCGATTCTCTGTTTATAGCGAATTATTAATTAGCATGAACTCCACATATACGCAGAAATACAACCATGTAAGGTAGGTATACTATATGTGCTTTTTATACTAATTAACAGAAGTGGTCCTTAAATTTACAAAAAACACCTTGAATTGATAGATATGCAAAAGGAAACACGTGTTCCTTTGTTCAATCTCTTAGCCACACCAAACGCCAATAAAACACACTTATCTCTGAAGAGTAGGTATATCTCACAAATGCATCTTCTGCTGATTCCGAACGCCTACCCTCGCCACTCTAATGATGCTTCTTCTCGTTTCAAATGCCCAGAACGCAGCATAAAATTCAATAGGCAGCACTAAAAGCAAATCGCTGTCTTCTGATGCACGATGCATCCTATATACACCGAATAGCTTCAATAATCCTATAGAACAGTGCTGGATACAGGATTACTGACGAGCATTTTAGGCAATCCAATTGGATAGACACTGTGTAGTTTGCTGTTGCTACGACGACGTTCACCAATCTGACAGATAATGCCATGAAATCTGCATAAAAGCTTTCTGGCACATGAATGACGCTTGGGTTTCTTTTGTCAAGGGTTGTTTGATATTTCATTGAATGTGATAGATGGTGGTTAGAGAATTTGATCGGTGAGAAAAAACCCACAGAATGGTTTATTTTTTTCAAAATTTATTGTTAACCGACTGAAGGAGTGTAGAACTCTTAGAAAAATTCTCCCTCGTTTAACATTCACTCAACCCAACCTTGACACAAAAAGGCCATAACGAAAAAAATTTGGTTGCTACCCTCGCAGCAAATTTAAACTTTACCTCTCCAGCAAAGTTTGTGAATGGATAAAAAAAAATTTAACGCAAAAGTCGGAAACACCTGCCAAGCTGTTAAGAATTTAAATATTAATTTTTTTTATATTACATATATGTAGGGTATGTACATATCTGCAAGTGTCGCTTCGACGTCATTAAAAATGTCTTTTTTTACATTATTTTATTTGAGCATTTTATCGTGTCGTTCAAGCAGGGCCCTAGAATTTGTTTCCCCATAAAATGTAGCTATAGGAAAAAGTTAACTTTTTTCCTTCACAGCTATCTGTCATGCACACTGAGGTTGTTAAGGTGAGCTGCCAAAGTTAAGAAGATCTCAGCTTTTCTAATTTGATACTTGATATGTTTGCAATTTAAGCTGTCAGGTTGGTTGGTTTTTGTTTTTTTTTGTTCTTTGGGTACGTTGGTAGGCAACAAATTATTGTCCAGACGTCCACATGTTGGTGTACCACACTTAAGTACCTTTTATGGAAGTTGATACTTGGGGAAATTGGTGTACATATCGGGTTCGTAGATACCCATTAGGGAGTAGTGTATTATTTAGTCTTTTCAGGAATGGTAATAAGAATAAGACATTTTTTCGGTATACCTACTACATTGATATTAATATGGTCTACAGAAGGATACCTTTGGATGAACATTTATATGGCAGAGTTCGAGTGATTTAAAAATTTCAGCGTAGTGGCGATCTCATATCCTCTGTGTTAGGTGGAAAACATGTAACCGGTGCTATTGCGATGGTCTTAAATTATAGGTACTTCACAGCTTCTATGGGTTGTAGATTAAGTGGCTCTAGAGATCGTGGTGAATCTTTCCAATTCACTAGACAACGTTTGTCTATGATGGCTACTATAACATTATAGTCTAATATAGGCTCAAAATATATTGCTACAAGAAAATAGAATAACTGAAAATAACTGAAATTTGTCTGAGATGTTATCTAAACCATATTAAAAATATAAGTTATGGCACGAGGTCGTTAGTAGGGAAGAAAATTTATATTCATTCATTCATTCGCGGGTGTAGGTTTCTCAAATGGACCCTCTATAACTCTCGATTCTCCGTTATCGGCTCTAAATCATCAAAGGCATAGAGGAGAGATTATGGATTTGATTTAACAATCTCATCCTGGGTCTACCTAGAGGACGCCTGTCTGATGGTCCGGATTCCATGGCACGTCTTCGTATCCTGGTTGGGGACATGCGGTTAACATGACTTAGCCACCGAAGCATGAACCACTCCGTCCGGAGAAGTAGTTACTCGACATTGAGTATCTCGCACGTGTTCCTATTACACCAGATATACAACAACGATGTACAACGGAAGAATCTCATTTCGGTAGCTTGTTTCGACGATCTTATTCTTTCGGTCATTACGCTATCCCATGAACATAAGGTAAGAGTTGGAACAAATACCAAATTAAAAACTGACTACTTAGCTTGGACACCAAGTTCAGTCTTCCTAATATCAAAATGACCAAACTTAAATGTTGTGTTGCCGAAAGAGTCCAAAATTTCGGTCAAAATAATTCACCAACTGCAGAGTTTGTTAGAACTACGATTTGATGCCGTTAGATTTTTTTTTTGGGGGGTCCAACAATCAACACGATTTAGACACTCAAGAAGAATATTGGTCAAGCTTTTCGTTAAATTGGAAATTGTATTGAAAACTCAGATTGACAGGATGGCCTACTGCCAAGCCAGACGAGGCGGTTATTTGATTGAAATAATACTCCATAGTCGACCCAAAAATAAAAAAACTCTTACAAACGAATGGAAGCCAGGCCGGGGTTCCTAGGTATTAAGAAAAAAATTCCCTTTTCTTAACACCAAAATGATTTTTTTTCCCCTTTAAAAAACAAAAAAAATATTCCTTTTTTGGGATGTCGGGCGAGACGGCTAGATTTTTAGGTTAGTTGAGAAAAGAAGCATATATTACACTGAAAAGCACTTCTCTCTTTTCTACTCACTTAAAATCGACCTATCTCGCCCGAAACGATCTTCATAGCAAGGAATGTGTGGCTCAGTACACGGGTATGACTTTCATTCACATGAACTACTTGGCTACACACAAACAAGGCCTCATTGTAATGAAATAAAATTTGGCAGCTCCAGGAATAATGAAATCGAAAATACAAAAATGATAAAGCTGATGAGGATGCCCGCTTTTTACGTCCCCATCAAATACCAAATGAAGATTCGTATCGAAAGCGCTATGGTTGCGAAAAAGAACCTTCATGATCATGCGCCATGTCATGCCCATGCGAGAATTATTTCTAAAATTAGATTTTTGGTACATTTTCCGTACCATCTACCTTTCTCCTCTCCCAAAATCTACCTGTCTCTCTGGACACGACGCACGTTCACGATAAGGAGTGTATGGCCAGACCATGGTAATAGTCTTATGTCGTTTTCGATTGGTAATCCAGAAGCGTCCAGAAGAACTCTCCGCGATTCTGAATTCAAATCCAGAAGCAAATTTCTCTTCTTTTCAGTAGAAGAACTGTCAATTGAGTGCCAATCGCTTTCAGAAGCATTCGGATTGCTTCCGGACGGTTCTGGATTACCAATCGAAAACGACATTATTAAATGTCAAAATAATGTATGCATTCCGAAACCAAACAAAAAAATGAGATGTTGCATGGGCACATTTCTTGAACATGGTTGTTTTTTGTAGGTTGTTAACATTTTTATCCATTCTAAAAGAATTTTTTATAAACTGTTTTTGATAGGATTTTAAGATTTTTTATCTTTTTTGAATTTGTTTACCCGTTTTTATACCAGTTCCCTTTCGTCATAAAAGATCGGAGAAAATGGCGATTTTACCCTCAACCTGGGAACACCGCCCGATGATGCTACTTTACCTCAACTATTTTTAGACATATTTTATGATATTTGTTGTTGAGGTAGCTGTTTTGAGAAGGCTGCTTTTTAAATGGCGCAGGTTTATTCACAAAACAATTGAGAGGCTTTGGAAATATTCAAAATCTTCTCGCGATTTTCGTAGCTCTTGTCATTTATAAAAAGATTTTTAATTGCTTAACTTGCATGCCTTACATAAGCCTTTCATAAGCCAGGAATCTATTTAACTATATAGAGCTATACTAGACTGCGGATTCGGACAGCTTCCATATAGTTCCACTACGATATACAGAGTATAGTAATTTAATTCCCTTCCCTTTAGATAAAAAGGTTCCTAACCTTTGAGAAATCCCTATTTAATCCTCTCGTATCCTCTATCAACATTGAAAAGTATCCCCATCGCGGACTCCAAGTAAAACCCTAATAAGATTAACCCCGAGCAATGTATATCCACCACCCATATGTCACCAGTGTCATCCCCAAAGGCCACTGCAAGCCAGATTGTTATAACAAAACACTTTGCCACCATTGTTCTTTTCACTTCACACAGGATGACATTAATCAAATCAATTCCACATTCGAATGAACTCTTCAAACTGGCTCCCTCCATGTCTCTCTGGTGGTACTGTCTGTACAAAGTGCACTCTTGGTCTTTGTGTTCGAATATCAATTTTCCAGCGCGCTGTAGTGGGTGGTGAAATGGCCAAATGAATGTTCACATTTAACCCTGAAAGTCAAAGCGAGGTGACACTTTGGCGGTGGCGCTCAAGGCCTATACTTATTCACATTCCACGAACATCAGGAGGGATGATGCCAACAGCGACAACGGTTGCCACCAAGACCACCAAACTCATAAATCATTGCCGTTTAATTAAACTGAACTCTGGTGGCATCTTTACGATGCCATGGAAATTCCGAAATCCATACCCGGGGCGCTTTAATAGATTTCCTTTTTCTTTTAGATTTTTTTTTTGTTTTTATTCCCTTCGTGGATTTTGTAGAAGACAAAAAAAAACCGAACTGGGTGGGGATTTCATTTCACATGCCACCTCCACTCACAGATATAGACAAAAGCAATAAAAAAAAGGAAAGAAAACAATTTCATCCCGTCGGAATAAAGGTGTCCACGGCCAAGGGAAACGATGAGAAATATTTGCAATTTGCTTATCATTAATTACACAATTAAAAGCTTTTTCTAATAACGCGTTTCTATAATAACAAAGAACGTGAAACATTTTAATTAATCCTTTTTACTAATGCTCGAGTGCAATCTTAGAGAAAATGAAAACGAAAACGAATCTGAGAAATGAATAATTATACAAGTGAAACTCTGGACATAATCTGTGATGCTGATGCCATTTCAATTATTTCTCCAAGACATCTCTCATAAAATATTAAATTTCCTCGAGAATTAATGATGAAAAATCTGACAGTAGTCGATTAGTGTGCACAGAAAGTTACAAGAACCTTCTTCGCTATGGGAGTCGTCAAAATACTGCGAAATCCATAAAAAAGGATGTTGAAAATAATTTATCAGCGCCGGCTAACAAAATTGAGATGGAAGCTGAAAGGTATTCTTTGGATCACGTCGCGGGGGACTTTCGACTTTAATTATTTCGAGTGCTCTTTGCGATAGATCCTGTGGAAGGGTTTTCTGCACCAGAAAGGATTCAATATTCATTTAGTAGAGTTATGAGTACGAGAATTCAGCAGAAAATTTATTTTAAGCAAACCAAAGGTTGGCAAGTATTTATTTGAATTTGAAATATATATTTTTTGATACGCCTTTAAAAAAAAATTACAAACGTACTTATTTTTTGAATGACAAAGCCAGCTATCGTCGGTTCAAAATGACACCAGATGATATAGCTGCAACTGAATTCAATTGCCACCCACTGCACAGAGGAAATGCAATTACCATCAAGTCACTTACAGTGGCTACTGGCTACTATAAAAGGCGACATTGCCAATGTACGCTCTTTTTCATCATTGTCCATGGCCATGGTATAAAAACGTCTCCATTTTAGATATAGGTAGTGACGTAGTGGACATTTTCTTTTTGCCCTTTTTCCTTGGCCAGTCTGATGTGCAATTGCGGACCGGAAAAAGTTGTGGTATGTGGTCAGAAGCCATTGACAATCACCGACAATTTGAATCTACCTTAAAAAATACGTTGGTATAATTGAACAGCATGCAACTGCAATATTGTCAAATACCTGCGTTTTTAATAAGTTTTCAAACTTGCAACTTTAGTGGTTCAACATATTTTTCTACTTCTTGATAATTTTCTCTTTCTCTGATTTGTCTCAAATTATAGTTTGATCCAAAATGTACAGAAAAAGGATGTGAGTATGGGTAGTCAAAGGACAATGTAGGAACTACCCACAGCCCCCTACTAATAATATATTTTTTTATTATTTATTAACAAAGTAAATTAATTTCCATTATTAACAACAAAAATTACAACGGCTGGATAATTTAGCTCAAATCTTCAACCGTTGGTGCACAGAAGACAAGTCGCTGACCTATGCTTATTCTATAGGTACTTCCATGGTAGATGTTCCGAGGAACTCAAGGACATTATCCCTCGAAATGCAACTTTTGGGCGCCCCACAAGACAGGCTGCTAATGCACATGACCATACAGTACACTTGACCGCGAGGACATCAACTTTCCAAAACTCTTTTTGTTACAGGACAAGCAAACTTTGGAACTCACTTCCTGGGGATATATTTCCAGAAGTATACAAATTGTAGCAATTTAAGTGCAGAACTAACATACATCTGCAAGCTTCTTGGGGCGCTGTTGAAGCGTTATAGGTTCGCCTTTCCCGAGAGAAGTATTTAAAAAAAATGAATTTAATAAAAATATTCAATTCTTTAAGATCCAAAAAGAAATTTTTTAATCACCTTCCAATGTTGGGAGATTCCTTGGATGAGTCCTTTCTAGCACATAGGATTGTTTGCTGATGATGTGACTTATAGAGATTTAAGTTCTACTTAAATGTTTATGGGCTACTTTTTGTAAGATATAAACTGACACAATAAAACTGAGTTTATGTGGAACTTATGTACATCTTTCTCAGTCATACCAGCAAACGGACCTCTAGTTCAGCTCTTATAAATGAAATATCAATTCCCTTTTACACCTACCTAATCTATGCTATACATAATCCTAAGGGTGAAAACTGCATCCAAATCCGTTCAGTAGTTAATGCATTCATGCAGATAGACGCCCGACAGTGCTGGTTTTAAAAGGTAAACATTTTGAAAAAAAAAAAAAAAAAAAAACAGCGCCACGTATTGCATTTTACACAAACTACCATCTATATCTAAACACTGCCGATAGAAATAAGAACAAATGCTATCTCAGTCTATACGTGACACAAATATGAACAAATTGGCTTTTATATATTTTTTTATAAGAGTTATTTAGAAATAACTAAATATTTATGTTATTGCTGGCGTACCTATATTTTTTGCGGGAAGAGGTGGATAAATAAATATGGTTGTATGATTAAGCTATTGGCGGTACTTATATTGGCCTTTTGGCAAACAATTATTTTCCTTTTAAATGTTTCGCTAGGAAAAGCACACCTATAAGGCTTTAACTTGCTGATATAAATGTACCTATTATAGTGACGTGATTCATCACTATATTATAATGTTAGGTTAGGTTAGTGCAGCTTCACTAAGGCCAGGTAAGGACCATTGTTATAACACAGATTCCAATGACTTCACAACTATCCGTTGAGGAGGTTGAACCAACAGCTATAAGAGCTAAGAACCACGGTAACAATGATCATGAAGGAATTCACCATAAGACAATGGATAGCCGAAGGACGTCTTAAAGACCATCCTCGCTGGCGACATTATAAATGACTAATGCCCAAGCCACAATGGCGCTTTGCGGCGTGCGCGCGTTGACAGATAAAGTAGAACCAATGCTTTCATATGGTGCAAGCCAGAATGCGGCTTCAGGCTTCGGGTCGCGTTGTGATCGTAAATATCGTAAAGTTCAACGCGGCGCCCAAGTAGAGCAACTTTCTACTTTCAGTGGCGTTGGGCGGCTTTGACGTTTTCTTTCGGTTTGGTTTGTTCGATTTGATAATATTTAAAGTGTTAGAGCATATGCCGTTCATTGTTGGAGTTGCATGGATTCACTTAGGTATATACGTACCTACTCGTTTTTAGTAGCCTATGAGGTTTTTTCAATACAAATTAATTATTTTACTGTGTGGAAATGACGAATATTATTTTTGTTGTAATGCTACTAGTGATTTCTTTAGATTGTTGATAAAAAAAATATGTGCTCAAATGTAATGTACATGCTTTTGATATTTCAATTTTGTCTGAAACTACTCTATTCTTCATACAATTTATTAACGAGATAAACATTTTTGTTTAGAATATTTATAGTTTCTTTTTTTAGTTGAGGGTAAATCTAATTTCCTTGCGATGTGCAAATGATAGGTATTATTTTATTACTTGGTTTACCCGCCCATTGCTTAGATATATTTTTTATTGTCCATCGGGACAATGCACATGAATATGCTCACCTTTGTCCGACTTTGACCCAACTTCACGGGAATTCTCTGGCCAATAGATATCGAAGATTCCCTGTAAATTTGAACTCAATCGGCTGGTAGGGTTTGAAGTCCGTACATAGGAACATAAAAAATGTCTGGACAAGACAGCGAAGATCTTCGCGGAAATATAGCAAAAAAATTACCCCTATTAGGTCATAAAATCCTTTCAATATGCATTGTCCGATGGCTGACCGGATGTGGTAAAAACTCAGCGAGCGACGAGAAGCAGTACCTGCGATCGCAATCGTCCGAATGTCCAGCATACCACCAGATGTATACATATAATTGATATAAAATATAAATATAAATTGAAAAATCAAGTAAATCGTCGGTATCCATATTTGAGAATTTATTAATAGGGTTTTTTTTTTAAATAGCCAAACCAAGTTTTTAACAAAATTGCTCTTCTCTATTTAAGTGACTGAACTTCTTTCCACAGCTCAGATAAATGCTGTCCATTTGGTAATATTGCTCACTTAAATCGTTTTACAAGAAGTATAAGTAATCAATTCACAATTTTAAGGGAAGGGATTTTCGATGTAATTTACCCATATTTTCTCAACTAAACTAAAAATCTACCTGTCTCGCCTGAAACGCCTTTCATGTGAAGCCATGTACCTGTGTACATTGAATGCACAGACAATTCTTCCACAAAAATATTCCACGACAATAAAAGTGAAAATTCATTTTATTGTTAATTATTTATGCATTTTTTTTTTACTATTTTGAACAAATTTCCTCTTAATTCGTGCATTAAAATAACAATTATAAGCAAAAAAGGAGTAGTTGCATTCTGCTCTGAATTCGTACATAACTTACGTACGCAACATAAACCAAACAGAACTTTCAATCTCTCCTACTCTAATCTCTCAACGCGCCTACGCTCTGAAGCGCCATTTAGTTTTGGAAAAGTGCGCGTTGACATAAAGTACGGTAAAGTTTCTAAAACGCCTGTCAACGCACGCAAGCGGCAAAGCGCCATTGTGAATTGGGTATAATGGTGACTTACTGACAGTTGCAATTGCAACCATGAGAGAGGCTGGGAGTATACTACATATTGGAATTTGGAACTCTTGTCGTGGCGTCGTATACTCACAGTCCGCATTTAATATTAAAAATACGTGTTATTTATTGTTGTGGTTAAGAAAATAGGAAGAAAACGGATTTTTCTTAACCATTTTTAATTTTGGTACCTACAAGAATAAAGCCCGGTATAAGTTTTTGGACTTACTGTTAGCTTTTTAGGAGCGATTTGTAAGTTTTTTTTACAATCATACTTTTACCCAAAAACTTGCGGTTAACTAGAGTCTTTCCAATCAGCTTGAGTAGGTAAATCGGAATTCTGTTCGAATCGGTTGTGATTTTGCCAGGTTAGGCTTTGACATCTAAAGGTATCTCGAATGGTATCGATTTCTATGCCAATGTTATAACACAGTCTCAAATGTACATAGGCATGTTAGGTTAGGTTAGGTTAACGGGTTGGGAGAGCAGGATGAACCCTACTGTACCACGGGATCATGACGTAGTTTCGAATGACAAAAATCTCGAAGGCTAAAAATCTCGAAAAGTTTTTTTTTTAAATCTCGAATGTACAAAAAGCTTGAAAGACTATATCTCGAAAATAAAAAGTAAATTCGAAATGTTTTTGGGATCCCATAATATAAACTTTTCATAAATACCATACGCAACCTTGTGACCACAAGCGGGGGGTTGCAGGTGGTCTAAATTTTTAACACCATTTTTAGATTTTGTGTTATTAATTCTGTCGCGCGCAAATTGTTACCATTGTCTCAAAAATGAATATTAATTCGAGATTTTTGTTATTCGGGATTATGCTTTCCATATTTTTTTTTTTGAGATTTTTAATTTGAGATGTTTTTCCGAAATTTTTTCATTCGAGATTTTTTTTCGAGGTATGGTGGTATACCCCTGTACCACACTTAAGCCCTCATGGACCCATTATGACGCCGTTTTATGGGGGGGTTAACCATTGGTGTTAGTTGTGGTTTACTTCATGTCCCGATATTTTATGTTTATCCGATGCCGTCCAGCCAACCTGATATCATCAAAAACCTGTAAAGATCGGAAAGTGAGACATCAGAATCAGAAAGTTCTTGTAAGTCATGGTAGTAATAACTTCCAAGTGTTCTGTTCTTCTAGTGACACAGACCCGGACAGTGACAGAGGAAGTGAGGTGTGTCCTCATTGACCTCTTCGTCTCCGCCGCCTCTATACATATCGTCATATTTTTATGATTTCTTAGGAAGTTATAACTCGTTTTTTTTTACTACTTCTCCCGGGAAAGACGAACTTAAAACGCTTCATCAGCGCCCCGATATGTTTGCAGATGTATGTTAGTTCCGAACTTAAATTGCTGCAAATTGTAGTCTTCTGGAAATATACCCCCAGGAAGCGAGTTCCAAAGTTTGGTTGTCCTGTAACAGAAGGAGTTTTGGAAAATTGATATCCTCGCGGTTGTCAAGTACTGTATGGTCATGAGCATTAGCTGCCTATCTTGTGGGCCACCCAAAGATTGCATTTCGAGTGATAATGTCTTTGAGTTCCTCGGAACATCTACCATGGAAGTACCTATAGAACAAGCAAAGGTCAGCGACTTGTCTTCTTTGCACCAACGGTAGTAGATTCGATGTGAGTGTAGGGTCTCCAATAAGTCGAACTGCTCATCTCTGTATGCTGCCAAGTAGGTTAAGTGAATGTGCCCCTATCAGCTTAGACAGCGATGACCTGGCAATCTGTGCTTCCGTGATACTTCACAGGTCTTTAGTTCTTTTCATCTGTTTTTGGTTTTCATACGAATCTTGTTGTCCAATCGTTCTCTCAGATTATATAGTAGAGGCTTGATAGACTATAGTGGTCTATCATGACCCATTGCAGATCCCTCTCTTGCCAGTTCGTCAGCCCTCTCGTTGCCGGCTTTGTCACTGTGTCCAGGGACCCATCTTTAATCCATCTGGATATTGATATCCTCTTAGTGGGTTCATACATATATGGTCCATATATCCCTACTTAGAAAAGAGCAAGAGAATGGTCTAAAAAAAGTTCAGATGGGGAGACATGTAGTCAGAAGTGACAACGTTCCCAACGTATTTTCCTAGAATCTGTGCGTGCCAAAAATCAATTGGGTTCCATGTATTAGTTTGGCTAATCCTTAAGGCACTTTTGTTAGTTGATTCCTCTATGTACAGGTCTAGAGCAGTCAGATTAAGAATTGTCTCCAGTCCAGCTGTAGGTGTGGTTTTCATCGCGCTGGGTTGTTCCTATACCTACACAACTTAAGGCTCTTGGGTACACAGCGCAAGGTATCGCTCTGCTGCGTTCCGGGACATGAAGGCATTCCAGGCAATGAGAAAGCAGACGAATTAGCAAGACAAGGTTCAACAGCTCTTTCAGAACAAGCTGATCCCAAAATGAAGAAAATGGGCTTAACGGAAAAAGAACTTTGCAGAGGCTGCGGTGATGAGGGAGCTCTTGTGGACACAACACACAACCCACTTCTTATGTAACTGCCCAGGTCTCCAACACACCAGGTATAAATTCCTAGGGAGTCACTTCTTCAACGACCTAGACGAGCTTTCCAGCACATCAATAGACAAGATAATGAACTTCGTCAAATCAACAAGATGGTTTGTATGTAGCAGCATAGTAAGTAATTTGAATAGAGGGTTATAATGGGTAAGGGACGACCTATTTCCCCTACGGGCATCGCAATGGGTCAGTATTGTGGCACGGAGAAATCCTCGCCCGCCCACAAACCTAACCTACACATGCTAATTTTTGTATTTTTGTCATTGACTTCCGATTGGCCGCCTTACCTGCTACTTGCCACCAGACCACGCTGCCATATGCGAGTATTGGCCACACGAGCCACAGGATTATTTTGCGGTTTGGTCCCCACCTCTTGCCATAGACATATGTTACGAACGTTCCAACAATGGAGCTACACATTTCAAAGAACGGGTATGAATTATCATTACTGCATTTTTAGAAATAAGAGCAAGATCGTCAATATTTCCGTTGCATTTGTTGCAAATCTCGTAATCATTGTTTAACTTCTTGAGATTTCTCTCCGTGCTTCATTTCAGCACACAAAATTATGTATGTTGAAAGTCGACGACTGTAAAAACTGGGCCAAGCTCATCAATTTCATGCACAAAAAAAAAGAAACATTACCATCGTTAACTAACACAATCCAGTGAAATCTTCCAAGTGCACAACTCCATGTAATAAAATGTGTCGTCCTTTTGCAACAAAGGCATTAATACAAACTTTTATATATTGCAATCCAAAAGCAAATGTTATTTCAAAAACAATAAATTCTCTTGCTCTCTGATGTATTGTTTCAATACTCATGGCATTGTGTCGCCATAGTTCTATGTTCAACTTAGTGATTAAATTTAAAAATGACTCTCCATTATATACACAAATCTAAGGAAATGCATTATTTGTCAAAGAGCAGTGTTGTCCTAAGATTTTATGCTCCGAATGCGATCCTTGACATTGTTTAGTCGTTATGCTAGTTCTTTGGTTTCTTTCTTTGAAGTTGTATAAACCTCCATTTGAATAATGCGACCAGAAGGACTTTTAATGTTCGTACTCTGGTTAGGGAAATGCAGATATATATTTTCTCTCTAAACAAAGTACCTACGTATACTTGACTCTTGACTATTATTACTTTTTATTATTTGTTTTTTAACTGTATAGCTATAATAACAGAGCAAAGGTTGAATTTGCGAAGGTATGATTATGAAATGAATACACATTACTTTGTTTAATGTCTCAGTGGAAGTCACGATGCGCGTCTTTTGTTTGGGAATTTTAGTAATAACAGTAAGTGCAAACTTTGCTTCCTTAATACCCTGCAAATATTGCCATTAACGGATGGACGTCAAAAAAGCTAGTACCTGGACCTGCTCTCAATTTATGGCTTTAAAAAATTCTCTGCTCGTCTACAACGTCAAATGTGGGGCTACTGTTGTTATTATATATTTAGTTATCAGACGCAAATGTTCCTATAGACGGTAGTGTATTTGTCTCATTCGAGTACTGCTCACTGGCAATGGGAATAATGAGATAAAATCCAAACTAGTTGTACTACGATTCTTTGTTGGGTTCCTGGACACAGGGACATAACCGGCAACGAGAGGGCTGACGAACTGGCAAGAAAAGGTTCTGTAATGGACCTAGACCAGGCACTTCAGTCGATCAAACCACTAATCTGCAGCCTGAGAGAGCGAGTGGATCCGAATGAAAGCCAATATCAGGTGGAAAACACTAACCACCTGTGACATATCACGGAAGATGTGGCCAGAGTACAACAAAAGCAGGACCAACGAACTTTTGCGATATGACAGAATATCGTTGTCCAAGTTGGTTGGCGCCCTCACCGGTCACAACCTTCTAAGAAGCCACAATGAAACTAAATCTCAAGAATGACGACATTTATGGAGGCTGCGGTGATGAAGAAGCCCAAGAGAACACCCATCACTTTCTCTGTCAGTGCCCAAGTCTCTGTCACTTGAGGAACAGCACTTGGAAGTTACTGCCTACTTCCAGCAAATAAAAGAACTCTCCAATGTCTCAATATCTCATTTTTACAGGTTTCTGAAGACAACGAGATGGCTGGACAAAGTCGAGTAGCTTACCACGGGAAGGCTGAAACAAAGCCAATACAACGCGGCACCGTTTTTTCGGTGCATTTTTGGCGCTTTTTTTAGCGTTATTTTTGGAAACATTTTTCAGGATTTTTCTTACTCGTTTTTTTGGGGCGTTTTATTATGGAGAAGTTTTGGCGTAAGGCCTTACGGTGTCATTTTTTCGAACTCCGATAAGTAGAAAGTAATACATAATGTCGCGTATTTTTGCTCGTTGGGGATTTTCCAGGAATAGATCCGAAGCTCGTTGTACTCATTGCGCTTTCTGGGGACGCCAAAATCATATGACACATGTTCTATCGCAAAAAACTATTATCTGTGTTTGTGGAAGTCAATTTAGCGCACTAGCTTCTAACTGGTGTGCAAGAGTCTTTGCTAAATCGGTTGAACGAAAGCGGTCTCATATTCCGTGATCAGTTATCCACTTCACAACATAAGCGATGTCGTTGGGCCATTAAGGTTTTATCCACGACACATCCTTCTCCTAGACAAATAAATATTCACCCGAATATGTCTAAAGCTATGAGTACACGACATGCCAAACACGACATACGCATGTCACTCTGACGTCACGATAATTACTCGTCTTATTGTAGAATATGTGACGTTTTATAAATGTGGCATGTGCGAAAAGTATGCCCAGTACACGGCATGCACGTTTTGTCTCAAAGTTGGTATATTCGTATGTCGACGGTGACTGGCAGAAAATCGACTCAATTGAAGATTTCTTAGACGTTTTTTAATCCATTGACATCGTAGCCATCCTTTGATGGAATTTGTTACTTTATGGGTTGATAGAAAGAAGACGAACCATATTTTGGGATATATACCGTATTTATTTCGAAATTTCACCAGAAAGTCCTAAAATAATATTAGAAATTTGAATGATTTTTTTTCGCTTGGAAAAATTAAGATTTTAGGGCTTTCTGGTGACATTTCGAAATAAATACTGTATATATCCCAAAATATGGTTCGTCTTCTTTCTATCAACCCATAAAGTAACAAATTCCATCAAAGGATGGCTACGATGTCAATGGATTAAAAAACGTCCAAGAAAAATATTCAACTCAAACGATTTTTTGTTATTCTTCGAAATTTACATGCCATTCTGAGTCGGCCATATGGGTGACAGACGCATGCCAACATATAGGTATGTCAGCGTCAATAATATGCCGAGTACACGACATGCACCCTTTTATGACATATGCTAACGTCAAATTGACGTCAGAGTGGCATGCGTATGTCGTGTTTGGCATGTCGTGTACTTATAGCTTAACTCTTTTAGTTCATATGGTGATGCCTAAAGCTATATTGCTTTATTACTATTAGGTAAGCATACAATAATTTTCCATAAAGTCAGAGGTGAACACAACATTCCAACGTACTCGCCGATTTGGCCAATCGTAGGAACATTGGACTCGGCAGAAACATTAATTTTTACTCGTCCCAATTTAAATCTTCTCAAGAGTAAAAAGTACGTGCCTCGAATTTGGTTATCTTAATATCAAAAGGATGACTATGCAAGTAGTTGCCATAGCAGTTCCATCCATTTGTTGATTTCACCACGCGAAATCACCTCTTTCTCTGATGGACAAACACATGTGAAAAATAAATATGTTCCCTTAGTAAGTTGTTGGTTTTTCTAATAGTAGACCTTTTTTTGCTAAATCTGTTGCTTTATGTGGGACACTATATTCACATATATGTAATTTAATTTCGAGGTAAGAACTTTTATCTGTGAATAGAAGACATTCCCCAACAATACGTGTGTGGTATGTGTCCCTTTTCCTAATTGGACCAATATACATTCTCGTATCTCAGTGTCGAAGTGCCATTAGCACAAAATTCCTCTAACTGGCTACATGTCCTTCCTCACATGCCCAAAGAAATTAATGTATGCAAACCAAACTACATTTGCTTCTATTTATTCAGATATCCCCTTACAGAGTACACATCCTTTCAGCAGTATAGAAAATATAGGAAAAGAAGTACTGGGAAAGGGATAAATAGCTTTCTTCATTCAAGCCACGTATTCGGTATTTTCTAATAAAAAGGAGATTCTGTCCAAAGTAATCTGCAGGATGGCATAAAAATGCAGAGCGATATATAAAAACCCAACACAAAACAAAGTTACATGAGAATGAACATGAAACAGAAAAAAAATAGAAAACAATGAAACCGTGCATAGATGAGCAAGAAACTTAGAAAAGAAAAAACAACGCAAAAAAAAAAAAGATCCTTCCACACAGGATTTAGGATTTAGGTATTAACTGAGTACCTCGTTTATACATTCATCAGAATTTGCCTCCCCAGAGTGTGGCGAACAAAAAAAATGGAGACTTGTACGAGTCCACGGAAGTAAAAGATTAAAAAATACGCTGATACTTAGAAATGTTTAGTTAAGCAAGAAGCCTGCTGAGTGAAAGGACTTGTTTTTTTGTGTTGATGATGAGTGGAACTAAGTAGAAAAGTTATCTTACACAAATGGTGTAGACTGTTGCGAACAATGGAGGCAGTTTCTTTTTTTTTTTGTGAATGAAACGGTTTAGTCAGTAGAAGACTGATGGTTATGTGCTTTTAGCTAACCAACGCTAAAGGTTGCACTACACAACCATGGTAGCTGATGTTAAGTGCACAGTTGTGGAAATTGAAAACTGCACTTGTGGTTAAAACTTCTGCGATCCTTAAAATGCCTGTGCTGGTTTAGGAGTGCTTATGGTGAATATGTTAAATGTTAAACATTTTGTGTATATTCTACTGTAAAGTAAGTCGGTTATTTATTTTAGCCATTTGTACTATACTTCAGTTAATACTACCTAGGTATATTAATCGCAGGAATTAAAGCCGAATTTTAAGGTTTTTTAATGTTTAAATGGAAAGGGTGCTGGTTAATTTTATGCGGCTGGATTTTACGATGACAAAATTAAGTGCTGATATGAACAAGAAAGGATATCCAGCAACAACGAATCCGACAGAACCTAATGGACTCGGCTCTGGTATTTCAACTGAAAACGACATCTTATCAAAAATCAAGTGATGAATAATAAATAATTATTGCCAATCGCTATTGCTTTGGGCTGAGAAGGCAACATAGGAATGCGACTTTGGCAGCTGTGTCACACAGACATCAGAAATAGGTGGATATTAGAAATGGTATCCGCATCCGCCGACATATACCTATACAATATACATGGTAAGACAGATAATAAAGACGGTTTTTTTAGACGTTTGGTTTTTAAACTGGCAACACTGCTTCTACAGATTGTCATTTTGTCAATTTGACAGCTAAATAAAATACGATTTATAGCGAAATTGCTTTGAAGCGCCTCACCGATACCGTTGATCGAAAATAGGCACAATCAAACGTAAAAAAATAAAAAGGATGAATGAAAAAGGCTAATATTGAAAGGAAAACTATAACCCAATGGAAAAAACTCATACAGAATGCGTGGGATTTTGTTTATCTACCCCGGTAGATACTGTCCATAGTCCAAGTACCTACATTTAAATTTCCGTCCATGTGAAGGTTAGCGCCAGTACAACTTGTGCAAATTATACAAACTTATTTTGAAAACCATGGTTCGGTTCTCGTGCGCTACGTCTATTTTACGGTCGACATAATCGTCCATCTGTGCAAGTTATTCGGAACACGATGAATCGTTTTCGGACCACGTACACTCTAGTCTCTAGTGGATAACTTTAATGTATTTTTAAATGTACCTAAATATTCGATTACACCCAAGATTTTTACCTCCGTCAACTTGGCAGAGCACATATGTCAAAATTTAATTTTGAATAGCCCTGAATTATGTGCTAATTATGTGCTAATTTTGTGCTAAGTTTTTGATTTTTGTGCTCCAACGGTTTCCGAGAAAATCGGCCTTGAAAAGTGCTCTGCCAAGTTGACGTCAAGCTGGCAGAGCACATCTTTAAATCGGTCGAAAATTGAAAAAATTAATATGCCATATTGAAGCCTGATTTATGTGCTTTTTTTGTGCTAAATTCATAACTTCATAGCTCAAGCCGTTTAGCTAGAAATCGCATTTAAAGCTTCCATTCTGTAAAGTTAACAGAGATCTGCTAACTCAAATCCTATAAACGAATGGAAATCAAAAAACCAAAAAGGGCATATGCATGTCCTATTTATGTGCTTTTGATTTGCTTAGTCGTTAATTTTTGTGCTGGCCTAATTTAGCCTCTAATGCAACTTTTAAGTTTGGCTCTGTAGGTAAAATTCTTTTAAAATTCTGCTAAAAACGCCAGTTGCAAAGAATGCAAACCGCAATACACCGCGTCGGCATTATGGCGCCATGATAAAATAACATTCACAAATATATATATATGTAGCCAGGGATACAAACGCATACGGCAAGCAAAATCCATTATACCAGGCCCTAAGAAACTTATAGGGAGTTTTAGTAGGGATGGGTAGAATAAGCATTGCAAAATAAATTCCAATAGGTAGGCAAGATGTATATGTGACACAATACATATGAACCCAGTCCAATATTGTTATGGTTCGCAAGGTGGGTAGTCATGCAGCGATAAAAATAAATCGTGTAAATGTGTATGTATATGTGTACCTATCTGAACTTCTTCATTTAGCCTCCGAAAATTATGTCTGCCTGATAATAATGAAATGAGGATCGATATGCCTCACATAAAAAACAACCGCGGTTTTCATACAGAACCAGAATTTCAACAGAAATGTTTAATGCATGCAAATGGTATAGAAAATAAACGAAACACTAAAAGTAAAATATCTTTTACAGCTCTGCTAAAAATATCATATCAGCTTGAAGAAAGTTTCCTTTCCATCCAGCAAAGTGACGCCATGGCAAATAACGCGTTTATTAGGCAAGCAAAATCCATATTACCAGGCCCACAGAAACTTATAGGGAACTATAGTAGGGAATTTGGGATGATCATAGTAAAATAAGTTTCAATGGCAAGCGCACTGGTAGGTGCGTGTATGTGTAAGCAATCAACACACATGACACCAGCCAATTTTGTTACGGTTGGTTGGGTTGGGGAAGCTATGCATGGCTCTCCTATACATGCATTGACAACAAAATAAATCTGTGAGGGTGTCCTGTCCATGAGTTCATATATCATATCATAATGTTCATTGGAAATCAAATTACTTCAGCTTGTGAAAATTATGTTGGCCTAGTATTGCAGGAAAGGAGATGAGCAAATAAATCATGGGAGATTATTTTTGTTCATTAGGAGAGGAGGAGGGGGGGGGGGGGACGATGCAAGGGGTGATCAGTTGGGAGAGACAAATTGTATAAAAACCTGACTTTGGCTTTCTTTCTGTCATTACATTTTTGTAATTAATTCAAAAATATTATATCTCGAAAACCACCGACCCGATTAAGCTCAAATGTTGACAAAATATTTGTTAATGGCCCAAAGGTAAACAAAAATTCAAGCGCTATTCTTCAACAGTCACGGGAGGCAAAGTTTTTAAAATATGAAACATGCATTGTGCTGATAGACAAAAATATATATGGACAATACAATTCCTAGGCATGAGCGAAGCCGGCCGGGTAGGTACAGTAGCTAGTACAGTGAACTCTCTCATAAGCGGACACTGATGGTAGATACCACACAATTTGTCCGGTTATAAGAGATGTCCGTTTATGAAGAAAAAAGCTAAATTGACAACATTTAAAAAATACATAAACAGACATTATAATTCATGTTTAAAAGTACACACACATATTCCTATACAAATTCTGAATCGATTTAACCAAGTCCAATTGTCGGACATGATTGTCTGTAGGTTGAAAACATGATAGTGCCCAAACAAATCGACCTAGCCGAATATGAAATTTTGGGAAAGGACTTATTTTTATCATCGTCAAGTTGGTATAGAAAATGGGCTATATCGTTCGAGTACGAGTAGTTGTGGTAACCTCCCACACAAAACCAATATTAGACCCATGTATTGCGTATACCTACGTACTAACTCGCATGAATAACATTTTGCATGACTTATATGCAGTGCAGGGTATCAAAGCATCGGCCAGGCCGATGATAACACATTTACTTCCGTGTCCGGTTATAAGAGAGTCCGATTATGAGAGGTGTCCGTAAGGAGAGAGTACACTGTATAGGTATCTATATAGTGCCATTGCTCCTTTCAAATAACCACTAATAATCATTTCGATAAAACGACTAGCGAATACAATCCCGCGATTTGTGGATCCCCGCCTGTTTTTTGGTTTCGAAAATACCGGAATTTATAACTACATATTAGATAGATACATACATACATACCTACATAAATTCACGGGACTTATGCGGAACTATAAATGAAATGAAAATGAAATACCTACATATGTATTTCTAACTATGTATTTAGAAAAGGACGTTCCTTAAAGTGCTAAGTTTGATTTCATATACCTACATAGTAGATATTACTAGCAGCCGTGATGGTCTTGCTTGCGTTATTTGGGGTTACCCGCGTGATGCTGCCATTTCTGGTCTCGAGATAATTATGAGCAATTCGCTTTTCCTTGAGTTAGCTTAATAACCTTCAGTAAGGAGGTATAAGAAATCCCGAACCAGCTATTTACTATACTGTTTGACAATTCTCTATTCTCCCTTATAGGAATTACCAAATGATTGTTTTGTGCGTCAGTGTTAATGTTGTTAACAAATTCTCTTACATATCTTATTCCTATTCGATTTTCATTTTCCCTCACGTTCGTGTGATCATTGATGAGGGGTTAGAAAATGGACTTAGATTATCCGCGTTTTGGGATGTGCGTTGGTGACTTCGTTATTTAAAACAAACACCAGCTTACTTAATTTCGTAGCAACAATCTAATCTAAACTGCAAAGTTTCTAAATATTCCTACATACTACTACCTAGGTATAATCCATATTTAAAATTTATAGGGATGAGTTGGTTGACTGCGACCTGCGTATAGTTGTTCCTAAAATAATTGTATGTAAATACAAAAGGTTAATTTTGGGTTTAAAATGAAAATAAACAAATGAACTCGAACTGTCAGCCTATACAAACCATACTTGCATACTTATGCAGAGTTTGAAACAGACTCCGCATACTAGGTACAAACAAATCGGTCCTGTCGTTTAGAATGCAGCTACCTACCACCATGTAGACAGACAGACAGAACTGCGAAACTCACTTTTTGAACTATGATCTCAATATCATAATTAATTGATCTAAAGTTGTACTTAAAACAATATCTTTCTCATACTGTGTACAGTACATACCTACATTGAGAAAATTTAAAAATGGGATCTATAGGTATACGTGATATTATTTTCTAATATCCAACCAGACTACCATGCACCTCACATGCTCAGGCTCACCCACCCCATAACTTTCAAATCATCATAACCTACCCTTGACACCTAAGTCCAAAAGCCACCACCATGACACCACTGCTGCCCATTAACCGAAGAAATACAAAGAATCCGATCTGTGATTTCATATTTCTCCTTTCCACATTGTTATCTATCTTGTTATAATATCAATTCCAATCGTAAAAGTACCCTACCCCACACACCACCACTATATACGAAAAGTATATCTATCCGATCGTTCATTTCATATTCCTTCTTTCCCCATTGTTATTCTCATAAAATACCCCATCAGTCCCCTCATGCTAAAAGTACCCTTCGCCGGCCCTACACACCACCACTAACTAACTACGAGTGTAAGCGAAAAGTACCCGATCATTGATTACATTTTCCTTTGCATATTCCCCTTCCACTCCACGTCCACAATCCTTATTATGCAATCGGTGGAGAATAAAAGCAACAAAAATAATTATTGTTCTTTCTCTTTCGTCTGCATGGTGTCAATGAGACGAATAAGAAAAAAAGAATTTAACTTCGGTTTCAAATATTCAAATACAACTGACATGTTCGTAGTGTGCGTAGTTTGTCATGGAAGCGATTGGTGGCGCAAGTGTATAAATATAGTTACTATAAGAGTCTATACATACTATCCCCATTGCATCGCAAAATCCATATTACCAGGCCCACAGAAACTTATAGGGAACTTGGGATGATCATTCTAAAACAAGTTTCAATTACAATCACACTGGTAGGTGCATGTATGTGTAAGCAATCAACACACATGACCCCAGCCAATATTTGTTACGGTTGGTTGGGTTGGGGAAGCTATGCATGGCTATACATGCATTGACACAAAAATAAATCTGTAAGGGTGTACTGTCCATGAGTCCATAATATTCATTGGAAATCAAATTATGTACTTCAGCTTGTGAAAATTATGTTTTCCTAGTATACTAGTGGTGTGCAATTTGATTACTTTTGAGTAACGAATACTTCAAGTTCAGTATTCGGTATTTGGTATTCGATACCTAGTACTTTGTCTCGCAGTCAAATGTATATAGGCTATAGGTATACATGTAGGGCTATATATGTACGTACTTTTACAAATATCACACTTAGCTTTCCCTTATCCTTCCACCGTAAAATGAAACCAGGTGCTACATCTTTTTCTTTGATACACATTCGCATCTATCAGCGATTGTTAAGCCTATTAATTAAATGTTTGTTTGTACCTACATATTCACAAATGAAATGTACTTAAATCTACTCACCTCCAAAAAAGTAAACTCAGTAATCAGTAATCAATAAATTCGTTGAATCTTGTTTCTTAAAAGTATTCAAGATCAGTTAATATACATAATTAGGTACTTGAATGCTTGCATACAACGAGTCCTGGTATTCGTATAAGACTCAGTAATCAATACTCTGATTAGGTACAAGGTACTTTTTGATTACTTGACTACTGATTCCTGTGATAATGTGGTATAAAATATGTGTGGAGAAAAGTAATCAAATTGAAACTGCATGAAATTGGAACTGCATACACAACACACCCAACAAACCTCGTCTCAGCGTTCCCTCCCTTTTGGTTGAGCAGAGTTCTCATCTCGGTGGAAAATAGTACTCAAATGGCTTCCAAGGTAGTACGTCTCACAATGCACTTAACCTAAAGTGTACTTTCCAGTTTTGAGTATAAAACTGATCAAATTTAGGATTTCTATCAATTTCCGCAATCAGTAATCTATTGACGTAATAGCACCATGTGGCCATGTGGCCATGCTGATTTGATTTGATTTATGGTATGATTTGTTTTTCTACAAATTGCTTAGTTGTAGTTTTATTCTTTTTGAGACTAGGTACATTCTTTAGTTAAAAAATATCATAAATAAACTGAGCTGTTTTTTCCAAGCTGTTAGAATTCGTATAGGTATTCAAAAAATAACTTTTAAGTCTAATAATGTAGGTATTAGGGACGTTTTTCTTTTCTTTTCTTAACATTCATTTTCTAGAAAATTCGACTTTAATTTCCCAATATAAATTGTTTTCTTACAAATTCAAAAATAAATAAAGACGAAGTTAGTTTCCCTTTATTTCATAACAATATGTTTTTTCACGTATCTGATGTTGAAAAAGTTCAAAATACGAAAAGCATTGCAAAAATTGCGCAAACATAGAAGTTACCTCCCCAATAGTATGAATATACATCAAAAAGGCAGTGGGCAGATTAACCAGTCAATTCTTGGACTTTGCTGAAGCTTTGACTTAGTTCGAGTGTATACAGAGTCAACTTCTTTTCAAATAAATAGTTGAAAATCGAAGAAATCCTCATTATTCCTGAGAGTTTACTCTACTCAGTGCGTCAGTGCTTGACCATTCTAGCTCCATTAGTAAATAATATTTATTGAGTAAGTTACACATCTTCTTTAAAAAAAAGTAGGTACATTATAACATTACATTTACAATTACGTAGCTTGCAGTTTTAATTGCACCATAATGTCCATTGTTCTTATTCGTACTATTATTGTACTCGTATTATGCACATTTCAGCAATTTTTAAAGAAAACAAATCTCGCACTACATAAAGTCAATTTTTGTTCTCTTAAAAAACGTTTTGTGATTTTGTGTTATAATTAGGCACTTTTTAATCTATGAAATTGACAGTTCATACTAAAATTGTATGGGAAAGTAAAAAGGCCCTTATAAGTAGGTAATTAAGTACTCCTCAAGTGACAGGCTTTAGGAAACAAAAATATTATCTATTTCGAAAAAAATAAAAATGAATTATGTTTGATGTTATGAAATAGTAGTACGCGACGGCTTCGAAGTAGTATCCGCATTCAGTTCATAAAAATGTACTCAAAATGAGCAAATGAGTACAATAGTAGCACGGGAGGGAACGCTGCCTCGTCTCCCTCGTTCATTATGTCTCGCAGTCACATACTCACTCACTATCTTCCATTCTCTTACAATGGTACATGATACTTATACTCATCCAGTTCCAATTTGATTACTTTTCTCCACACATATTCTGGTATTTGATGCAGACTCAGTAATCAATAGGTAGGTAGGTACATACTTTGATTACTTGACTACTGAGTACTGATTCCTAGGGAAATATGGTTTAAAATATGTGTGGAGAAAAGTAATCAAATTGGAACTGTATGAGTATCAAGTACATTGTAAGAGAATGGAAGATCATATGAGTATGTGACTGCGAGACATAATGAACGAGGGAGACGAGGTTTGCTGGGTGTGTTGTGTATGTTGCTTTGTATTTGCAGGTAACATTATGTATGTGTATTTTAAATACTGATACTGATTGTTTATATGGAGTTAGTGCTGCATGTTAGTAGTAAGCAAATGAGTATCAGTATCGAATACTTATTTTGAGTAATATTCGGTATCGATACTCATTTCAAGTATCGAATACTAAATACCGAATAATTACTTTTTGCACATTACTATAGTATACCCAGCATGTGATCGAGACATTGTGGTCCAAAAATGCGGTTTGGTTTGGTTTGTACACAGACCGGATGACAGGTTAATTTGTACAAACAGAAAGGTGCAAATGGATCATAAAAATGTGTATTACAGGTACAAGTACAAGTACTGGAGACCGAATTTTTCCCAAAAATGTGCAATCACAAGAGCTCTTGTGTCAATCAATGGGGTAATGGGGTATGATTACAGAGGTATACGTTAGTTTATTATTCGCACTTAATTTTATTTGAACATTTTTGACAAAAAAACGGCTTTTTCACACTTCTGGTGATCGTACGTAAAAAAGTTGCTTAACATAATTTTTAGGAAATTTCTCAAGGATAAACATTTCATAAAAAAAATTATTAAGTAAAGTTGCTTAACTTAATTGTTAGTAAATTTGTCAATGATAAATAAAAATTTAGAGAAAGAGGCATTTGAAGTAAAAAATGTAACAACAAAAATTTCAAAACTTTGAGTTTAAGGAGCCATAACTTTTTTGTAGCTTCCTAGATGTACCTGAAGTGCTTGTATGCGGTACTAAATTTTCTTTTCAAAATGTACAAAACTATTTTTGTAGCTATATGTACTAGTTTAGAAGTTATAACGTTTTAAGTGGTGACACCTCCTAATTAGAGGTCACATACTTTGATGGGCTATAGGAAATACGATGAAAATAGACCCCCTCTGCCTTACAATTTATTGTTCGGCAGAACTTCAGGAATCTTCCTTTAAAGGATTATACTTAACTGGGACACCCTATATATCCGTTATTCAAAGCACCATAGTTTTCTCTTTTTCACCCTGTTATATTTTATTTAAACACGAGTAATTTTAGTTCATATTTTATTAATTAATTCTTAGGTAAGTTATAATTTTAATAGTATAAGTAAGTACAGTAGGTTAAGCTTAAGAAACATCCGCTTCTGATGAAGGCAATCACGAGACTCCCGCATGAGTCGAATTTACTTTACCTCATAAGATCGTACATAAGAATGTATATAAGAATCGGATGACAACTTAGGTACTGGTACTGGAGATAGTTAACCGTTTAAGATAAAAGCCATGTTAAAGGGTGTTCCGTGTGAATACAACATCTTCCCACTTTTAACAAAGCTTCACAGTTCAGTAACTTAATTATATTTCTTATTCTATAGTTCAATTCATTTATATAAATTCATTACTATTACATATATTATTTCCTATTTTACTTCTTGAGTCTCTCAGACCTTCTTGGCTCAACAATTTCCAAATTCCAATTTTTTCTTGCTCTGGTTTTTTTTTCTTTACTTAAACTGACGAGCATATCATTTGAATTTTCATTTTCAACATTCATCTCTAAAGGTAGAATTTTCTCAATTTTTTCAGGGTTATTGACTCTTAAATCTAATTTTGATTTTTTAATTTGATTTCTATGTACTAATCTTATGTTTCCATTATTATTTATCAAATATGTTAAGGAGCTGACTATTTTCATGATTTTAACTGGAATCCAATGTACAAAACTAACTTCATGGTTTCTATACCACACAACTTCTCCCTCTTTAAAAGGTTGCGTACTACTAGATACATTTCTTTTCTTAGACATTTTAAAACGTTTATCTGTTACTACTCTATTTTGAATATCTTTAATTTTACAATCATTTATGACATTTTTCGACAAATCAAACTCTACCTTTTTCTTAAAATTAATATTATCTAGTGCTATCTTTGGCTTAAAGTTAAAGAGAAGTTCGGAGGGCGACTTGGATGTTACCGTAGATGGAGTATTCCTCCAATTTAATAAAAATCTTTCAACTTTTTCAGACAAGGACATGTCTGGACGTTCTAATATAAATTTGTAGAAAACCTTTTTTATCGTTTGCACCATTCGTTCAGCAGAACCATTCGATTGAGGGTGATACACAGGACTCTTAGAACACTTGATAGTATTATTTTCACAAAATTTTGCGAAATAGGAGGCGTTAAACGGAGGCCCATTATCAGAGACTATTTCAGTTGGGAACCCAAACACTATAAATGTTTTCATTAGTTCCTCGACTAATTTTTGCGCATTCCACGAAGGTTGAACTCGAATGTCGCAATATTTTGAATATGTGTCCACTAACACCAGAATATTTTTACCGGAAAAATGCATAAAATCCAAGTGAATGCGTTCGAATGGATACGATGTTATCGGCCACCTTGACTTAACTTCCTCCTTTGGGACATTTGCTGTCTGCTGACAAACTCGGCAATGAGCTACGAAATCGTTAATGTCGCCATCAATTTGAGGCCACCAAACATATGACCTGGCGATCATTTTCATTTTAATAACTCCCCAATGATTTTCATGAAGCATTTGAAGTATGCTTGGGCGTAACTTTTTCGGTATAACAACCCGATTTCCATAAAAAATAACCCCACAATCGGTACTTAAATTCGACTCATATTTTCTAAAATCTATCATAGACTCTGATAGGGAAGATTTTTGGGATGAGGAAGACTTTACATTCTCGTTTGACCAAGAATACATTAAATTTTCATATACTTTGGACAAAATTGGACAAGACTCGGTTTCAGTTTTAACCAGCTCTAAATTGACTGACTTCCCTAGCTCAAGGTGAAAAATCCCAACTTGTTTTACTTGGGTGCCTTCCTTTAAAGGCATTCTCGACAAAAAATCTGCCTCCACGTTATCTCGACCCCGACGATAAGAAATATCATATTCATACATCGACAAAAATATGGACCATCTCTGCAGTCTTGCTGCTGCCACTGATGGCGTCCCTTTTCTGGGATTAAAGACTTCTTTTAGGGCCTGGTGATCCGTAAGTATATGAAACTTATGACCATATATATACTTATGGAACTTTTTTAAGGCAAAAACAATGGCTAAGGCCTCTCGGTGAAGCTGGGAATAGTTTTTCTCCGAATCTGAGAGTGAGCTTGATGCATAAAAAACCGGCTTAAGTGTATCTCCTACCTGGTGGGATAACACCGCTCCTACTCCATATGGGCTGGCGTCTGTTGACACGAAAATAGGTTTAGCCGGATCGTATAACTCCAGCACTTGATGACTAACCATAAGTTTTTTACTTCTTTCAAAAACCTCTTGGCACTTAGCTGACCAAATATACCTCGTTCCTTTTTGCAACAATCTGTACAACACCTGCAATTCTGATGATAAATCCGGCACAAACTTTCGATAATAATTAATGAGACCTAAGTAAGACTGAAGCTGTTGCAAATCTTGTGGTGGAGGAGCTTCCTGAATAGCCTTTAGTTTTTCAGGGTTTGGCTTGATCTGATTGTGGGAAATGACATGTCCCAAATATTGAACCTGACTTTGAAAAAACGAGCATTTGTCCATGTTGATACTGACATTGTGTTTCTTCAGTCTGTCCATTACCATAAACAGTTTTTCCCGGCATTCTAGATCTGAACCTGCTCCTATTATAATATCGTCGATAAAAATGAAAACATGAGATAAATTTGCTAAAATTTGTTCCATAATAGACTGAAATATACAAGGTGCGTCCGCAAGACCATACGGTAAACGCAAATAACCAAATAGTCCTTTAAATGTATTTATTACCAAATATACACGGGATTCTGGACTCACGGTTAATTGTTGATAAGCGCCTTTTAAGTCCAATACACAAAAAACTGAACAATTTGCTAGACTAGCAAAGATGTCCTCCGGATTTGGTAAAGGGTGATGTTGAGTTTCAATAAGTCGGTTGAGAGTGACTTTGAAATCGACACACATACGTATCTGATCATTTGGTTTAGGAACTATTACCACCGGGCTGGCCCAGCGACTGTACTTAACCGGCACTAAAATATTTTCTTTACATAAACGATCGATTTCTGCTTCTACTTTTTCCCTTAATTTAAATGGAACCCCATAGGCTGCATGGAAGATTGGCTTTGCGTCCTTTTTTAAAACTATGTCTGCCTCGAACCCAACAATAGAATGGTTATTCTCTGGTTGTACTACTGAAGGATATCTACTGACTATTTCTTTATAAAAATCACTTACTTTGGCAATGATATTTGACTGCAAAAATTGTTTTCGCCAATTCGGGAAAAATACGTCCAACCATGTCCTTCCCATCAACATTTTCTTTGGCTGATCGCCCTGCAAAACAACTACGTCTAAACATTGGGTCTGGTCTCCAAGTCGCACTTCAATCTCCTTTAATGTTCCTACTTCAGCAATTGATCTACCTAAAACTGAGGTCAAAACATGATTAGATTTAATAAGACACAAATGAGACAAATTAGAACGATACTCTCTTTCGCTCATCACTGACACAGCTGCTCCGGTATCAATTTCTACGGCAAAAATGTGTCCCGAAATTTCAACTGCTAGTTCACATGCCTGACTGAAGCATCCAATAGCGTTGATGCTACCAATCTGTTGACTTCTCTGCGAACAAACTTTGCTGGTGTGACCGTCTTTCCCGCATTGAAAACATGTCCAAAATTTTGCTGGACATGTGTCTTCACAATGATTTCTTCCGCACCTTCTGCAACTCCCTTTACCACTCCACGCTGTATTACTCCGGCTTCCGCTGCGCTGACGATTATTCCGATGACTTTTACTGCGACCCCGTGCATTCCTTTGACTTTGATGGCTTGAATCTCGATCTCGTTTACTCCACGTTGGTTGACTTTCTTGGTTATATTTTTTATTAATATATCCAACGACTGACATAGCGGATGATTTCATGCTTCGTGTTGACTGCTCTGCTAGTTCAATATTAAGTGCCACCTCACAATACTTTTCGAATTTTGCCTCCTCTCTGTTGAGTAGTGTTTGCTGTATTTTTTCGTTTCGCAATCCTGTTATGAGCTTATCAGATAAGGCCTCGTCCAAAAATTCGCCAAATTCACAAGTTTGAGAGAGCATTCTGATTCGCACTATGTACTCACTAATGGTTTCTCCGTTGTCTTGAAGCGCTTTATAAAACTTGAAGCGTTCGGAACGTTTATTAGTAGTGGGACCATAATGCTTGCGTAAAATAGTCATCAACTCATCAAAGGCAACTGTTTCGGCTTCTTTTGGACTAGTCAAATTCATGAGGACTTCACATGGCTCGGAACCAATCACTGTGATTAACCACATGGTTTTGTCGGCTTCGTTTATTTTCTCCCGTCGAAGAAACTGTAGGAATCTCTTCTCCCACACTTTAAAATTGTTTCCAGGAATATACTGGTCGAATGCACTACTTTTTGACATTATAGTTATTATGTTTTTTCGTTCACTGTCGACTGTACTTGGCTCTACCATTCTTTTATGTACGTTGCACGATAAAATGTATCGCAGCTATGATTATATTTTTATAGGGTTTTGTTTTATTTTATTGGCTTTATCCTCGTCGCCACTGTTATATTTTATTTAAACACGAGTAATTTTAGTTCATATTTTATTAATTAATTCTTAGGTAAGTTATAATTTTAATAGTAAGTAAGTACAGTAGGTTAAGCTTAAGAAACATCCGCTTCTGATGAAGGCAATCACGAGACTCCCGCATGAGTCGAATTTACTTTACCTCATAAGATCGTACATAAGAATGTATATAAGAATCGGATGACAACTTAGGTACTGGTACTGGAGATAGTTAACCGTTTAAGATAAAAGCCATGTTAAAGGGTGTTCCGTGTGAATACAACACACCCCATTGATTGATCTCGAGGATGCATGCAATCAGTCCAAGAGCTCTTGTGATTGCACATTTTTGGGAAAAATTCGGTCCCCAGTACTTGTACTTGTACCTGTAATACACATTTTTATGATCCATTTGCACCTTTCTGTTTGTACAAATTAACCTGTCATCCGGTCTGTGTACAAACCAAACCAAACCGCATTTTTGGACCACAATGTCTCGATCACATGCTGGGTATACTAGGAAAACATAATTTTCACAAGCTGAAGTACATAATTTGATTTCCAATGAATATTATGGACTCATGGACAGTACACCCTTACAGATTTATTTTTGTGTCAATGCATGTATAGCCATGCATAGCTTCCCCAACCCAACCAACCGTAACAAATATTGGCTGGGGTCATGTGTGTTGATTGCTTACACATACATGCACCTACCAGTGTGATTGTAATTGAAACTTGTTTTAGAATGATCATCCCAAGTTCCCTATAAGTTTCTGTGGGCCTGGTAATATGGATTTTGCGATGCAATGGGGATAGTATGTATAGACTCTTATAGTAACTATATTTATACACTTGCGCCACCAATCGCTTCCATGACAAACTACGCACACTACGAACATGTCAGTTGTATTTGAATATTTGAAACCGAAGTTAAATTCTTTTTTTCTTATTCGTCTCATTGACACCATGCAGACGAAAGAGAAAGAACAATAATTATTTTTGTTGCTTTTATTCTCCACCGATTGCATAATAAGGATTGTGGACGTGGAGTGGAAGTGGAATATGCAAAGGAAAATGTAATCAATGATCGGGTACTTTTCGCTTACACTCGTAGTTAGTTAGTGGTGGTGTGTAGGGCCGGCGAAGGGTACTTTTAGCATGAGGGGACTGATGGGGTATTTTATGAGAATAACAATGGGGAAAGAAGGAATATGAAATGAACGATCGGATAGATATACTTTTCGTATATAGTGGTGGTGTGTGGGGTAGGGTACTTTTACGATTGGAATTGATATTATAACAAGATAGATAACAATGTGGAAAGGAGAAATATGAAATCACAGATCGGATTCTTTGTATTTCTTCGGTTAATGGGCAGCAGTGGTGTCATGGTGGTGGCTTTTGGACTTAGGTGTCAAGGGTAGGTTATGATGATTTGAAAGTTATGGGGTGGGTGAGCCTGAGCATGTGAGGTGCATGGTAGTCTGGTTGGATATTAGAAAATAATATCACGTATACCTATAGATCCCATTTTTAAATTTTCTCAATGTAGGTATGTACTGTACACAGTATGAGAAAGATATTGTTTTAAGTACAACTTTAGATCAATTAATTATGATATTGAGATCATAGTTCAAAAAGTGAGTTTCGCAGTTCTGTCTGTCTGTCTACATGGTGGTAGGTAGCTGCATTCTAAACGACAGGACCGATTTGTTTGTACCTAGTATGCGGAGTCTGTTTCAAACTCTGCATAAGTATGCAAGTATGGTTTGTATAGGCTGACAGTTCGAGTTCATTTGTTTATTTTCATTTTAAACCCAAAATTAACCTTTTGTAGGTATTTACATACAATTATTTTAGGAACAACTATACGCAGGTCGCAGTCAACCAACTCATCCCTATAAATTTTAAATATGGATTATACCTAGGTAGTAGTATGTAGGAATATTTAGAAACTTTGCAGTTTAGATTAGATTGTTGCTACGAAATTAAGTAAGCTGGTGTTTGTTTTAAATAACGAAGTCACCAACGCACATCCCAAAACGCGGATAATCTAAGTCCATTTTCTAACCCCTCATCAATGATCACACGAACGTGAGGGAAAATGAAAATCGAATAGGAATAAGATATGTAAGAGAATTTGTTAACAACATTAACACTGACGCACAAAACAATCATTTGGTAATTCCTATAAGGGAGAATAGAGAATTGTCAAACAGTATAGTAAATAGCTGGTTCGGGATTTCTTATACCTCCTTACTGAAGGTTATTAAGCTAACTCAAGGAAAAGCGAATTGCTCATAATTATCTCGAGACCAGAAATGGCAGCATCACGCGGGTAACCCCAAATAACGCAAGCAAGACCATCACGGCTGCTAGTAATATCTACTATGTAGGTATATGAAATCAAACTTAGCACTTTAAGGAACGTCCTTTTCTAAATACATAGTTAGAAATACATATGTAGGTATTTCATTTTCATTTCATTTATAGTTCCGCATAAGTCCCGTGAATTTATGTAGGTATGTATGTATGTATCTATCTAATATGTAGTTATAAATTCCGGTATTTTCGAAACCAAAAAACAGGCGGGGATCCACAAATCGCGGGATTGTATTCGCTAGTCGTTTTATCGAAATGATTATTAGTGGTTATTTGAAAGGAGCAATTGCACTATATAGATACCTATACAGTGTACTCTCTCCTTACGGACACCTCTCATAATCGGACTCTCTTATAACCGGACACGGAAGTAAATGTGTTATCATCGGCCTGGCCGATGCTTTGATACCCTGCACTGCATATAAGTCATGCAAAATGTTATTCATGCGAGTTAGTACGTAGGTATACGCAATACATGGGTCTAATATTGGTTTTGTGTGGGAGGTTACCACAACTACTCGTACTCGAACGATATAGCCCATTTTCTATACCAACTTGACGATGATAAAAATAAGTCCTTTCCCAAAATTTCATATTCGGCTAGGTCGATTTGTTTGGGCACTATCATGTTTTCAACCTACAGACAATCATGTCCGACAATTGGACTTGGTTAAATCGATTCAGAATTTGTATAGGAATATGTGTGTGTACTTTTAAACATGAATTATAATGTCTGTTTATGTATTTTTTAAATGTTGTCAATTTAGCTTTTTTCTTCATAAACGGACATCTCTTATAACCGGACAAATTGTGTGGTATCTACCATCAGTGTCCGCTTATGAGAGAGTTCACTGTACTAGCTACTGTACCTACCCGGCCGGCTTCGCTCATGCCTAGGAATTGTATTGTCCATATATATTTTTGTCTATCAGCACAATGCATGTTTCATATTTTAAAAACTTTGCCTCCCGTGACTGTTGAAGAATAGCGCTTGAATTTTTGTTTACCTTTGGGCCATTAACAAATATTTTGTCAACATTTGAGCTTAATCGGGTCGGTGGTTTTCGAGATATAATATTTTTGAATTAATTACAAAAATGTAATGACAGAAAGAAAGCCAAAGTCAGGTTTTTATACAATTTGTCTCTCCCAACTGATCACCCCTTGCATCGTCCCCCCCCCCCTCCTCCTCTCCTAATGAACAAAAATAATCTCCCATGATTTATTTGCTCATCTCCTTTCCTGCAATACTAGGCCAACATAATTTTCACAAGCTGAAGTAATTTGATTTCCAATGAACATTATGATATGATATATGAACTCATGGACAGGACACCCTCACAGATTTATTTTGTTGTCAATGCATGTATAGGAGAGCCATGCATAGCTTCCCCAACCCAACCAACCGTAACAAAATTGGCTGGTGTCATGTGTGTTGATTGCTTACACATACACGCACCTACCAGTGCGCTTGCCATTGAAACTTATTTTACTATGATCATCCCAAATTCCCTACTATAGTTCCCTATAAGTTTCTGTGGGCCTGGTAATATGGATTTTGCTTGCCTAATAAACGCGTTATTTGCCATGGCGTCACTTGCTGGATGGAAAGGAAACTTTCTTCAAGCTGATATGATATTTTTAGCAGAGCTGTAAAAGATATTTTACTTTTAGTGTTTCGTTTATTTTCTATACCATTTGCATGCATTAAACATTTCTGTTGAAATTCTGGTTCTGTATGAAAACCGCGGTTGTTTTTTATGTGAGGCATATCGATCCTCATTTCATTATTATCAGGCAGACATAATTTTCGGAGGCTAAATGAAGAAGTTCAGATAGGTACACATATACATACACATTTACACGATTTATTTTTATCGCTGCATGACTACCCACCTTGCGAACCATAACAATATTGGACTGGGTTCATATGTATTGTGTCACATATACATCTTGCCTACCTATTGGAATTTATTTTGCAATGCTTATTCTACCCATCCCTACTAAAACTCCCTATAAGTTTCTTAGGGCCTGGTATAATGGATTTTGCTTGCCGTATGCGTTTGTATCCCTGGCTACATATATATATATTTGTGAATGTTATTTTATCATGGCGCCATAATGCCGACGCGGTGTATTGCGGTTTGCATTCTTTGCAACTGGCGTTTTTAGCAGAATTTTAAAAGAATTTTACCTACAGAGCCAAACTTAAAAGTTGCATTAGAGGCTAAATTAGGCCAGCACAAAAATTAACGACTAAGCAAATCAAAAGCACATAAATAGGACATGCATATGCCCTTTTTGGTTTTTTGATTTCCATTCGTTTATAGGATTTGAGTTAGCAGATCTCTGTTAACTTTACAGAATGGAAGCTTTAAATGCGATTTCTAGCTAAACGGCTTGAGCTATGAAGTTATGAATTTAGCACAAAAAAAGCACATAAATCAGGCTTCAATATGGCATATTAATTTTTTCAATTTTCGACCGATTTAAAGATGTGCTCTGCCAGCTTGACGTCAACTTGGCAGAGCACTTTTCAAGGCCGATTTTCTCGGAAACCGTTGGAGCACAAAAATCAAAAACTTAGCACAAAATTAGCACATAATTAGCACATAATTCAGGGCTATTCAAAATTAAATTTTGACATATGTGCTCTGCCAAGTTGACGGAGGTAAGATTTTTGTCTGGCAGTTGTAAATAATTACTCAGGAAGATCCCAATTAATGATTAGAAAAAAAATTAACTTTGCTATTATGACGTTATAGGCCCCTATTTTTACGTACATATCAGGCTGATGCATGTCTGCAACCCATTCGGACCCAACCAAAACGTCTGGCATTGATACAATATTATCTATCTATCTTCTATCTTCTATCTATCTATACATATAATAAAACTGTAGGACTTTTCTTTGTCAGCTAAAAACTCGAAAACTACTGGGCAGATTTCGATGAAACTTTTTTTAAAATGTGCCTTAAGACTGTAAGACTGCTATAGGCTCGTTTATAGCCACGTCCTTAGGAACAGTTTTTAGCCAAAATATATTTTCTGAAGTGAAAATATATACATACACATATACCTTGCTACAAATGGATGTTTATACTTTTGCGATCGTGCGACACGACAAACAAAAACAAAACCACACTATCATACGTATACCTCGCATTCAAAAAGGGTTGATTTGTTTTCGCAGCGAGTGCTATGGTCAGTTGTATATGTAGGTATGTATATTATGACATGGGGTATATTAATAATCTTCAGAATAGAAGAGACGTACAGACCAGTACAGACGTTCATTCTGATACGTGGTATGGTAACAGTGTGGGGTTGGGGTAGGTAGTTGTTTGAATTCCGTTGGAACGGAAATGCAGTATTATAAACAAGAGTAGCACGATCATGGAGAGGGAGGCCGATGCAGAGGGTGCACATTAAATCGATATCTATACTTATAATAAAACTGTAGGAATTTTCTTTGTCTCCTAAAAGCTCGAAACCTACCTGACAGATTTCAATGAAACAGTCAAAAGGTAATCTTAAATGGACCAAATATATGTAAGTTTGTTTGTTTGCGAGCGGCGAAAGATGATCACGGGTCAGCTATTATTTAATAAAGTCAATTACCCATACCCAAAAATTCAGCTTTGCTAAAATGACGTGAAAAGTCGCCTTTTTTTACACTTTTAGGTCCCCGCCTACCCCATACGCACCATCAGAAAACTACCACACGTTGATTTTTGTGATCATAAGCTTACGTTTAGCAAACAAAAAATTTATAAAATAGCTTTGCTAAAATGACGTTACATAAAAGTTTACCAGCTCTTAGACTATTATAAGAAGTGTCCGTTTATGAGGAAAAAAAACTAAATTGACAGCCTTTAAAAAATACATATACAGACATTTTAATGTTTAAAAGTACACACACATATGACGTATTCCTATACAAATTCTGAATCGATTTAGCCATGTCCGACTGTCTGTCTGTCTGTCACGATAGCATCTAAAGCTAAACAAATCGACCAAGGCGAATTAAATTTTGTGAGGGGACTTATTTTTACCCTTGTCAGGTTGGTATCGATAATGGGCTATGTCGATCAAGTAGTTCTGGCACATCCCATTCAAGAGGCATTTCCGAAAGATGAACTCTTTTAAAATGCCGACTTGTATAAATTTACAAGTTTAAAAACCTGAAAATCCAATCTCACTTCTTATATTTAAACATTTTGTTCCGACATAATTTTTGAAATTTGCCGACTCTCGAAGGTACTAGTCTTTGCTGTCGTTGCATAGGAGCAAACAGTTTTTTTTTACCTGTTTCCCCTTCCACTTATTGTAATTTTTTTTCTGTTTTGCTTGGGTTAGTGTAGTATGAAATGGATGTGGTGTAGATAGATAGTCCCCCTAATTTTTTTGACTTTTAAATTCATTTTTATTAATTCAATTTTAACTTCCATACTCCACCTACTCTACTCATTATAATTCACATACCCTAGTCTACAGCACACTACATAATATCGAACAGAAGAAGATGGCTTCTATTCATATGCTTTCATTGATAATGTGGGCCAATGTGGGCGCTTTTGTTTCATTCCTACCAAAGAAGATTGTTGAATGGTGAGTGAAGTGCAAATAAAGGTATATGATTATGTGTAATATCAATATAATTATGTACTACGAGTGGAGATCATTTCCATGTGCCACGCCTTTTTTTGTAAGACGAATGCGTGTATGCATCTATAGATCACCAACGAAGAACAAACTGCTATCGCGGACATTACAATAAGGTAATCCTGTGTTATTTTTCTTTTTGGATATAATGCTCAGTGTTGCCAGTTTAACTGTTTTCCAGACAAAGTTGACTGGATTTTTTCGGTTTTGACTGGAAAAAAAATCAAATCCAGCCGACTGTTTTTTTTTTGACTGGAGTTTTTTCGCATTTGACTGTAAATCAAGCTGACTGTTTTTATTTTTTGACTATATGTATAATTCCTAAAAAAATTGAAATGTAAACGAGCATTCGCGCAGTGCAATGAACTAACACACCCATTTTCCGCTAAAAGTCAAATTGAATCTAGTATTTCTTGCAATTTGCGCAGCGTCTCTTGAGAATTTTGAATGCCTTTGCATTTAATTCGGTTTGTTGTATGTTGTTTATGTTTTGAGTTATGTCCACTAGCACACCAGTTTCACGAACTTTTTGAACAAACTTGCGTACAGCAGGCGCGGTGGGTGCTTCGGTCAAAACTTATTTTCAAAAAAACGCACTGTTTGGGATGCATAGCACTCACTTTGGAAATATTTTTTCAATATTTCCCAACGTTGTTCAAGTGTAAAGCGACTCACTTCGTTCCGCGGAGGTATGATACTGACTAAGTACTGTCAAAATTTCGAGTGGGAAACAGATGTCAGTGTTAAAATAACCTATGATTTAAAAAGAAACCACATGGCCCACCCTGTGGAAACAGAAGAAATAGAGAACTGCAATGACACAGATTCAGAAGACTGTATTTTAATGGTATAGAATAATAACCAGTTAATGTATTTTATAATTAATAATTGTTATATTTGTTAAATTGACCTACGTATACAAAAAACTATTGCTGTGAAATAAAGTATACGACTTATTTTTTTTTTTTTTTTTATTAAATAAAAACTATTTTTGTTTTATTTTGATATCAAAAAATAGCTGTTTTCATTTTCGACTGTTTTTTTGACTGGAATTATTTGTTTTTAATGTTTGACTGTTTTTTTTGACTGGATTCGGAGGGAAAAAATCCAGTCAAACAGTCAAATTTGACTAGATTTTAACATTTTGACCTGGCAACACTGATTATGCTATAGATGAACTTCAACTTAAGTGAAAATTTCTTGCGCGGGTCTCTTCCCATTAGGGATTTTATTCTCTTAGCGACAACAAAACAACTTTTCCAACCAGAACTACAGCTAAAAAAAATATGTGCGCATTTCAAACAACAAACATAACCCTGCTTGCGAAGATCTCGCTCGATCGACGATCGAGCCATGACTGATTGTCCACACAGCAGCGTCTTTGGTTTGTGCACAAGATACACATTTACCCACCCCAGAGGAGAGGGAAATTTGCTGGGTGTTGCACTTCTCAAATGTGTGCTATGTGTTTAGTAATGACAGCCAGAGTTCTGAGTAACTTTATTATAACAGTGTGAAACCCACTATGTGTTGAAAAGGGTTGAAATGGAATTTTCGGTAGACTTTGTGATAAAGTAGAGAAAAGCATTAACAATTTCATGCGATCAAAAATACCTTAAGGGAAAAATTTCCCTTAAATAAAGTGCTACTGCGCATGTTGGGATCTTTCTTTTGCTTTGGGACGGACTATTATATATTATATACTATTTTATCAACTCACGTATCACAGAATTCATCCACCGTCCCGAGACGTGCATCGGCAGCTGTTGGATTTCCTTATTCCGCATTGTGCAACAATTTTATTTATTAACAAAGACACCAAAATTAGCTCTCTGGCCGCTCAGTGGAACCTGTGTTGGGCGGTTTTAAGTTTGTAATTGACATCGAGAAATTGTCCATCCATCCATAGGATCCCTGATCACTAGGTACTATGAATTCAAAGTGGAGTAGTAGTTGGAATCTAATCCAATCAAACATCTAACGGCCGGAAACAAGTTTAAGTTTTTTTTCAGACTAGCTGACCCGTGCTCGCCTTGCGTCACTCGCCTTTAGCAAACAAACAAACTTATAGTTGGTTCATTTAAGATTACACTTTGAGTATAATCATTTCATCACATGATTGAAAATCTTTGGTCGTCCACTTTGCGGTTTAGATGATATTATTGAACCGCTGAATGAGTTTTACCAACAAGTTTTCAAATTTATATATAGATAAGTATATAATTTCATATTTAAAAAAATACATTTTGGATAAAAACTGTTAAACGACATAGTCTATAGCCGTCTCACAGTCTTAAGAAACATTTAAAAAAAAGTTTCATCGAAATCTGTCCAGTAATTTTCGAGTTATTAAGGGACAAAGACAATTCCTACAGCTTTCTTATAGGTATAGATTATCTTCTGTCTGCAAGCTGCAATACACTCTTTCGTTGATGATAGCACCCTCAGTTTTTTACAATTATCCCCGGATTCACGTCCCCTCATTTAGCTCATTCCCGGCCTAAGATTGAATACAAATTTGGTCATTATACCTACCTAATGGATAATGAACCTAACCGACAGTTAGGTAGGTATACTTAAAGCCAATATTCAACAGTACAGTACATCTTCTCTATCCTTGCCATAAACTCTTGTGCAATTATGATGTCCAAAAGCACAAAACCACGTAAGCACTAAAAAAGTCATCAAGATTACAAACGCTCATGAATTAAAAAAAAATTATTAAAAAAATCAAGTCTATGAGCTATTTTCAATTTATTAGAAAGTGTCTTTTGCGCCACCCAATACCTACATTCACATCAATCACCGGAAAAATTGTTAAACATTGCTCCCTCGAATGCACTATGTGTCTACCTATGTACCAAATTTACTCGTGGGAACCGGCCTTGTTAATAAAAAGCCTCTAGGTAAGGTTGGTACCTATATCTATACGTTCTTCATAAAAATGATAAACAAAAAATTACTCAGCTCATGCAATTACTGGATTAGGTTTTGAATAAGTAAATCCTTGCCTGTCTTCGGCAGACCAATTTGTCCAATAAGACAGACGATAAAATCACCTCTTCCAAAAATGGCAACCTCTTAAACACATCCTTCCACTGCCAACAACGTGAGAAAGCAATTTAGCTTCACACATTATTGTCTTGGCTTATGAAATTCAATCAGATAGTCTTGTAGCTTCCTAATTAGATGTGTGTTGCTTCCACATAAGAGACATTCGTTATTGGTGCGTATAATTGGAATTGATACCGTTCGGTAATTGCAAGGAAGGAAATGTAAATATGTATAGCTTCGGTTCGATTACTCTCCTTTAGTTAAATTGTATCGTCTGTAACACTAACTAAATCACTTCAATGGATGTGAGCTTGGACTTCCTTAATGATTATACGTGATAAGAGGATTTGCTTAATTTACTTCCAAGGTGCGAGTCGAGCCGAGGTGCAAGGAAAACAAAATTATAAAAACTAACAACACCTGAATAAGTTATAAGAACCCGACATAAAAAGTATCTTAATTCGCTCTTAGCTACTTATTCAATATCCCATCAGCTATTTCAGGATATTTCGTATAGAAAAAATAAGAAAATCTTTTAAATAACTCAGAGAGATTCTCTAGCAAAGTTAATTACGAAAATGATTAGCAGAGGATGTTTATAGATGAAGTTGTTACGGCCGAAGGTAATAAACAAAACACTCGCCAGATAATGGACGGATGAAATGGCTCGAAAGGAATAAAACGAAATGTTCAGCATTCGTCAAAAAAAAAATCGAAAAAGGGAAACTTTTATTAAGAGTGCTGATGGTGATTATTTTGGGGGAAAGTATGTCAGTAAATTTGTTTTCCTTGGTGTGCACGAACATGCTGATTTTGCTCACATAACTACCCAGCTTTCGGATATAATAGTGAAAATGAAAACCATCTCATATTTCCTCGAATAACTGGCAAGTTTTGAAAAATAAATATGAACAGATGGCTCACAAACAGACTAATGAGCTGGTTAACGGAAGCAAGCAACATCATAACCACAGAGCACAACACAACCAACATAGAGAGGAACTAGGATAATAAGTAGTAAATATTTCTGCACTCTGTTAATTTTGGGTTTCGTTTCGTAAGGGTTGAATAAAGTTTGCGTTTTAGTGATGTTAGATAATAGAACACATTCTACTGGGTTTGGTGATTATTCAAATACAGTTTAAGTGTGAGCAGACGTTTACCCAACCACGAAGATTTACTTAAATTAGAAATGTAGGTATGTGCGTACGTTAAGGAATACCTGTAGGTGTACGTACAATTAGTTACTATATTGAGACCCACTTTACTTTAATTAGATAAAAGAGATAAAAATTCAATTGAAGGTAGGTGTGTCGACTGCCGAATGCGAATAGGGACCATCAAGGTTAATTTTTTTTTTAGACAATTGCTAATCTTTAGATACATTTTTATGACCATCCTCTACAAAACATCTTTGCCACTGAATATAAACAAATCATCAAGTTGTTAAGTCTCCATAGAGGTATATTACAGATTTCGGACTTGATCTAACCATCTAACCATCTCAGGACGCCTGCCTGATGATATGGACCATACCATATCTACGTCTTGAAATCGGAGGACGTGTATTTAACGTGACCTCTTAGAATAGGTAAGGGTTAGGGTAGCTACTTGGCTCATAAATGGTGGTTGGATGTTCACTCCCATTAACTCGTCGGTGTTTAATTGTCGCAACTATGTGCTGCACGTCAATTGTACTTATTTGACCTCTCTTGGGATAAAAACTTGATGTGCCAACGCCAACGGCATCCCTCTTTCAGCAAGGGGTCTGCCTCTTCAGGTTGTTTGTTGGACATCGGGGTAACTTCCCTACCGCGGAAAACAAAATCTGTTACAATGCAACGACAATCGTCTGATATGTAGATATGATAGAAAAATGTTGAGGCGACCCTAGCAAACGAAATAAGGACAACGACACTTGGGTTTGCACATGGAGTTATTGGACCTTAAGTAGACCACGTGCAGCTGAGAGACTCTGGGCAATTGCAAAGAAATGTCACGGCGATCCTGAAAGTGAAGGGCAAGTTCAGTGTCTATTTGTGATTAGAGGATAGACTTGGGCAAGAAGTCTTAGGCTTCCGTTTAGAATCCGCATCAATGTTAAATTTAAAAATATCACGGTAATCATCAGCATCTTGGCCCCCACCGAGCAGAAGGATAATGTCATATAATCAGTAGCAACAAAGGGGATGTCCCATCAGAATTTCTGCCACCATTGATTAGTGTTGGCTTGTACAAATGCAGGCAAGAACGCAGCCTGCCAATCAATACTGCAAACCAAAACCAGAGCTGCTGCGAGAGTTAGGTACCTGCGAACTCTACAGCCAAAAAAGAAGAAAAAACATCGACTTCTTGACTGATATACCATTCCGCAAGAGTGAGTTTTACTGCGTATTACATGAAATATTGTGTTCACTATTATCTTCTTGCGAATCCGCAAGGATGAATTAGTTTTATCAGACTGATGAAATTTACTAATTTGTGTGTGTATACACAACTTAGTAAATTTATTCACTCTGTTTCATAGCGTGATGCGTGATGCGTGAGTGTAAAAGACATGATTGTTGTGAGAAACGCGCAAAAGTAACAATAGGAAAACCAACGTAAAATTAAATTCAGCTCTTTCAGCTGAAAAAAAAGAGCATTCGTTCAGCGTTATCAACAATTATTCGGTTACTAGCTGAATACTATACCCAAACTATTCTATCCTATAATCATAGAACCAATATTTCAGACATACTTCCAGCAGTCCTTGTTAGGAAATTTATTGTAGGGTGAAAACTGCAAGATCTCGGATAGTACTCTTGGCTTAAAATTAAGAGCCAAAAATATATAAGTAGGTATATCTCTTATATATTGGATCTACCTATGTTTCGAATTTCGTCTACGCCCCGAGGCATTTTTTATCTGACACAGGATTCCTTAAGGAGAACAAACTGTTTATTATTATAGCAGTAAACTCCAGTGTCTTAAACTTAGAGCAACAAATCTGGTTGTCTATTTTACTTGTCACCTACTTAACTAATGAAACTCTCATCGAATTTTTTCCTTCATTTAATGGATTAAAAACATTTTATAAAATTGTGAAATAATTTTTGTTAAAAAAATAAAGAAAGGGATTACAAATTTGAAATTGGAGTAGATAATGGGAAATTAGAAATAAATGAAGTAGGGAGTAGATTTCTGAAATTTCTGAAAAAGTGAAGTAGATCTACTCCAATTGGAGTAAAGTGTCATCGCTGCTAAGAACTCACAGTCACAGCACACCGTCGGAATTGCGTGAATTGGAAATTGTGAGTTTTGCTAACTGTGTGCGCGGGTGAAATATGCACCCTCGCGGAATTGGGGAAACTTTAATTTTAAACTTTTTGTACAAATATTAAGCTAAGCGAACACGTGCCCTCTATCATTAATTTTTTGTTTGCAAAATTTGTTGAACTCACCGATTTATTTGAGAATTTATATTACACTAGCGGACCCGGCGAGCTTCGTCTCGCCACAATTTAACGCCTTCAGATAAACTATTGAGTGATAATAAAGCACAGATAGCTAGTTCAAATTTCAATGTGATTTATTTGAATGGAATCGAAATGTTTTTCGAATTGTTTTTCGGCGCAAAAACAAACAAAGAATACGGTTTGCCAACATGCGAACAGGCAACGTACAGCTGACCGTGCGAAAAACAGAGAAATTCGAGATTAATCCCACAGACTTCCAACGATTGGCCTTGCGATTAATTGATTGCCATGGCAAAAGCCAATCTCAAAAAATGATAAAAAAAAAAATTCAAATTTTTCGCGTTTTTCCGAAATTTTCCAAGTTTTCAACTAAGAATTTTCTATTTTCGATGAAAAGAAATGTGAGCCATATCGGTCCAGTCGTTTCATTTTAATTTGTCAATTTTGGCCACCACTAGGCTAGAGAGTGGCCTGGCCGTACTGGCTTAGTGGTTAGTGATTTGGACTACTGAGCGAGAGGTCTCAGGTTCGATCCCCGAAATAAAAAACTCAAACTACACATTAACGTTTTTCCAATTCGCCACCTATCGCGAATACCTGACAAACATCTGAGTGAATAGCTGTCCTGAGAAAGCTTCTCAATTCAGCCGATCGGATTGGGCATAAAATAGTAGGTCAATTTCATTTGTCCTAAAATTTTGAACGCCCTCTAGGTCTTATGCGGATCTGTGACAACAATTAATTTATTTGTTTAAATACACCCTGCTTGACATAGGACTTTAGCAATAATCGTTTTAAACCTTCTGCTTAAATACTTTGACTGTCACAATAGATAATTTCATATGGAAATTTTCGCCATTGCGTGTTCATAAAATTTAAACTGGACCCCTTTCGGTACATCTTTTTTGTTCTAAGGTTAAAAAAATATTTTATTTCTATTTGTTGCTACTTAGACTCCTACTGGAAAACATTGTAACATTATTTTTGGTAAATATTGGTTCTAAAATGGTCTTTGGGAACGTTGCCATATGGCGTCAATTGTCTCAAGTGGTAGCAAAATAAATGACAAAATTAATATTTTTGTTTTAGTTTCTTATTTTTAAATATAAAAGAAAAAGTAGGTATAATTATTTATTTTAATTAAATTGTATTATAAAAAAATAAGGATTTCTGAAAATATTTAAAAAACACATATTTTCATATATGTATGTATAAAAAAAAAATAAATTGTTGCATTTATACTCGGTTTTCTTTGTTTACTTCAAACATTAGAAGTACTACAAATTAAAAACTAAGCATATTCTAAGATAAACACGTGTATTCATATAAAAAAATAATTAAAAAATTAAAAAGTAATGATATTCAAGACTATTTATGCATAAAAATACATTTATTTTTATACATATGTAGGTATATATGTATATAATTTTATTTATAGAAATGATGCCTCAAAATGCACCTCAATCAAATAAAATCGAAACTGATAATCTATTTGACAATTATCAATGTAAAAAAGAAATAATAAAAATAGTCTTCCGACGAAAAAATTCGAATTCTAACTCTTTCACGAGAGCTAATAGCACAATGACGACAACTATCACCCAGTTTTTTTACTTCTAATTATTAAGCAGATACTCTAAGAAGTTAATCAGAAAAAAAATTGAAAAAAATATACTCAGAGAGTGAGAATGGGTGTTATGAATATTCGTGTTGCCATATGGCATCGAAATACCGAAAGGGTTAAAAAATGATTAGTAGTACCGCGCATTGAGTTTTATAATGCAGGATCATAATAATTTGAACTCGCCTGAAGCCATAAAGTCCTCTTTTATATTTAAATCTTCACATTCACTTATAATTTTACGAACATTACAGACTAGAAAGTAATTATGTTGTACATATCCTTGTCTTTCGTCACTGAAGCTTAAAACATACCCGGCACCGGCACTATTTTAACATATTTTACCGGTTCGTCCCAAAGTTAAACTCGCTCAATATTCCATGGTGAGAGAGTGAGCTTTATAAAGCTTTATACAGCAACCCCCTGCCTTTAAATCCTTTAGCAAATGTCCAAATCTACAGCAGAGAATTTAATTATCTCAACAGCGATGGGTTGCACGGGTGTATAAAAAAAAACATAAGGCTCGGAGATTTTTTGGAGAAATGATTGTGTTACAGGTATGCACTATAAGACGCTTGTTCATGGGAATAGTGACCGCAATAATTCAGTTATCAATTAGAATGATATACAGTAGATAACGGATATAAGAAATTCAAAAAATCCCAATGATTTGTTTCTTATATCAGTTTTTTTCTTATAAGCAAAGAACGGATATAAGAAAAATAATTTCTTATATCAGTAGCACGGATAAAAGAACACTAATTTCTTATAAGCAATATAAAAACAAATTTTAAGCTTATGAAATAAGAAAATAAGTATGGTGTTATATATAATAATATGAAAAAATTGCAGTAATTTTTGAGAAAGATTTATAAAACGGCTTTATTTGCAATTTTGAGAAAAACTAAGTACATGATCTTGTTTAGAATGCTTATGTTGTCTTAAATACCTATGTATTTCGATCAAAATATTTAGAGCGGTTTTTTGTAAAATTATGCAAAAAATATAACAATTTTGGGTTCGAAAAGCACTGTTCTTCAACTGTTTAGCTGAAAACTAAGTACAAGGTATTCTTCAGGATATAAGGGTTACGTGGGTTTTTATCCAAATCGAAAATGGTGTTTTATAGATATGACCAGTTTTTAAAGTAGGTACCATTATTAGCAATTTGGGTGTGTATCGAAGGACGCAGTCATTTTAGAGGAAAACTGATTTTCAAGTTAAGAACGACGATTGTGCATACACCTAAAAAAATAGTTTTTGTTAAAATCGTATATACCGTTCTCGGGAAAGAGAACATTTTCAGAAGTAACATTGTTGGACTTTTCAGCGAAAAACTGGATATGCAGTCATGTTAAGCATGTCCACATTCACTTTACTATATTTTTTGTTCCAATCGTTAGAGCCGTTTTCGAAAAAGTATAAATTATTTAACATTTTTATATTGGAAGTAACGTCAATATAAGACCTAGCACAAAAAAAAACACAAACTTTAAATACGAAGTTTGAAACAAATCCGAATAAGTAACTTTCCCGTGTATGTATTAAAAAGAAGTTCTTAAATAATTTGCAATTGGTCGTTGACAATACCCAAATATTGCTTCAACACAAAAAAATCCATTTATGGCTTCGTTCCTACCTGGCTTTGTACTTTGAGAAATTGTGTCATCTAATGCGACATTGATTAGTGTTAATAACAGACAGAAATCGAACTTTCTTATAAACGTTTCTTTTTTCATATATTTTTTTATTTCTGTGCTCGAAATATAGTTTATTATATCCGTTTTTTTCTTTTAAGAGTTTTTCTTTTATCCGTTTTAATTTACACGGATTTATATGGAAAAAGACACGGTGCATTTCTTTGTGTTTCTTATAAGCGATTTTTTCTTATATGAGGTTTTCTTATATCCGTTAACTACTGTACATATATTGCTGCCCATGCGGGTTAAACAAAATAAAACTCTAAAACCCCAGTCTGTATACGAACTTATCATTTTAAATACCGACTTGCACCTACCAGTAGTTTGCCTCTTTTTATTTGGTGCACCTAATAGAATTTGTATATCTATACAGAGTTTGTATATGTGCAGTTATGTTTACGATGAAAATAGTACTTAACCTCAACGACTGGGACCTTGAATGTGGGGGAAGTAGGTAAGGATATCATATTAAATTGTAGGAACACACTAACTTTTCATTTTTGTTTCCTTTTCTTCATAAGAAAGCATTTATCTCAAAGCCAAACCATGAACAATGTGAAAATGCTAGAAAATTGCAAATATTCCCACTCCTGACCATTTCCGTTGGAAATATATTTTTGAAATATGCCAACGGTCAATAATAATATTTCTTGTACATATCGCTGCTTGAAAAAGGTTTCACCCCAAAGCCCAACTATCGAACTTTTAATGATATCATTTCCGAAGCTAATTTTTAGAAGCCCCAGTATCCGAACGAAACACTGTGATGCGATGTGATTTTTTTTAATAGGCTATCAAGAATCCGAAAATTATATAATATTTAGGTATATTGAAGTTCAACTTTGATTATGACCATAGACTCTGATATGATCATATACCTCTGACTTCATATTCAAGTAGTTAGCTTATCGTAGGTGTAGTGCAACTTACTTATTTAGACGGCACTATAATAGTAGTGGGTCGACCTGAGCCTCAACCAGCCATGTTGCTATACAAAGACAATCAACGCAAACGGGACTAGCTATAATTTGAAGAAAGATTTTTAAGCTTACTAAAAATCTCAACAGAAGATTTTCTGGTCTTGTTTTAAGAATTTTCGAGCTTAATTTAAGTTGACAATGGTCCAAAACTTAGCCATTGTATTCTTAAAAGAAGAACGAACATTCTTAAAATAATCCCGAAAGAGGATTGAAGTAAGATTTTCAGCTTACTAAAAATCTAAAAAGAAGATTTTTTGGTATTGAAAAATAAGATTTTTGTACTTGCAATAAGATTTTCAGGCTTTAAATCAGACTGATATTCTTGATTTTAGCACTGTTTCTAGCTCTGCTACTCAATTGCCTTCTCAGCCTAAAGAAACAGCGGTTGGCAAGAGTTATTCTTCGTTTAATTTTTGCTGAGAAGTATTTTCAGAGCAGCAGAGCTGAGTTAAAGTGGTAGTACACGGCATGTAGAAAGCCACATACGTATGTAGCACTAACGTCATTTTTACGTCAGAATATGGTCCCAATGGCTGCATGCCTTGTACTATAGCTCTCTTTGTGAGTTGTGACAAGTGACACTCAAATACTCAAATATAGTACACATACCTGTGTGTACGATATGTGACACTCTCTGTTGACGTCAGAGCTACATACGTATGTGGTAGTACTACATGCCGTGTACTACCACCTTTAGATAATGTAACTTATCTAGTATTTAAAAATGAATGACGTTCTGTCCATTTCATCGATATTGTACGTTCATTCTTGTTGACAGCACATTAGGTAGGTATATATTTTGTTTCGCCCTCGTTCACGGCTAAGAATATTTTTCCGTTTCTGACCAAATATTTGCAACGTGCCGGAGATAGCTCGCAGAATTTTCCCAATGATGTCAATGTCATTCGCGTATACAAGTAATTGTACTGACTTGTAGAAAAATGTTCCTCTAATGGTGTTGGCTTTTGAGTTTCACACAATTTTCCAGGTACGACGTTGAAGAAGTTACAAGACTGACAGCGCATCACTTGTTCTAAATCATTGTCAGATTGTTTCTGACTTTAATGGAGGAGTGAGTGTTTTTCATCGTTATTGTGCACAACCTGACTAGTTTGTCAGGGATTCCAGGACATGGGGCTATGTAAACGTTGTCATATGCAGCTTTAAAATCAATAAATAAATGGTTTGTATCGGTCTGGAATGGTTATGACCGATGTAGCCTCTAGCCTTCGCGGGGTCTTAGAAAAAAAGTTTCATTAATGTTAAGAAACACATTATTATTATTATTACTTTTTGTTTATTTGTTATTTTTTCTATTTTGTAATGTAAATTACCAAACTTGGTAGCATATACCCTATGGTTCGACAGTAATTTTGTTTAAAATCGAATTTGCCCCGTTCTGGTCATCTCTTATACAAGTGCCGTTGGTATCACCCAATTGAATTTGAGTTGTACCAACAGTGCTTGCTACTGAGAGCATTACCGCTTAACTTTGCTTTCCCCTTTGCTATTCGATTGCTTAGCAATGCAGCTTTGTGGTACTCGGCCACTTCGATCTCAGCAGCCACCACAGCAAGTTGTGCGATCTAGCCAGTCAGCGAACCATTCGGTATTATTTTCTTTTGATTGATTTGAATGAATAAATAATTATAACGTTTTTAAACGCCTCGAGTTTCATTCATAATCAATTAATATAATATGAAGCATTCACGTCAATGGACATAAAATTCCTAAAATCTTTATTATATGTAAAGATTCAGCCCATAATGAAGACATCTTTTAATTGTTGAAAAGAATTTTGTTTTTTCAACGCTACTTTGCTTATTTTATCGTGTAGCAATCAGGAACTGTTAAGCAGTTAAGGTAATAAAATTGACAAAAATTAAAAAAAAAAATCATGGTAATAATTTAAATAATTCTACCAGCTAAATTTGCAATGAATGGGAACATTTTGCACAAGCAATCACTGTAACTACTATATAAATAATTGCAACCTCCTAACTGGCTCTAATTAAGGATATTTTTTTATAAATTTAGAGCATATAGCCTCACCATAAGGTCGAAAAAGAATCACCCAAGTACCTACACCCACCGGCTATAATTTATATCCTTTTTGATATACGTGCGGCAATTTAACTTTTAAATTACTGCTATAAGTAAAAAGCTCACACACTCGAATAGCCGCACTCTCACATATCTGCTCATAAAGGACCAACCAAAAATATTATTTCAACCCGAAAAGAGCTGATGTTTCACACATTCGCGCCTACTTTCAAAATTTATGTTCATATTTATTCCTTTAGCTGTTATTTAGGTTAATCGTCAATTAGACTGCAAATTACCTTCACCTCAACTTTATGCCAACACCGCATCCACATCCACATCCACCAGTTCAGTATAGAACATGAAGAAACTTTTTTTATACATTATAAAATCTCCTGGAAGAGAAAGCGCTCATGCCATGCAGGATGGAAAGAAAACTTTACTGGCTATACCATGAATTGCCTAATTAAGGACGAACGTTCATGGTCCTCATGGAATTGTTCATTTGCATTTTAAAATCATGTCCAGATGGTTAGGGCTTTTCGCTTTTTCCCCATCGTTGATACCAACATTGTGAGGGCCCATCATTATTTAATTTCGAAAACTGGGCCGCGTAGATTTTAACTCGTTTAAGTAGGTATACCCTACACCCATCCTATTATAAAATAAAGATAGTAACGCCGTTGTACGTCGACAATGGCAGTTTCTCTAGTACATTCTCCTTCGGTTCCGGCGCCGAAAAATCTCCTTGTTTCCAGCCATTCGTGAAATTCGACTCACGCTAATTGTATAGATTGCAATTAATTGCATACCTACTCTCAACGAAAGGGAAGTAGATCAAAGAAAATGAAACACACAGAAGTCTACTTTTAAGTACATCATTAGTCTGCCCCTCGATTGTGCCTCTTCCATTAAGTGGGAGTCAAGCTGAGTTATATACATCTTTTGGTACACCAGCAGAGGATAGATATACTCCTAGTTTGAGGTAGGTACCTACGTTGTTGTAGTTTTATAGGTATCGAAGGAATCCAATCAATAACCAAAACCGAATTGCTTTTCATTGGTTCTCCTTTGGTTCGTCTTTGGAAAGAATTTCCAATTCGTGGTCGTATCTCACTCTTTGAAATGTTCGGAAATCAATTTGAAACATTTTTAATTAACCGAGTCAATTTCGGAAAAGAACAGTAAGATATAGTGGTTTTCACATTTTACTTAAAAAGAAGCGAAGCCATCGCTAACGAGCAAGGAATGCGATGAGGTTACTACGAGTTTTGTTAATTGGTTTTGAAAAGCATTTCAATATGAGGATATCTAGCTTAGAAAGTTAGAGTATGTACCTAGGTATGAAAAAAATCCCGAAGAAGGAAGGGTAAAGAATGATGCCAAAAGAACCGGGGTTCTTATGGTGTAGTCTCTACCCCCAAAACGAAAAACCATCTTTCAATTACAGCTAGCTGTAATGACAAAATAAAGGCTAGAATCTTAGGGTTAAGATAAGTGTTGTCCCGTATGCAGACACTGAAAACCTAGCAGATGGTCCAGATTTAGAACTATATTTTGATCACGCTGAGGCAGGAACACATAAAAGTTAAATCTTAGTTCGTGGCATTATGAATGACCACTTAATCTTAAAGTGCTAGTACACGGTATGTAGCACGCCACATATATATATGGCTCTGACGTAATTTTGACGTCAGCGTATGAAGCCAATGTGCACTCTCTCGTGACGTCAGAGCCACATATATATGTGGCGTGCTACATACCGTGTACCAGCACCTTTAAACCAATTTATCATACCATTCAGTGCTTCAAGCATGAGTCGTTCCTCAAGAGTATGCTTTTTCTAAAATAATTTATTTTATTACCTATTGGACAAATATCAATTAAAAATGGCATATAACTACCTTCATCTGTTAATATGCCTCGAGAGCTAATGAAATCGAAAAACTTGGATAGTCATTAGAAAATTGTGTCATCCTATAAAATGTGTCCCCTAGTTCCTCCACATGCTGTGTTATAGGAGGTCAGCGCCAGCTTTTTCCAATCATCAAAAAAAAATCCACCATGGTTCAAAACAATTATATTACAGCTATATTTTTTGAGACATGTTTGTCATTGACATGTAATAAGACCTCCAAAGAATAACGTTTGGACTCAATATACAGCCTTGCGGAACTTCAATATATGCAATGAGAAAGGTAGATAATTCTGTTCCATTGGGGTGTACAATGTACATTTCTAAAAATGAAGTACATAAATGCTAAAATATTAAAATATTTTTATTCACCTAATCGAAAACTGATTACAAGTTAACGAAAATCCAGTAGAGCTTACCTATGTTTACTGCATTTTGAATAGGTATTGGCCTACATTGCTAAGAACAAAATTTGATCCATCGTTGTATATCCAGCGTGAAAGCCCGATTACTATTATCATTTAACCTCAAGGGAAAGAATGCCATCGTTTATTCATGGATGGCTCCAAAACCGGACAGGGGTCCGCTTCTGGAGTCTTCGTGGAAAGCGAGAAAATTAGACTACTCTACCCCTTAGGTAACCATGCGTTGTCTTCCAAGCGGAGATTTTCGCTATCCTTATGGTTATGCGTAACCATCCCATCTATCCTCCTTTTAGGAGGATGGTCCTCCTTTTTTAAACAACAAATTTCAAAACCTCCAAACCTCCTTTCTAGCCCTAAATCCTCCGTTTACCCTCCAATCATCCTCCTTTTCTACCTATCGGAATATTAATAGCTATGCATTTTTTCAATGAAAATTTTTAACTTATGAAAGTGTTGAAAATAGAAGTTTACCAAACTCCAATCTTAAAATAGAAATTTAGAATTGATTGAAATTCAGTGTTACATTCAAGTCAAAAAAAAAACGTCAACAAATTAGCCTAATATTATAAGCCTAATTTTATTACTTAGCTCCCGGTGCAGGATACTTTTTTGACAGCTAAAAAGTCTAGTCGTTTTACACCATAATGTTGTCAGAAAATTATCTGAGGATAATTATTTAGCGCAATTTACATACGGGCTTAAAAAGCAATATGAATATGTCGCGCCTGGAATTATATTTGTTTATCAAGTCGCAGCCAGATACGCTTCGCCAAATGTCATTGAAAACAAAATATAATGTGGCTAGTGACAAACAAACTTTTGACGAAGATGAATTTGAGGAAGTGAACTCAGAATAAGATACAGACAATGTATTTCGTATTCAGTTTTTTTCTATTGCAATTTAATTTAAAAATGTTCCTCATCATTAAATATATTGATCCTTCTTTCAACCTCCTTTTGGAGAAAAAAAAACCTTCTTTTTGGAAAAAATTTGGAAGGAAAACCCTCCTTTTTGACGAAATTGAGATGAGATGGTTAGTTATGCGCTATATTGAGACTAACAGGTGGAGGGGTAGAAGCTTAGTAAGTGTTTGCAGTGATAGCGAAGCTGCACTAAAAACTAAAAGCGCTGCTTAACCCTCTTACGTCGTCCAAGTTAGTGCTCGAACTCAAGCTTTCTCTAAACTTGGTCAGAAGGCTAAACACAGTGAAACTTGTTTAGGTCCTACGTCACACTGGTATCCATATCCAGGGAAATGAGATCGCTGCTGAGAAAGCCAGGCTGGGTTCAAAAGAAGCTCTCTCTCAGGACCTGAACCTGCGTTGGGTCTGCCTGCATCTATGGTTAGGTCATTCATTGATACTTGGGTTTATCGTGAACACGATTGTCCAGGGGCGTAGCGAGGGTTCGAGCCGTGGAAGGGGTGACTTTCATTTAAATGTCAACTTATTTCAACTTGCCGACAGTATAGAAATCATGAAAATCGGCCCAGCAGCGGTCATCGAGTTATATCTAGCTTCAGCGAATTTCACCCCATAGAAGATGTTTTTTGTATGGGAGGTCCAATTTTGACCAATTTTCACAGGAAATATTCCGCGCCAATTTCTAAGATCACCTGTAAATTTGAGCTCAATCTATTCGGTGGTCTTCGTGATATATGATTTTGATTGTTTTTGATTGTATGTGAAGCGGCATACAGGAACACTCCTGGGCCAATACCTAAAGGACCATTCACATGAAAGCGACCAACTATCTACGAACGAACGAATATTCGCAAGTTTTGACAATCCGTTCACGGCAATTCGCAAATTTCAGCCATCAGCTGTATTAAGAAAACAAGTTTATAAACAGTTTAAATTACGAAATTTCGTTTTCCAAACGTTTTGCCGCGAACGAAAACACCCTTGCCGCGAATTGTCAAAGTTCGCAATTAAACAAAAATAATAGGAGCTAGTCAGCTGCAATTTTGATACAAATTTCATTTTATGCCCAAGTTTCTTTAATTATATTTTAGAACTGCACACTTCCCACAAAACCCCTTTTTTATTTTAAAGAAAACCTCACATGTTGGTTGATACTTAAAAAAAAATCTTTAAAATTACCATCCTTGAGCTAAGAGTTTATACACAAATGACTTTCGACCGCATAGCCCAACCAAACATACTTAATACCATAAAAGAGCCACCGGAACCACAAACGCAAAAGACGACACAATTCCCATTGCAAATGGTCTACGGTGGTGGAATCAAATATTTACACACTGACCTATCTCATGGTAATGGTATGCTGCGTTAGCTATGTAGCTATTCGTCCTCTTTGTTCAACTTAAAGAGGAAGTATATCTGATTTAGAGAGCTTAACTAGGGAAATATTCTCAGATTCTAATTTTGATAGTCCCTCTCTCACCCAGAAGATCAGTTTTATTAAGGCAAATGTACTCTTCGGGTTAATGGACTTTTGCCCGACTACTGAGAGGCATTTCTGGACGAGGTTATGAGTTCAGTAGGTACCTATTTACAGTGTATTTTCAAACTTACTACTCTGTCATGTGATTTTGATTTTGATTTGATGTCCGCTCTCCAATTTGAGGTTCGAAAAGACCAAATTTGTTTCATTATTCCATATCTAATTGTGTAAAATGATAGAACTTTTGAAATCCATTCACTAGTTCACTGTTAGTTTAATCTTTTGTCAAAGGGACGGTCGTTAGAATTAGAAACTTGCTTCCCTAATACAATTTACGAATTTTTGCTCGTGTTACCCATCAGCCTCAAGTTTATGGAGCGCACACAAACTTAACCACTTTTCCAAGACCATGATTGCGTTACCACTTATGGTGGGATTTCTGCTCTGTCAGTTGAGACTCTAAATAAATTTACAATATTGCAGAGAAAGTTTCCCCAAGTGATATCCCTCTTCCATAAATTGCACTCTTTATAATCAGCTTTGGTTGAAATTGGTTTCGGCTATAATATGACAAAAGGAAAATGCAACGATAATGAGCTGAAGGAGTTTCCCCAGCCCGTCCTAAAGTAGATCACAAACTTAATTACGACGCGTGGTAAGAAAACTAGTCTCTCATACAAACAGCAACCATAAACCTAAGTGAACGGGAAACAACTAAATCTTGAGAGCAGCTAGGATTATCCCACAAGACAGCTGAAAGTTTCATTGAAACCAAATTAACAAAGGATGGATGCATGACAAAAATATATCCGTATCCGCATACATAGACACTCATGCAAGTTGCTCTCGTGTGCATATTATGCAACTAGGGGACAAAATTTTCATTAAAATTGACTGCTACATACTTCGCTTCCTCTTGACTATACCACGATGAGAGTATGAAATAAAACATTTTCTTACTTTAAGTTTTTCGGTCGTATGGGGGAAAAACTTCCTGTTTGGATTTCTATTTGGAAATAACGAAGCTTGTTATGGTCTAAGTTTGGTCGTAAAGTGTGCGGGGAATAGTCCTCGTTATACGTGAAGGATTTTTACTTATAAGAGGGTATGGTATAATGAGGATGAGTTTTGTTTATGCTTATGAGGATATTTCTTTTTCTAAGTGGTGACAGATAATATTGGTTTACTGGAATGCATCATGATAGTTAATCGATAGCCATGTGATTAAAGTGATTTGAAAAATGTTCAATATTTATTATTTACATTGGTTTTCGTGTGATTGCCAAAAATTCATAAGTACCGTAATGATAAAAACAATTTTGGTCAAAAGACACTATTACATCCACGTTAATGGAACTGGACTCCTGTACTACGGTCAAAACCTCTATGTACCATTACCATCGTAACCTCCTGATAAATACAAAAAATAGTGCACGACAGGGTGGCACGAAATGTTCTGTTCACCATTATGTTAAAATCGGTCACATTACTCAAAATATGAGCTTGCTTCAATAGATAGAATTCATCCTAATTGTATAAATGTTATTTTTTTCATTATATTATTAGAATATATTGTGTCGTCAAATTTTTAACAACAATCTAACATCAGGAGCCTATAACACAACATGACAAGTCGACAAATCTAAATTCACTTGTCTAACTATGCTTGTCCAACAAGTACAAATTAATTCTGTAACAGAACGTAAAGCGTTGCACTTGTAAAAAGAATTAAATTTCCTTGTCTTGTCGGCATTCTTCGACAAGTGCTTAGCAGTTAAAGATGACAAAACAAAAATATGAACATTAACATTAACATTAGAATTAAAATAACACAAAAGAAAGGTAGACACCCATGGCCTAGTTTCTCGCAACCATTCATTTTGTGTGAGTTTCTATTTTTGGAACGAATGGAAGGGACCTACAATTTTATGCCGAGTCCGAGCGGCTGAATTGAGAAGCTTTTTCAGGACAGTCATACTCTCGGAGTTTGTCAGACGTTCGCGAGAGGTGGCGCAGTAGAAAAAACCTTAAGATGTAATTTGTGTTTTTCCGGGGATCGAACCTGGGATCCCTCGCACAGTAGTCCAGCACACTAACCACTGCGCTACTGCGCCCACGGATAATGGTCGTGTAGATGGTTTATCTAAAGTTTTGGTCAAAATTGGACAAAGGGCGTGACACCGCCCATACAAAAAAAAAACATTCAAAATCCTATATCTAGAAAACCACCAAATCGAATGAGGTCAAACTTACAGATGATCTTAGTTATTGGCCCTGGAGTGGTCTTGTGAAGTTTGGTCAAAATTGGTCAAAGGAAAGTGGCACCGCCCATAAAAAAAACCATTCAAAATCTTATATCTCGAAAACCGTCGAACCGATTGAGCTCAAATTTACAGACAATCTTAGGTATTATCCCGGGAGCGTTCCCGTGAAGATTGGTCAATATTGGACAAAAGGGCGTGGCAACTCCGGGCGGGTAGGTACAGCTATATAATATAAAAACGTTGGTGCGTATGTAAGTCCGATAATGGCCACTGAACTTCTGAAGCTATCCGCCTTCATTCCTATTAAAAAAAAAATTGAACGAAAATATCAAAATAAATCTTGAAATATTTGAAATAACTATTTTAGGCAGAACAACGTTTGCCGTGTCAGCTAGTAATATATAATATCTAATATAATTAATATAATACTATATAAAATATAAAATAACTAGCTGTACCCGCCCGGCTTTGCCCGTGCACAGAAATTGTATTGCTTATAGATCTTAGATAATAATGTTCTTTCGTAAAATGCGAAAATGAGAATAAATTGATTTTCTGGAATTTTATTTCTGCGTAAACCTGAAATACAGCAATACGAACAAAACAAAAAAAGAATCATGAAAATCGGTCCAGCGGTTATCGATTTATAACGTCATCGAGTTTCACCCCATAGAAGATGTATTTTGTATTTGCGGTGACACGCCCTTTTATCCAATTTTTACCAATCTTACAGCAACACTCCTAAGTCCTAACCCAATATCTAAGATTATCTGTAAGTAAGCGGTTTTCGAGATATTTTTTGTATGGGTGGTGCCACGCCCCTTTGTCCAATTTTTACCAAACTTCACTGAAACCGTAGATGTGTGAAAGTTTGGTTAAAAACGGTAAATGCGTTAAGACGTGAATCGACGACAAACATTTAAGGGCTCAATTTTTAGATATCAAAAAATTATTTGCAAAATAGGTAAAATAATATTTCTAAATTACATTGTTTACAGCAACAACAGTGTGGGTGTTGAAAAATAAGCTTTTCACAAAATTCATACATAAATGCAAAAACGACAATAAATTATTTTTTTTTTATTTATTCCGAAACAAGCGAACAGAAATCCAACCGAAAGAGACAGTTTTATTCCGATGAAAATGGTGCGGCGGCGGTTGAACTGACTTGAACAAATTCCTGACTATGCCATCCAGTATCATTATTATATTAAACCGATTTAAGAGGCGATACCAAGTAATGAACTTGAGTATCATGTTCCCGGGCTCCCCCAAGCCCTAAGGCAGGAATTCCACAAACTATGAAAATGATTCTTTTGCAGTCCATTCTAGGAATATATCTGTTGACATCAATGCATTTTTTTATGTTGATAAAGTGGGATACTTTTGATATCAGACACCTGATGTCAGATGAACAATTTGATTTACGTATAGGCAAAGTGATTTTTACATCCTCATTAGGGCATTAACCATAGCCACATGAAATTTCAAATTTTCCATCTTTAAAGTGCTTTCCTGAAAAATTATCAAAATCGACTTTAACGGTTTTTTCTTATTGGCAAAGACTTTTCCTGGACAGATGGAACTATCTAAATGTAAGAAAGTCCTATTCAAAAATTAAGCTTCTAAGCATCTAAAGTTAATGCTAATAAGGACAGAACCGAATGAGAAATACATATTATCAACTCGACACCGACAAATTGATTCTGTTATTGAGTTCAGACTTTGTTTTCTACGATTGTACATATTTAAGATACTACCTATACTAAGGCATTGGGTATAGGTGTAAATATGTCGTCTGTGGGCGCTCCATCAGATAGTGATATGAAAACAAGTAGGGAACTCGTATAAAGTAAAATTGATATGCGAGTACAAAAGCATCCACTAAGTAAAGCCACCGCATAATATTATATCTCGAGTAGAAATTTATTTTTGTAGGTATTATTAAATCAAGATTTATAAAGCTAAGATACCGACTTCGACACACGCTCTCTTGTTTGCATTGATATACTTTAGAGGGTTGTGGTTCCTTTTTGCGCAAAATCTTTTATAGTGATATCATGAAATTCCACTTGAAATAATGTGTATATGTATCTGCTTCCTGTAAGCTCACTCAGAGGTAAACAAACTGTGACCAACATAAGCCTTTCCAAGATCCGCTGCTATGGCATGTCATATAGATGCGCGTACTCTCGTAGTTGATAAATATTGCAATTGTATGATTCAATAAAAAAAAATGGAAAATACTAGCAAAAACAAAATAAAAGTGGAAGGATGAGAAAGCATCCATAATTCTATTTACCAGGAAGCTTAGCCATGGAATTGATGGCGGAATTCAATTTGCAACTTTACATCGTTGCCCCATTGAGTGCAAAGTAACATAAATAAAAGTTCCTGCTGACGTGCGATGCAAATGCAATAAGCTATAAAATTTATGTTGGAGCATAAAGGCATAAAATACTGTTGCGTTCATTGTTGAAACATGATGTTATTTGCTGGTGGGAGTTAAAAGTATATCTGAATATCTGCGCAGCTGAGAATGCGGAGATAATATGCGAGAGGTATAGTACTGCAGTATGTATATGTAGCTAAGCTAAGTGAGTCTTGACAAATTGCGATATGGTTTAGAGACTTATGACTACTCATCTAGAAATAAAGACCTGCAATCTGTGAGAGTGGATTTTGTCGTTATAAAGTGAGCATGGTTCATTGCTAATGCAATCAGCTAGAAATTGTTAAGATTTTTATTTTGGTGACCATTCATTTAGTATGTTTCCCACGATATGGAAGGTTTCCAATATTTTCCTACAAAGAACTACAGAGTAGAATTACAGTGAAACCTGCCAGGGCGTCCAGTTGTTGTAAGTTGACCACCTGCCGAAGTTGGCCAGTATATAGTAGCACCAAGAAAATTGCATAAAAATATTCCACCAAATACCTTCGTATGTTGGCAGAACAAACCGTTCAGCAATAACTTGCGGTAAAAAACTAAATTTTCGTCCTCTTGTGTTCCTCTGGCTTTCTTGAAAAAATTGTAAGAAAAACAAAGGCAGTAATTTAAGGAATTGATCTACATAATGTAAGAGAAAAACTATAGGTATTTAAAATTTGTTAAACTACCTACGATTTTTAGATTTCAATATGCCACCAAGAAAATCGATTGTTGAGCTCTCGTTAACTAAAAATGGAGACATTTTGAAGGAATTAGAAAATGGGGCATCACAAAGAGCTTTGACAATAAAATTTGGAATCTCCAAGTCTCTCCAACTGCCATTACTGCAATAAAAAGCCAAACAATTAGCGGATGAACTGCAAATTGAAAAGGTTCATGCTAGCAATGGATGGTTAGAAAGTTTTCGCAAGAGAAATAATTTTTGTGAATTGTGGCGAGAGTGCTAATGTTGACCATCAGGTTGCAACCACCTGAAAAATTAACCTGCCTCATCTTTTAAAGGACTTTGCAGCGGAAGACCAGTTTAACACAGATGAAACTGGGATGTTTTACTGCCAGCTTCCAACAACGCCAAACCTTGCGTCGGAAATTCAGCCGTTGGACCAGGGCATTATCCAAAATGTGAAAACTAGGTACAAATCCAAAATGCTTCTATCACTCTTGGCAAAAATCGATGAGTGCGAGCTAGGAAGTGCATTTTCAAAATCGGTGAATGTATTAGACGCCATTAGATGAATTGTTTCTGCCCAGATTTCCGGTTGATGCTAACCCCACCGAAGGACTCCTAGAAGATTTTCAAATAGCTGAGACCATAGCCAGCTTACCTCAAATCATAAGGGCAGAGTTGATGTCAGCAGATTAGGTTACACAAGGCTGAAGGTTTGACTGTACACGAGATTTTGGGGGAGTCAGAAGGTGAAATAATTGAACAGGTGTTAAGAGAAGTTCGAAGTGACACAATAGAAGTGAAGTATCTGAGGAAGATGAAGATATTGACCACCAACCCATTACCAACGATGATGCAATAAATAATTTTAATCAGCTTTTTTTATATGTCTCTATCCGAACCAACCAAACCTAATTTCAGAATTTTTTAACATCAAAACAAAGATCGAGGAACATAAGGGCAAACCACAAATACTGAAACAAACAACTTTTAATAAATATTTTGGAACCTAATGTTGTTTTGCAAAAATGCCTGCAACACAGGTGGCCAACTTAAGCGGGTTTTACTGTACCAGTTTATACATATGATGATACAATTCGCAATACATGTGCTTTCAATATGACAGTGCTACTTGATTTTACGCATGACCTTGTTCGTTGTGAGTATCCATAGTCGTTGGTTTCCGGTGCCCAAACGAAAAGGATCTGAAGACAAAAGTATGCGCACTTTCAACGACAATCAGACAGTTATCAAAATGGGCACCAAAAACCTTTGAAAGTGTCACACTTTTCCGGCCTTTTCCTCTAAAATTTGATATATTATCATTGTCCTTGAATAGGGCACTTTAAATGTTAAATATAGCTAAATACACTTTTCGTTCGCAGTTCTATCTTTCTACGCGTTCTTCGGGATGTTTGTATATCTACTTTCGACAATGCGCATATTTCTAAATTAATATAACTATTCTAAACTGCTTCGTACTATGATGATATCCCGCCATAGTATTACTGCAAACATGTTGCTCCTGATCTACAGTAATGAAACTAACTATAGGATACGTTTTTTGGATAATTGTGTTGTTTCAACCGAGTCTCTAGCTTTTATTTATCTAAGTTAATAGATATCGATGTATGTATCTACTCATTTATGGTTAAAGTTCGAATCGTAGGAAAGCTATGTCAGACCCAATTGGGCGACCCGACAACTGTAGGGATGTCATTTATTCCATTTTTTTACGAAAAAAGTGGAAAATACTTGCAAAGAGAATACCTATTATGTTAGTTAGTTATGACATTGTGGACATGACCCTGTCAATTGATTCTAGAGAAATAAATTATCTTCTCAATCGACTTTGAAAGGTGGCACGAAAATGGGCTTCGCGATTAGTATCACATGAAAATTCAGTTGTTCGGTAGTCTATTACTATAGAACTATCAAAAACATCTAAAACGCCTTATCTGGGGCTTTGAAGAAACCTCTAAAAGACACATTTTCTTACAAGGCCGATACCTATTATCTAATATCTTTCATTACTATACTATTTAAATACAAATAAATACTTTGAACCATCTACTACTCCTAAAAACAGCTTATTTCATAGGTAAAACAATATTCTTTCCTTAAGTACAGACTCTATAATAAATCCCTTTATGTCCCAAAATCTCTAGACACAAGAAGGCATTTCCACAGGCCGAAACATTAATTTTCGGATTAAAACAATTCCAGCTTGTGTGTATGTTCGTGTCTACGTAATACAATTGCACCGCATGCAAGCCATTTGGCAGGACATAGCTGAAAGCTTAAGAAAATCCATTGACCAATCGAGATTACTCGGGCAATGTGCTAAAATCCCCAGTTATTGTTGATTGTTGTGGAATAACAAGGATATATCCGACCTAATTGTCCCCTTGATAGAGCATAACGAGTACCTGCAAAAGGACTAAATGCCCATAATAAATCAAGCAAATTACAGAGGGAGTTTGGGGGGCGTGTGTTTTTTGTGTGAACAGATATAAAGGATTTATGTGTTTATTTGGCTTTGTGACATTTTTAGTGAATTGAATACACTTTCAGGGAAGAACTTACCTATATTTTGCACTATACCTATACCTATGCTGACCAAGAGCACGACGTTGTGTACATTTGTATGGCCGCATATGTTCGTACATATTTACACTTTTTAATTCTAGGTATATTTAAAGAATTGCATCCCAATTCCCAATTAAAAAAAAAGACGACAATTTTTTATTGCTCCAAAGTGGTGATGGTTGATTTATCGAATATAATATTTATATCGACAGAGCAGGGAAGACAAAAGTACACTTTGCTGACAAAAATAAACTTACTTTGAAAACCATGGTTCGGTTCGCCGAACTTATTGTGCACTACGTCCATTTTACGGTCGACATAACCGTCCATCTGAGCAAGTTATTCGATGAATCGTTTTCGTACCACATACATTCTAGTGGATAATACACCCCCATAGATGACAAACAAACCCAGAAGCCTTTGTCGAGACGCCTTTACATCCATTAAAACTCACTCTTTGGTGTGCTTCATGGGCTGGTGGAATCATCTGCCCATATTTGTTTAAGGACGATGTCGGCCAGAATGTTCCCGTCAAAGAAACGCTATAGAAACATGATTTCTGACTTTTTCGTTCCTCACTTGAATGGCATTGACGTGACAGAGCTTTGGTTCTAACAAGATGGCGCAACACCATCAATTTATTGCGGGATACATTTGCTGAGCGAATAATTTCGCTTAATGGACTTGTGAACTGGCCTCCACGATCCTCCTACTTCCTTTGGGGGTATGTGAAGTCACTAGTCTATGCCAGAGACGTTGAACGATTTGGAAGTCAATATTCGCCATGTTATTCCTGATATACGGCCCCAGTTGCTCGATAAAGTTGTCGAAAATTGGACTTCCCGATTGCGCTTCATTCGAACTATAGCCATGGCGCGCAACCTTTATTTGTTTTTTTAAATTATATAGTGTACTAATAAACATGCGGCACGAAATAATACATGATGGCACAAAATACCTTTTTGATTCTCATGAAGATGAAGTAATAAAAATGCAAACTGGTTCTTATGTCACTTTGCCGCTGGAGCCAGCGGCAGCGTTCCTTCATCAGGGATATTATGTGTGAGACAGACGTTTACCGCTCAATGGAATTCGTCCTATTGGCAAAAAATCCTTTGCCAGTGTGTTGACGTTGAGGGGTTGACTAGGAAATTTTGACAAATGTTTGTCAATTCACCAGTTCGTCGGCTGAGTTCCATCTTGTCCAATAAACCATTTTTGGCGAAATTGAGTTAGGTATGCAGTCTTACTAATTTGGGGACACTCTTTCGTTTGGTGAAATCCCTTTTGTTCTATTTCCTTCAGTTTTCAAGTTATAAAGATCTAGTGTGTTCAATAAGCACTAAACTAAGAAGACTTTTTGTTCAATATTACTATTAGTTACATTGTTTTCATAGTTTCGTTTTCTTTATTTCTATTTTGTTCAATATAACTTTTTTATACCCGGTACCACACTGTGGTGAGGGTAGGTATATTCACTTTGTCATTCCATTTGTAACGCCCATAAGGAGGCGTTGTAGGTATGACAAACAATATATATTATTGATCAGCATCACTTTCTTAGTCGATCTAACGATGTCCGTCTGTCTGTCCGTCTGTCTGTCCGTCTGTCTGTCTGTCTGTCTGTCTGTCTGTCTGTCTGTCTGTCTGTCTGTCCGCACGATTACGGCCGTAATTTAAGAGCTATCGACTTGAAATTTGGTATGTAAGCTTTTATCCACCAAACTGAGGCTAAGTTCGAATATGAGCAAGATCGGATGAAAACTACTACTACCTCCCATACAAAAATATCAGATTTATATAGCTTTTTATGTTAAAAATTAAATTTAAATAGCTACAGTAAAGATAGCAAGTTTAAACTTTGCACATATTATTTTAATAATATTTAAAAATTTTTTGACAAAAAATGAGCTTGGTCGAATAAAAAGTACCCACACCTCCCATACAAATATATCATTTTTTAATACTAAAATATTTTTTTTATTTTACAATAATATAGTACCGGGTATTTGAGCTTCGGCATAGTCGAAGATAATTGTCTTACTGGTTTTTTGTTCAATTTCATACATTATGTGAACTAACTTTTACTCATCCCTACATCATTGTCCAATATCCAAAACGACTTAATGGTACATTTTGATTTTTATTTTAATTCGCAGATACTTTAAGTACAAAATTATAATATTCATTATATATAAAATATTCTGAGCTTTCATAAAAAAAATTGCTTTAGGACAAAAATCAGGGTTAATGAATAAAATCTTTGAACCTGAACTTTAAAAATCGATTTCCCAACAACTTGAAAAATGGACATTGGACAAGATAGAACTCAGCCGACGAGTTGTATAATTTCGAGACACTTACACCTTAGAATTTTTCTACTCAACCAAAGTAATTAAAAAACGCACCGATTCGTTATAAATTTCTTCGATTTATTGAGGTTAAATTTTCCGCCAAAAGTTGGCTTACATGATTGACATTTGTATTTAGCAAAATTTGACAATGACAGATTAATTATTACAATGCTACCAAAATGTTAGGTATTTCAAAGAGATTTGTTTAGAAAAGAAAGTACTAGATTAGTTATTTGTACAAAATAAAGAAGTAATTCTGAATACATAAATTCAATCTTTAACACCAGTTGTTGTCAATTTCAAAACGTCAAGTGGAAACATAACATTATGTGGATCAAAGTAAAAAAAAAAAAAGATTTAGCTGATAGGCATACATTAATACAGAATGCAACAAACATAATTTCGCACTTTGTACGACTTGATAGAAAACGTATAGCCTTGACGTGTCTATTCAAATTAACTTCACTTTATCTAAGTGTAAGCTAACCCCAATGGCAGACGAGAAATCTGGTAGAAGTAAAGCTGCTGTTTGCAATATTTTATATACCGAGCCAAAATACTGAAGTTGTAAATCCTGATGCTTAGGGGTTCGCCTGACATTAAAAACTACCTATACTTGGCCAGCAAGTTATGAACGTAAAATCCCTTGAGTATTCATTTTTAAAAGCATAAACGTGGTAATATTAGGGTCACTTCTTTTTTAAATACATTATTAACGTAATTCATTTTACATGCCTTTCTAGACCAAGAAACAGAAAGAGATGCTTTTTGCTTTGTCAAGGGATACTTTATGATATTTACCTGCATGTTAATGCATTTTTAATGTTAACATAATTGGTCTGGCTTCCATAGTTTAAGCATATAGACCAATTTATTAATACGACATATTGCTGGCAACAACATATTCATAAATATTACATACAAACAAGAAAATAATGGCCAACGTCAAGTCGAAGAATAATTAATAAACAAAAGCAGTCAAGTCAAATTGTATATCTAAGGATATGGGATGCTTGCGAGTCCATTGAACGTGAATCTCCGTTTAGCTGCTGAAAAACATATCTCATTTTAAAGTCAATGTAATATATATCAATTTCTTCTCTAAGCAAATGTTAAATTCTCCCAAGGAAACATCACGAAATTCCTTTCAGACAAACTGACAGGTAATTTCCTAGCCACTCTTAATCATTCACATCGCACTTCTGGAGAACTCCAATTGTACCTGTAGCCTGGAACACTCGACACTCCATTGGGACTTTCATGTATACACAGCATAACTACTCTCAGTTTAACTTCTTGCCATTGCCATCTCATCAATATCTAAGTGTACACGTATGCAGCAAGCTATTGCTAAGCTTGATATTTACGATCTGCCATTCTATTTCAATTCTCAAGGTACCATCAATCAAATTCAGAGAACTTCCTTAATTCACATCGATTAATGTCAGTGCCATTCAATGTTTGCAATGCGAATGCCTGGGGCAATAGTCATCTGCTATTTGCAGATCAGTCCACAATGGAAACACAGATTCCATTGGAGCGTTGTTTTGTTGTGGTTTTTCATTTTTGCTTCTCTTATTTACTAAAGTGAATTTATTTATTTATTATTTATTCCATGATGAGTGAAAATGTGAACTACGATAGAGCATTATTTGTGAAAGACAAATATAATTCGGTATTATGCCCCAGTTATAAACAGATGTGGGTAAATAATTACAAAAGTGTTAAGGATATTTTTATTCAGCTCCGGATAATAATTGATTTTATTGCTGTTGAAAATGTCCTTGGGATTCAACTTTTCGTGACACATTTTTGTGTATCCAATAAGCGACACTAAACTAAGGTTGGGGCTGGGGGTATTCGGAGAGCTTCGGGCTTTTGAACAGTTTAATGTATTGTCTTTAGTCTCTATATAGCCGACACAACATGCGCCAGTTATAATTCTGTTCTGCTATATCAGTGTCATTAGCATATGTAAGTCATTGTACAGACTTGTGGAAAATTGTGCCTCTGATGGCTTAAGAGTTTCGCACAATTTTCTTAAGTATGACGTTGAAAAAGTTAGACTCATCACATTGTCGAAATAAATTTTCTGGCATCAAAGGTTTTGGAGAGATTGTTTTTGACCTCAATGCAGCAGCATCGTCATCCTTCACAACCTGGAACATGAAGTTTGGCAGGGATGCAAAATGGAAATAGGTCTAGCAAGTATAGAACACAGAGAGAGGTGTCCTTGGAACGTTTGCTAGTATAGAAACTAAAGCGGACAAAATGGGTCACAATCGACAGCTATTATAACTTGGAGGTAGTTAGGGGCTTTGTATACCTCGGTTTTGCTATAAATTCTGCAATAACATCTCAGAAGTAATTAAATTAAGAATAACTCTTGCCAACCGGTCTTTCTTCTGGAAGGCAATTGAGTACCAGAAGGCGACTTCAATCGAATTGGAGTGCGCATCTGGAGGCTGTTAGCTAAGGATCGGGCTAACTGGAGAGGCTTGCTAGTTGAGGTATCGGTTCACCCCAAACTGTAAAGCCACCTACATAAGTTAAAAGAATAAGTAAGTCTAGCAAGCGTCTTTATTTTAGGAATCTTTGCAAAGAACTCAGTACTTACGTCTGTTGAAAAAATAAAAGTTCACGTATGCTATCGCCAACGTGTTGTTAAGATAAATGGTTTAGACTTTACTTCTTTGCCAAAAGAGTGGAAAGCTGGGTATCGAGATCGCACCTATATCACAGTAGGTACATACAGCAATATTTATTCAAAGCGTGTAAGAAGGTAAGCGATAGAAAAACATTTCTCCGAACTCGTATTGCTTAAGGAAAATGGGACCCATCTCTGTATCGTCCCGTTTGCTTACTAGGTACAATTTTAAAATAAGCTCCAGGCAGCATTCGAAACAAACTTTTAGAATACAAATATTAATACTTCTTCTTGGGAGTTTCTATTTCGCGACTTGACCAATTTTTGTCCAACCTATCTACTTTGATAAAAGCGCATAAACCTGTGATGCGAAAAGTATTTTGGGGTAGAGGTAGGGACTCTTCAGTTTCTGACCCTGAAGCTATTTAATGTTTTTTAAGTGTGGCGTCTAATACTTCTTCTCAGACAGAGTACCCAGTTTTCCGTGAATAGAATTTAGGATATTGCCCACAGTGCAAACTGACAGATCAGTATTCAAGAGAAAATCAATTAAAGAAAATCGTTTATAAATTTCACGAGCTGCCCCAAAGATGGCCACTTGCTGCAGCTCTTCTGGCACAAATGGCTTGTTGTACGCCTTGAACACTAATCCTAGTTATTTGGGTTGCCAAGTTGTACGTTTTTTCGTGTACTCAATCAAATGTTGTAGACGTGTAAGCCTATTCTCATTAGCTCACTCATGGCATACTTTTGCCGAATAAGTACTATAATTTAATAGATGATAATGTTCTCCATTGGTTTATATCCATACTAATCAATAAGTTTGCACCATAATTTTCTTCTTCCTTCAACAATCAATATCTATGCTTACATATTTTTTATATCCAATCTAAATCTGGCAGTACAAACCAACTTCACAGTTGTAGCCAACTTCAACCAAGATAACAACTGTGAACACCAAAACAACCCGCATCGCATAGATATCCAATTGGATTTATTTATGAAAAACCTCGTATAATGGTATAGCAATTAAATCGTTACAACAGTTTAGCCAGATAACACTGATGCCAAAAGAAACTTCACTATAGCCGATAGTAGACAGCGATAATTACTATTTTACTCCGGTTCGTCCATTTCGTGCACCCAAGTGCACTATAGTCCTTTCAAACCAAAAAGCTGATTGTTCATCTGAGTGCAAGAGAACATAAAACTTGAACAGATTTTTGGAGCGCAAAAAACTTGGCAAAGTGTGTGCATTTTGCTCTCCATATCTAGTTGGCCATTACACTTAACATCCTTGTCAAGTGATATAACTAACACTCCATTACTTAAAATGTGAATTTGAATTGTGTGGTCTGCCTTTCTGCCAGAACACCATGTTAGATAAATACTATTTGGTCAACATGATGCCAAAAAATGATAAAAACTCTAGAGCTATTTGAGGTGGATTGCTAAAGAATTCATAAAGGACAATAGTGAAAATCAAGGTTCGGCTCGTGTGATATCTAAATGCTTGAAATTTTGAATGATTTACGAAGTGGATGAGATTTATAAATGGAAATCAGGTATGAATCGCATCAACAAACAAGTATAAAAGTGTTATCATCTGTCTGACCGATGCTTTATACCGTATACAGCATACAATTCAACCAAATTGATTGTCATGTGAGTTAGTGCGTACGTGATAATACTAATATTGGTTTCATATGAGAGGTGCCAGAACTACTCGAAGGTAACATCCTGACGACAACGGTAAAAAGAAATTCTCTCATAAAATTTCATTCGCTTAGGTCGATGCGTTTAGACGCTATCCGGTTTTTAACAGACAGATAGACCGGCATGGCTAAATCGATTCAGAATTTAATCCTCTTTCGAAATATGTACAAATATATACTTTATGGGGCCACCGGTGACTCCTTCTTCGCGTTACAAATGTAGGTAATGCCAAATCTAGTATGAAACAGTTCTGTGAAGAAAAAGTTTAGTACTGGCTACTGGGTCATCGATATATATAATACTTTGAATACAATCAGCTATATTCTGCATATAACTACTCCCAAGAAATTAGACCACCTAAACTGCTCCTGGTTGAATATCCGGAATAATACAAGTTATTGTATTTTAAGTACTTATCGTCGCAAACGTCTGGCAAACGTTCGAGAGTATAGATGTCCTCAGAAAGATTAAGCCGTTCGGATTGAGCGGAAAATTATAAGTTACGTCCTGTTTGTAAGCAACGAGGCATATGGAACTACATAATACCTATGGAACTTTAGTCAAATTATTTAGCGGATTGCAAGGTACGTTTTCTTGGCTATAAGGTGTATAATTTTTACAGGAGACACCAATAATAATCTGAGGTCCTTTGGCAGAGCCGGATTTTTAAGACCACCTCCCTTCGTGTACGGTTGTTACTGCCAGATTACGATACAGGGAACTGATATTTCTTTCGTATTTTCTTTTTTGCGCCATCTACGTCAGCGAGTAGTCTGTATCATTGAAGTGAGGGTACGAAACGTAGCATCGTTCGAAAGTATTCGAAATGCACAGGCAGCTCTTAATATGCTTATTTATAGACGGTGGACAGATGTGATTCACCACATGTAAGACTTGCTTAAATTTCGCGCTGACCATATTCCTGCTCCTTAAAACTCCTGCAAGAAGAGGTCTTTTAATCTATTTCGAGCCTCCGGCGGGCGTTAGTTTTTATCAATGTTCAAAGTCCACTCACAGTTTATGACGACTTTTTGCAAACATGCCATGACTCACATTTTAAGCTTACGTGTGTAATTATTGACACTCCAAGGTTCTTAGTGGGCGCAGTAGCGCAGTGGTTAGTGTGCTGGACTACTGTGCGAGGGATCCCAGGTTCGATCCCCGAAAAAACACAAATTACATCTTAAGGTTTTTTCTACTGCGCCACCTCTCGCGAACGTCTGACAAACATCCGAGAGTATGACTGTCCTGAAAAAGCTTCTCAATTCAGCCATTCGGACTCGGCATAAAATTGTAGGTCCCTTCCATTCGTTCCAAAAATAGAAACTCACACAAAACGAATGGTTGCGAGAAGCTAGGCCTTGGGTGTCTACCGCCTGTTGCGCCGCCTGTTTAGGTATTTATTTTTTAAGGTACTTAGTAAATATTTTGAATAATTACTTCATATACCTACTTCAAGGTATTCTAAGAGTTATCAATTCCCGAACTCTCCCACTCGTAATAAGCACTTCATCATTGTTATGACCTGTGACCCTGTGAGCTGCAAAACGGGAGTACAGTTTGACGTTTATCGCTTTACCACAACGTATAGAAATTCATCGTAAAAAACGTTCCACAACACTGCAATCGGGACCTAGAACTTTACGTTAGGTTAGGTTATATAGGGTGTGAGTTCATCACGCAGACAACTAGGCCAGGCGCCATCGCCATCCCTGTGGAACCTTCATGGTCAAAACCTAAACCAATTCGCCCAAATAATTAATTTCCCTGCAGAACCTAAAAATGGTTTCAATTTTAATAACATAATATAATGGACTCTGCACTTTTAAAAGACGTTTATTCTGCAACCACACCACTTTCTAATTCAGTACATTTATATGTATTGTATATCCAGCTTTTGCCTTATTTATCCTGTTGGCTCCTTGTTTACTTGGAAACCCAGGACTGATATGACTTGTAACTTAATAGAAAGTGCACTTTCATCAGAATCTCGTTTGCATATTTCCAGTCTCAAATATGATTCCTCGAGATTATTTTTTGAAAGCTGCTAGCCTCTCAAATAATCCTCTTTCTGCGACTCCCATGGCCCGATGATGCTTTAAAATCGACATTATGGTTCTCTGGTTCAACAGAGAGAGACACTAGCCGAACGTGACTCCCCTCTACTATTGAAGGGATACAAGAATTGTACAATTTTCTAAACTTTACTCCAAAGACAGATACTATTTCGACGTATCTAATGAACTGTGTTCAAATGTGGCTTCACCTGCAGTCGCTGCTAGGCTGGTGGTTATTATTACGGTTGATTGAAAAATAGGCCTGCACGTAGCCAAGCTTAGTCCTATAATACAGACATTTAAAGTTGAAGGTTGCACTATTACATTTTATTTGATGATATAAATTCTAGCTAAAACTTTTGGATACTTGCCTTACTAACCCCTCGAAGATCGTGGGCATGCAATTCAAACACAGCATTGACTTTCTCAACCAAAATAAGTTGATTCTGAGCATTCCTTTAACGGTCCTCTTCTTTTATTTACCTACAGATATATTGTCGCCATTTAGTCTCAAAACTAAGCATCAGCCCTAATTACATTGCAGAAGCCGGGCAACAGCCACTTTACCTACCTATACCTAACCTACAGCAGACAATCACGCATAGCGGCTCTTTATTTAGATTTGTAAAGGCTATTTGCCTTTTCCTTGGGTGCATTTGCGATCTGAGCCTTTGTCGGCAGGTAGGGGATACATTTTTAAATGTGTGTGTCCTTAACCACTATACCCTTCCCTTTCATTTGCATCCTGCCATTTAAAATACACATTTTCGCCCAACATGGTGGCATACCTACAACAGAACCGAGTAAGATTTATTCTCATTTTCGCCATTAACGCAAACATTACTCACTTGGCATCGTCAGGAATTTGCCAGGAACAAGGAATTTGAACCCACATTAGTATAGGGACATGTAGAAGCAATGAAAACTCAACAGCAAATCGCATTATTAAAAGCAACTAAATGCCAGCAGTTAAATTAGATTTTAATTTTTCCTTTAAAATGGCCAAAGGCAGCCAAAAGATGAACAGTAAATATTTTAAAAGTTTGAAATTCACCCAAAAACCACTAACAAGGTTAAAAGGTATGCAAATTATTCTTAGATCCATGCGGAGAACAAAGTCTGTACCTATTTCTATAGTTGTTGTACTTGTGTGCAAAATCGTGTACAGAAGTAATCTGTATGAACATTTTCGAAATGTGACCTAGAAAACACGTTTAAAATAGTTTAATTCTATGAATAGGGGCCATGGCGTAGGCTTTATTCAGTGGGTCGCGTTATAAGGTCGTATGAACACCGTTTCGCGTGTGCTTAGTCGAGGTTCCGGTCAATGACTCGGTTCCTTGGTTGAACTTTTAATCAAATAGTACGGTAAGAACAACAATTGACAAGACTTTCGCCACACATGCCCTATTTCTATGTACAACGTGAATACAAATGGACTTACTCGCTCAAAGCCACAAATGTGTTTCACCATCCTATAGTTGGAAATCTGCTTTAAAGTATCCATCAACATCAATTTAAGTTTGAATTCCTCGAAGATTGGTCTTTCCACTTTGCAAGCACTTTCATTTAGTTTCGACCAGAATATCTCTGCCTCAAAATCAAACCACGCGGTTTCCTTTCATAAAGAAGCCTCCGTTATCCACTTGAAATTTGATTGAATTGAAGGTCTTCATCCTTTTTACATAATAAATGGCCAAAGTTCTACCAGCACAGGAAACAGGAATAAAAAACCGGAACACCCATTCCAGATCTACTGCTGGGAGGAGAGACCTTTTGATAGTAGCCTGCTTGTGCTTTCTGCAATACAAACGACTTAAGGCAATATTGGTGAGGGCAAATGGTGAAGGAGGGCATAGGAAAATTATGATTTCCATTATACCTACCTACCTATCAGCATTTGAATACTCATAGTTATATCGAATAGGGTAGTTTCATTCTGAGTTGTTGTTTGTAGCGTTGAAGTGTACCTAAGAGTGTTTTTCTTTGTTTGGCGGGGGGAGGATTATAGGTCCCATCATCTATTTTCGCTTAGTTCCACGGAGTCTTTCATAGAGGGGATGAAACATATCGTCACTTTCACTTGTCGGAGGGTGAAAACGATGAGTGTTAGGTTCACTTTAGGTTCATATCACTCACTTACTTTAAGACTTTAGGATGTGTCCAATGTCCATGGTGTAGTCGATAAAGCTTATGACTCGAGCGCCGTTTCGTGTAACTGCTCATTGACATAAAACTCGAACTATAAACCAACTTCATTCAGCTAATGATTTAAAATAGGTAGCTAAATGGAATATAACTGCTGTTTAGGGCGTTATTCGATCACTGGAACTCGAAAGTTTGTATATGTAGGTATTACGAAATCCATCATCTAAACATACAAAGACATCTCAAATTAAGCACGCTACCTACCATCGACGGAAAAATCTCCTCCAGCGTGTTGGATATTATGTTTATTTGATGTCTTAAATTTGGTTTCATGAAGTCGACCGAAATGATATCAGCTAAGTGGCCGTCGCTAGAATTGATCACCATTCGGGCCCGATGGCATTTGCAATCACTCTTGTCAGGACTTCCGGCGATAGGTCATCGCATTCTTGACGAATATTTTTTTTGAGGGCTTCAAGAGTCTGAGGCTTGTTGTCATATACTCGTGACTAAGGTTGCCAGACAGCCGGGACTCGCCGGGATTGTCCAGATATGTTAAGCGTTGTCCAGAGCCCTGGTAAAAAATGAGTTGTCCAGTCAAAATTCCCGGCAAAACTTACTTAAGACTTTTGACTGAATAAATTAATTCGGTTGAATTTTGACGAAAGCTGTCTAAGTTTTAAGTCATTTTTAAATACGCCTGAACGGACTAAACTTGTAAATTCAGTAAAAGCAATAATCATCTATAAGCACGCTTGTAATTTATTGTACTATATGTATATGCTGTAGTCAAAGGCCGCAGCTCAGGCGCTAAAAATACTTCAGTCAAAGGTTGAAATTGGAGGGTTTTATCTCAGCCTATGAATTATGTATTTTTAGACCCTTAGGAGCGACTGAACTTCGATGCTTGACTATAACATAATAAATACGTAGCTGAAGAGAAATATGATTGAAAACTTTTGTTTGTTTTTGTAATTCTGTTTTTTTTTTATTGAAATAAATACGGTTATTTGCACATTAATAAAACAAATTATTTCCCTTTTTTTATTAATAAACAAAAAAAAAATAGTCGAACTTTGAAATGTCCAGACGAGTCCCGGAATCAACACAATGTCCAGATATATACTGATTTCGAACTGGCAACCCTACTCGTGACATTAAAACAAAACCCACAAAAAGCGATGGAAATTGGCCTCATCGCTCATGATGATTTTCGAAGAAAAGTTTTCTCCCTCTTGGTCGAGATTCAGGATGGCTTGAGCAGAGGTTACATGCGCTTGGCGGACAACAGCTAGCAGTTGATGCACTGCCCGACTTTGTAAGGGAGTATCTTACAGTCTTTCACCAAAATTCTCCGTAAAGACTGCTAAATGATGCATGGCATGGCATGTTGCTTGGGCGATACTGCGGGGTCCTCTGCGACATTTTCAGCCACAGCTGCGATATTCTCAACAAAACGGCTGTCCTGTGGACGGCCAGACCTGGTAGCACCCTGTGTCGTTACATACTCTTCTAGGCGAGCGGCTAAACATCGTAGTGTTTGCCCGGTTGGTTTGGGACCACCGGAAAATCTGCGCCGAAATTCGCGCAGCGCCATCACCAACGACGAATTATTCCCCAAAAAATGGAGGAGTATAGCGATTCATTATATCTTATTGTCTTGCATTTTGTATCTGTTTACTTCACAAATGTCATTTGCAAAAATTATAGCATCTTCCGATAGGGTGATGACTTATTCGCTACCTTGTAGATTAGACTGCTAGTTTCTGATATGCACCTACCCGATATTTTCTGTGTGAATACGTATGTGTGTGCTGAATTCAAATTATCTATAACGGGACTGTGGTGGCCAATGTCCGAAATAGAGCCCTAATGTATGTTGTATAAAAATGGAGCATCGTAGTGTGAAGCGTGGTAAGCTCAACCATACAGATTAGCTCTAAGGCAGAGGTAGCAATGAGCAAGGTTACCAGTAGAACGATCTATGCCATATAATCGCTATAGAGTTGAGATGTAATCAATTGCATTAGTCAACACCCGCTGAAAGGATTAAGAACTGCTCTACTTGCATTGGATGAAAGCCAGCAACCGAACTCCAACGATTATCTCCGCTCTGCATTGATGCCAGGCTGCCGTCCTGCCGATGAATTCGATATGATCTCGTATTGTCGACTACGCTGATATGTATTAGTATTATTATATATATTATACAGTATATGGAAGGAAGATGTAGCCATTTTGGGTTAAATAATGATTTAACTTAAATGCTTCTGACATCTCCAAAAAAATACCAATTTTATCAACTAAACTCCTTCAGCTATATCTTAACTGAAGACAACCTGTATACACAAACACATGTCAATGGTAACATCTGCATCTCAATCAAAATAATATCTCCATTATAGACAGCTTTTATCCAGCCTTTCTTGGACCACATAAATATCTGTCTGGAAATAAAGCAAAATCAATATACTATCTCAATGTCAATTATTTGTCAAAATCCTTAATGCTAGATGATGATGTTTGCCAATTGTCAGTCACTGAACAAAAAAAAATATATATAAAGTCACGACATCAAACAACAATTTCTATTTATTCATGCAGATTGTAGATAATGATGGCCATCAGTGCCCTGGTTTTGTTGTCCTGTGCTCTTTTGAACAATGCTACCAGTTGGATATTGAAAATGGATAAGTCTTGAAAAGATAAACGGATTTTGTGCTTGCTTCTGGAAAACCAAAAACAAACGACAGGCATCCATAGTGATATCAGTTCGATTGTGAAAGTGTGTGTGTATTATTATCTCTGCGACTGCGATAGACGTCTCTCTCTATTCGAATTCAAATAGAATTTCAATTCTCTGGAGACTACTTTAAGCTTTTTGGTTTCAACAACCTTGCTTGGGCGGTTGGTTGCTTATGGATGTTGGTACCGTTAGATAGTCCTGTCCCTGTGTTTTATTTGTGTATCAGATTTTCATTGGATTTTATTTTATCCAATTTAAAAATTGACTGATGTTGATAGAGTCTGTCTGGTCATCATTCTTTGGGCATATACGCGTGTGTTTTATTTGAATTTGAGTTCAGTTGGTGGGTAGTAGAAGAAATGCAAGAAATGTATTCCATTAGAATTTCCATTGGACATGGGCATAACTGTGCGTATAGTAGCCAATTAATATGGTTGACAAAATTAAATATAGAAATTTGATACTCATTTTTTAATAACAATGAAACAATTCTTTTAATTTTAATTTCAAATTGTCGCCAATGCTAAATTTAATGTGCTAGTTCACATTAAAAGTATTTTTGGAAATCATTAGCACCAGCTTAAGAAGCTCAATACCTTTTCTCTATAGTTTTTGAGCAGTTTTGTAATTTGAGCATTTTGGGCTCAACTATTTACTGAATATTTTTTTCGATTTTTTACTCGTTTTTCGTTTAAATTTGTAGCTATTTTTGGCGCATCCTTTGCTAGATTGCTTTATTTGTTTGCAGTTTTCGACGCATTTAAATCTCGTCTTACATTAATGCATTTATTACATCTTAAGATTAATTTTTCTATACCGTAATAAAACGGTTTTCATCCTTCTCTTCAAAGTGTTCATTTATTGCGGCCTTGAGCTCTTCATCATCGGCAAATTTTTTCTCACGAAGGTTTCTTTTTTTTAAATCTGGGGAAAAAAATGCCTTCAAAACCACAATCTCGCACTCTAGCTTTAGAAACACGACCTGTGTGCACCGGAGCGTTTTCGTGCAGAAGCAACACGCTGACAGCAAGTTTATCCCGTTTTTTTCTTTATTTCTTCCCGTAATTGATGCAAAGTGGATGCATATTATAATATCTATCAGGGGAATTCCCTTTGAGTCCCAAAACACTGTAGTTATCACCTTCCCGGCAGACGGAGGTACTTTGAACTTCTTCGGGGGACCTGTGCCCTTTTTGTGCCACTGCATTGACTCCTGATTGCTTTCAGGGCATAATTCTTACCGGGTTTCACTACACAGCTCCAAAAATTCCTTACAACAGTCGATTCGTTTCTGTTTCTGAGGCGCTGTGAGCATTCGTGGAAACCATCTTGCACTGACCTTTGACAGGTTACGACAGTCATGAAGTATAGAGTGTGTTAAATTAAATCCAAATTTTGAGCATTCTTTATTTAATAAATTCAGATATCGGTGATATAAGGCAAAAAATGTATGGCTTAATTTAATAGGTACTTCAAGTTGCTATATCTTTATATATATAATTCTTCTGTCCGTGTTTGTTACCGTACTCCTCATAAACGGCTGGACCGATTTTAATGAAACTTTGTGTGTGTGTTTGAATTGGTCTTGGGATGGTTTATATTCACAATTGGATCCGGTAGGTGGCGCTCCGATCCGATTCCACAAAATTTCAAATAATAAACACTCAACAATAAAAAAAATAAGCTCATGAATAAAATTTCAAATAATATACAACCAACAAAAAAAAATCGTAAATAAAATGTCAAATAAGAAATGTACGAGCAGGCAAAACAACTTTTGCGGGACCGCTAGTAATATTATATATAGGTTAACAAATTGTATTCAATTTAAGATTTACGATGAATTAAATGTTATCTCGTGGATGAAGACAGCAAAAAAGAGCCAGAAACCAGGAACTTCACTTCACCAGTGCTCAATTTTCATCATCTTGCGCTTAGGTTCACGCTCAACATAAGTCAGAAAATAAACTAATAATAGGTAACAGCCAAATGAAATTTTACAGTAAAACACTTGAATAACGGAATTACTAAAATCAAAAAATAATTTAGTTATATTCTTGGCGTATCCCCACCATACCGAGAATATTTTGAACTCTCGTCGTATGTGACACGACTTTGTGATCAATTTTTACCACCCACGCGAATTTCCATGGAATTTTCTGTTACTGCCGTGGTTTTGTCGATTTTGATTCATGTTTAAACACGGTTTATACCACCCTAATTTAATAACGGAAATCAATACAATGCATGTCCGATCTCCAAGATTTTAAAGTAAATAGTGTTTTTTTTTTTGGATCGATAGTATGTACCTAGCTCTGTATATTATACCACATACCACTGTCAACAACCTACTCTTCAAGTCTCTAATGGTAATTCGCTATAAAAACAGAACAATGTTGTAGCTACTCATACCATCTGTCTTCATACATTTTCTTCCTAATCTTCTGCAGTTGTCCAACGCCATCAAGGATACTAAATTGTTAAGTGCTCAATATAGTTGCTCGTCATCATAAAAAACATTTGACTTTTATTGCGTCCATTTTTTCACTGTTTTCCCCCAATAACCCAGATGCTACATTTAGTATATTTTTTCATATAAATAGACAGAACAACATCTATCTACTGCTCATCGGATGTCCTTCACGCTTCACTTTTTCACGATAAAAAAAAAAAAAAAACGGAAACAAAACGACAAACGACAGCCACTTACAAGCCATGGAGGAAACATATTTTCCAGAAAAACGTTTGACCATAAACTTTACTTTACTATGAAAGATCTTCCAATCGCGAGTGCAAATTTGTTGCAAGGACATTAAATCTCAAAAAAAAAAAAAAAAAAAAAACTGCAAACCCTCTCTATTCAGTATTTTTTACATCCCGATGGGTAACAAACAAACAACGAAAACAGAAATCAACCTTGGGCAAGTTATTTTTGTCCTTTCGTCCCTTTTTATATATTCAGCGCTCATTTTATATTGGATTTTGCATTTTGTTACATCTCATGACCATAAAATGTAAATCACATAACCAAACGACAACGTAATACAAATTTCAGATGGCAACTGCTCTTTGGCGCAGTCGTTTACAACCATCCTCGTTGTAGTCATCGTCGTCGTTAAGATTAATTCATAAACTTAATCACTTTAGATGGAAACGTAACGGATGATGACATAAACATTGAGTCAACAGCTTTAATACGAGATGAATTTTAATTTAATAAAAAATAGGTACAAGGCTAGAATGATGATGATTAATTTTGCACAAATGCTCGTAAATCATGAACTGTTATACTGGACTGCAACAGATTTGTCTATGTCCTTCGTCGAATTTTTTTTTTCCTTGTGTCGGGTTCGTGGTCAGGGTCGTAGTCGGGGTCTCTGCCGAGGTTTATGAAGTTATCGTTATAGCAAAAGGAGAGCTTTGTACCTATAGGTGTTTTCATTTTAGTTCTATACATACTTTATTGATTCGTTTTGCATATTTTAATCAGGGAAAAATTGGAAAAAGGACACAAATTCGTCGCTAATATGTAATATATGTTCATGTAGATAATGTACTACCAAATTATTATTAAAATTTAATAATTATGGAAATAATATTTCTTTGTCCAAAGGTTCATCGCCTTAGCTTAATATGAAGTGAGTGGGAAATGAAAGGTCATGCATTAAGGAATTATTATAAAAATTGTCCAAGGTACATCCTTTGCAAAGAAAAAGGAATAGCAACATTGGGCAACATTGACCATATGCAGCTGGAGTTCAGTACGTCTTTGAGCCAATACTGCATTTGCTTAATTGTTAAAAGCACTTGCATATTCTACTCTTGGAGATAATCTTGGAGAAACCTACCAAAAACCCAGCCATTTACCTCCTCTTTGAAGCTTCAATATAACCCCATCCCATAGTACTAAGTTACTTACCGGGGCCTTGAAAAAGTCCTCTAACGCTTGTTCTTTGCTACCTTTTGACTATCGAAACTTGCCATGAAATTAAAAAGTACTATGCTTTAGCGAGCTTTCTCGAACTTTGTCCTCCTGGCTGCATATACCGTGTTGGTATTGTAACTCGGCTTGTTTCAATCCACAACAGCTTGTTGGGGTTTTTTCTTGACTGCATTATATTGGTCACCGCCAGTTCCCCATGCTTCAGAGATTCTTTTGGTGCTTCGTTTTAAATTTGGTAGCGTCCTCTATAGAGCCCACGATGTTCATGGCAAATACTCCAGGTGTGTGAGCCCTTCGCTTGGTTTGTTTAATTGTACTCCTCTCGGACCCCAGTTTTATCTTTTTGGAACCCTCTGGGAATCTTTTAACAGCACTTTCTCTATTGACTGCAGAGGCTGTCTTAGCGACATTGTGCCTTGTCTTTGATAATTCGTAGGTACCTATCAGTACCTCGTTAAAGCATCTCACACTATCATTACTTTTGACCACTCAATAAACCTTGTTATAACTCCTTCTTGAACTCTCATATCGATTAGAATGCCATTGATATAAATGGTCTGATTGTATACCATTTTGTAACGAAATTTCTACCATCCAACCCAGAACCTCCTGTGGAAAATATCCAAGATGGATGGAGAATATCCTTTTGGTAACTCATATAGATTTTAAGAGGGTCCTATCTCTTTGGTATACAATTTTTCCCAAAAGGACTAAACCTCCCACTTAGATCACCCTTATGACCTCGCTGCTACATGCTTTCCACGAAGTCAGTCCGGGCAAAAGTGGGAGGGTGTTCGTGCAACAATGTGACTGCAGGCATGCAAGTCGGGCTCCGTCCTTAGCTCGTCGGAATGGGGGGGATCTTGCCACAAATTGCCGAACAGTGTTACCATGTATTCATGCCTGACTCTAGTTGGTATTTGAGTGTCATGTTAAAAGAAAAAGGCCCGAAGCTGTCCTGTCACACACAATATATCAACCTTAAATCTCCCTGAAATGCTTTTAATCATCCCTTAGTTTTTGTAGAATGAAGGAGAGAAAACTAGGTGGAGATGTTTTCTCTGAGTGAACCCACCCCTATGCAGGTAGTGAGTGACTATACACTATACCCACACCGTGGTAGCTAAACGCACTCACTAAATTTATTAGCTACCCCACAAAAGAAGAAGAGGTCAAAGACCCCTTAGGCGATATCTACTATCGCTAATCCCGAAACATCATCACATCCTATACGAATTAAATTCACCAAATCATGGTCTATGCTTTATAGACACTGTAAAAACAAACTAAAAATCATTGCTAAATGAGAGCGAAACTATCGAAAAACCAGTAAGACAATTATCTTCGACTATGCCGAAGCTCAAATACCCGGTACTATATTATTGTAAAATAAAAAAAAAATTTTAGTATTAAAAAATTATATATTTGTATGGGAGGTATGGGTAATTTTTATTCGACCAAGCTCATTTTTTGTCAAAAATTTTTAAATATTATTAAAACAATATGTGCAAAGTTTAAACTTGCTATCTTTACTGTAGCTATTTAAATTTAATTTTTAACATAAAAAGCTATATAAATCTGATATTTTTGTATGGGAGGTAGTAGTAGTTTTCATCCGATCTTGCTCATCTTCGAACTTAGCCTCAGTTTGGTGGATAAAAGCTTACATACCAAATTTCAAGTCGATAGCTCTTAAATTACGGCCGTAATCGTGCGGACAGACAGACAGACGGACAGACGGACATCGCTAGATCGACTAAGAAAGTGATGCTGATCAATAATATATATAGTTTGTCATACCTACAACGCCTCCTTATGGGCGTTACAAATGGAATGACAAAGTGAATATACCCTCACCACAGTGTGGTACCGGGTATAATTATCCCATTCAATGGTCAAAAAGAACGCTAAACTTTTAACTTCATAGTTCAGACAAACAATATTTATTCAATCGAAAAAAAAAATTTCAAATTAAAAAAAAGATAAAACGAAAGGAAAATGTTTAAAATATAAAAAGAATCTTATATCTAAGGGATTTCTAATAGCTAAAGATTTTAAATAAAATTTCGTATGCAGTAATTCAAATGCATATCGTTATCTGTTTATACAAATTTAAATCGTTTCAATGGATAAAAAAAATAGGTCGATTGCAAATAATGATCAAGTTTGTTAGGTATATCTGATTGATATCTTAATTTTATAATAGAATATCTATTTTAATTCGACCAGACTCTCTTTGGAGTTTTGATATATATCCTTAACTTGGTCAATATACTTTTTAAATTTTGTTCAAATTAATTTAATAAAATACGAAAAGGAGGAGAAGAAACTCACTCACCGATTAATTTCACAAACCAAAAAAATCCAAAATTTGTTCTGCTTCCAGGTGAGGGAAATGTGCACAAGTCCGGCCTGAAGATTTTTGCGACGATTTGTTGAATTCTTGATCGCTGAATACGCGTTAAATTTTTGTTGCTTGAGCTAAAGGGAAATAAAATCAATTTGAACAAAGACCAAACCTAATTTTTACAAATTCCAAAATATGTACTTATCTTTTTATACTGCTAAAATTTAAAATCTTAAACTATTAGGGACGGATTAGGAGGGATTATTTTGAGGAAGAGGAAAGGGAATGGGAATCGCCTTGGATGGCGCTCGAGACTGCTTCTTCTTCTCCTCGTCGATGAGCTGATGCGGAGCGTGTTGGCTGCTTCGTCGCTGGTGTGGCTCGTGGCGTGCTTGTTGATGGCGCATGTACTGCACGATTGGAGATATCTGAGGATCGCTGGATCGGCTCGATTATCGCCCGTCAAACAAAATACTTTGGGGCAGAAACGATGTTGGCGAGGGTTCTGATCCCCTGCAGTATATAGCTCGGTGTACGAATGCCTGTTCTCAGCGTGAATCCTCGTGGCTGGCGGTAGTTGCTTGGACGTTAGAGAAACTTGTAGTGATCTTACGTGCTTTTGGTGGACTGCTCTTCTGTGATTGCGACGGCGATGTGGCGGCTTCGGTATCGAGCTTCTGCTGAGGCGTAGACGATGGATCTTCCGATAAAAATCTTCCAGTGGCTTTACGTGACGAAGATTACACTCACAGGTGCGGGAATCTCGATGTTTCGACAGCTTAGGTGGTATGGAGCTGAATCGTTGGTGTTGAGTGGACGTTGGATGTGTCTTAGGTGACTGACCAATTGGTTGTGGCGGCTCTGGCAGTGGTGCATTTGGGATCGTAGCTTTCGGCGGTGGCAGATCGTATGTTCATGTGCTTTTATGGTTTGTGCCGAATTTATTTTGTCACTGGCACTTGAGTTTTACCATATATTTAAAACTTTTCACAAGATGTTAGTTTGTAGAGTAGAGCATACGTTGGGCTCACAAACTTAATACAATTTTTGCAAAAATTTCCACACGCGGGGACACTTGTCCACTTAAACTTTCGCCAGGCACTCACGTCAACTGATAACTTCCAACTGTCTTTCGATTTCGTCTTCTCTGGTCTCTTTTATAACTATGCCAAAGCCATTAGATTGAAGCCGCTATTTTTCAGCTATTCACTTTCTGCATGGGTTAGACGCAATCGGCTATCGCTGACCAAGACGGTAAAAACCGCGCCACAATAGCACGATATAATTATTGTGCTCTTCTTATAAAGCTGTCACTTGGCTTTTAACACGCGTTTTGTCCCCTTCTTATGATTCCGTTTTTTCATATTAGAGAAGTTCTCGAAGTGGTGTCTAATGACCTCTCGTTTTAACAGCTTTCATTACATAAATTGCATAATCTACTTGATCAGTCTATTGTCTGCTTACTATTTCCGTCTCAATTGCAGGTGCACTCCGAATTTAAAATCAACAAGTGCGTTTTCGGAGTGATTGTGTTTAATGATAATATTTCCGATACACGAACCATCATTTTTAATCATGGCGGTTATAGTGGAATTATAGGAAAGTATTGTGGGTGTGGGTATGGGATAGGGATATTGTGGGTAGTTTGTGTCGCGAGTATGTTTAGGTAATTTTATTTAACCGATTCGTGTTTGCTAATAATAAAACGATAGGTAGGTATACTTCGATTGAATAAATATACATAGCTTGATCTAATGGGTTTCCCACAATTTTACTCAGCAATCCTAGCAGAGACTTAAATAGTTGAATAGATATCGAACGTAAATACATTTTGTTAATATGTAAGTCAACCACTACTTACAAGAGTCTTCACAAGTCGGTAATTGACCCACTTAGGTACTGCTTGAAGACCAAATCCAGATTAAAATTAGTTTGAGAAAAGTGCCCGACGAAACTCATTTCCACCTCAATCGAAAACCCGCAGATATTTCGGATATTTCGGGAACGACAGATGAATCGAATTGGAGTCAAAATTTGCTATAGCTAGCTACTCAGCTGAAAAAAAACGTATTGAACTATTTCTTTGAAGACTCAAATAGCTTATGGTATCTAGATAACGTTAAATGGGGACTGGTATAGAGAGCAATGCAGGAATATTTTCTTACATCCGCAACTGATTCACCTCTCCCGTGACCGCATGTTGTTTCAACAAAATGGCGTTACTTCACATACAGCCTGAGATACGATGACTATTCTTCGAAAATAATATTTCCAGAGGGAATAATCTAACAAAAATTAAGACATTGATGCTTCAGCTATACATCTCCGTACCTAAAAGCTACACATTTCTTCTAATGCAGTTCTTCAAATGAAACTTTAAGGAAAATGTCCCAATCCCTTGCAAATCTTAAGAGCAATATATAAAATAGTAAGTCAAATAATATTGGATTTGAGTTGACAAAGCTAAAAAACTTATAATCCACAATTTTCCGGGCTGCGCGGGGTTCTTCGGTATCTTTAGGTGGGAAACAGAAGAGAGAGGGGGTTTGAAGTAACTCGAATTATGAAAGAAATCAAAAACTTGAAATGTCAACCTTTAATAACAAAAAGACTTCATTTTCCAAATGTCTCGTTGCGACTAAAAACAATTTATTATTATTTCACTCTTCTCCTTTTTTCTTTTGTTAATATATTTTATTTATGTATCCAAAAAGTATGGAACTTATAAATTTATGCCCCTATTGTGTGTATTGTGTACGACAACTCAACTTAACTCAACAACTTAGTTGAGTTGAGTTGTCTCCAATTCAATTCAACTTTCACACAACCCAAATTAACTAACAACTTATAGACAACCACTGCCATCTTTGTTGTGTTTTGACAGACAATTTTTCTATGAAGGTTGTGTATGACAATACGGACAATACCGAATTTTGAATTACATAAAATCAACTGTAGTTGTAGTTGTCTTACACAATAGGGGCTTTAAATTAATTCATTCATATACATATAATATAGTTTTAAGCTCAATCGATTTGGTGGTTTTCGAGATATACGATTTTGAATGTTTTTTTTAGTATGTGTGGTGCCACGCCCCTTTGTAGGATTTTGACCAAACTTCGCAGGACCACTTCAGGGCCAATAACTAAGATTATCTGTAAGTTTGAGCTCAATCGATTTGGTAGTTTTCGAGGTATACGATTTTGAATATTTTTTTAAATGGGCGGTGCCACGCTCCTTTGTTCACCGTTGACCAAACTTCACAAGAATTATGTATGGATCAATACCATGGGTTAAGGAGTGAATCGACGACAAACATTTTAAGGCGTGTTAACACCCTAGGCCTAGCTTCTCACAACCATTAGTTTGTATGAGTTTTTATTTCTGGAACGATTGGAAGGAAGGAACCTAAAGTTTTATACCGAGCCCGAACGGATGAATTGGGAAGCTTTCAGTCAAGTTTCAGAACACTTTAGCTTTTAGAACACTTCTAGCTGTCAGAATTACCTGTCAGAATGACGTTAGGTCTTATCGCTCAAAACCATAACGATCAAATTAAGAAATGTCATAAAGTCCAAAACATTGCTATAGGCAATTTGGCGTTAGGCAATAACGCCCAAATCAATTTAGAAATAACGCCCAAAAAAATCTAGTCCAATTTTTTGTTGCAAAATTGTTCGTCATTTTGGGTGTTATTTTCTTTGCAGGGTTCGTTTTTATGACAAGCATCAGTAGATAAAGCCCAAAATTGTTGGAGGAAATGGATCAATAGCGGAATAAGTATGTGGGGGGGGGGGGCATGTTGCCGCCCTGGAACTGGAACCTCTCTGCTTGGGTTTTCTGTTGGATTTTGGAGTAGGTGGGAGTTTGTAGGTACTGTAGAAAAAACCTTCAATGTACCTATCCAATTTCGTATATACTCCAAATCTGACAGTAACCCCAAGCAGGGGGGTTGCAGGGGGACAGCATGCCCCCATACGTATTAAACTGCAAATTCTTTTTGGGCTTTATTTCCGTTTTGTTGTTTATATTTGGGCGTTACACATTTTGTTGGCGTTATTTCCAAATAGATTTGGGTTTATTTCTCCGGGCGTTCAATCAAGTTCAATTTTCTCCACTACATATTTAATCAATTGAATCGCAGCGTTATTTATCCCATTAGCGTTAGCATTAACAAACTCAATGTTTGTCTATTTCGTATTTCCATGTATGTATGTATCTTATATAAATTCAGTTATATTCATTTAACATTCAAGCAAATTCTAAGAAACTCAAACAAAGCCGCAGACAAGAGTATCCCCATGACCATGACCACCGAGCAGACAATAATCTTCTTCCATTGTCATCTATATTACATTTTACTCTCGTATCTCAAATGGTAAGTATTCATCACGTTAGAAGACAATGGGGTGATTTCCAAGAATTTTATTTGAATTTTTAATGCCTCTCTGCCATACACTACACACATAACGCGAATATCAACACGCTTAAAGCCTATGACATTTCGAGTGTTGTTATTACGCCAGGAAAAGGATACCTGCAAAACACATTTATTCAGCACAATCTACATAACATTATATAATATGATGTATGCTGTTCGTTTACACGAGGTATTATAATCAAACATAAAATGGAAATGTGTATGTAAGGTTGTTACTTTGTTACCCCTTGGGAGCCATAGAGTAATTTAATCAATTGACATCGCGAACACAAATAACGTAGGCGCACAAAGTTCCATAAAATACACGCTTTGCGTGTTTTATTGCCTCGAATAGGTTCTGCTCGTAGCATGACCCCAAAAATTTGCAAAGTCGTTAAAAAATTAATCTACCCAAGCTAGATTTGACAAGGATTGATTTCTGTGCTGAATCCTGTTTAAGTGAGACCATAAAAATAGATATAAAAAAAAACTGAACAATGACATTGCGTGATTGAGTGTGCGTTTATTGAGTGGCATTCGTAACACTGTTGACTTTATTTCTTTGCGGTACATATGTTAAATATTTAAGGACCTTTGGGAACTAAAAGCGTGCTATTTTTTATGGTTGGAGTTGGTTAAAACAAACACGCATTTCCCTATCCATCAGGCAACTTTTAATAACGGCAACTACTTGAGGCTAACAATAGCAACCTATTAGAGCAGGAATATGGTGCCAGGAAATCTATTCTCTTCACAACAATGAAACATGCTCGGACTCATCGTACTCATCGGTTTATCTGACAAACAATTTATATTTTTTTTTTAACAACAAAACGAGCTTCACCTTGCGCATCAATGGTTATGTGTGGCCAGAAGATTCTTGCAACGATAAGGGCTTTCATTTGAACAACTAAGGGCAAGGCATTCGACGTAACAGCTCTATTGTGATATCCTTCCTCGGCACCGAGCGATATTTACCCTTGAATCGGTAAAACCAATTTCAATGCATTTATTTCCAGATGAAATTGTAGGGTGGAATAGCACACTTTCGATGTTTGAAACGCTAAGACGAAATTTTCTAAAACTCTAATGAATACAACAAATTGTTGAACTACTAACATTGTGACTGTGTTTAAATGGAAAGGATAACGAAATGTTTACAAGTGCAGGACCCTTACACTTAGTGAAACCGCTTGGGCGGTGACTATTGACAATTTTTCAAAATGGTCGCACTTGTCTGACAAATTTTCATTTGAGAATTATCAATTACCACCTACTGACAAAATTGTAAATTCTATATTATTTTCTGTATACTATATAAAAATTTATAAGTACAAATTTGCCAGGAAATTCATGACAATTCTTGGACATTTCGTGACAATTACTTGTCATGACATAGAAAAAATTGTCAAATGTCGGTTATTTTTGGACAATTCTTCAAAATTGTCTAATTAGCTATTTATATGAAACAGACATTTGACAATTGTACAGCTGAAAGTTTGTCAGATTGTCATTTGTCACATTTAAATTTTTATGAAATAGGGCCATGGTTGTCATTATCAAACCATTCAGCAAATTAGCAGAACTGTTTTTTCGCAGTTATTTCAGGACCCGAGATTTTGACAGGGCCATATATGAGCTTAAGATTAGTGGCAAAATTGTACCCGAGTTCGTAAGTTGTGATACGATGAGTTCTAAATACTATACGTAGATTTAGATTAGATTATATTATGAGTCGGGAGAGCCTTCGCCGGCCCTGGCACTGCGGCCTCTTTAAAGGGGCTTATTGTGCCTTCCCTTGTAGGGTCCTAGAGCCATCATTTTACTCCGGAGGCAGTCAGGAAGACAAGTATCTTCTCTGGGGGTAATTCAGCAAGATTTTCTGATGTAACGATTTCTTCTCAAAGGATATTCTTTCTGAGGCGAAAGAGAGCCGGACATTCTGTGAGAATGTGAAGAGAGGTGTCGTCACTCACCAGACATAGTCTACATATGGGGTCCGGTGAGACTCCAATTCGGTGAAGATGTTTCCTCGTAAGTCCGTGACCAGTAATCAAACCTGTAAGGATTCTTAGGTTATTTTTTTGCTAGGTTGGTAAGAAATTGGGATTTCCTAAGGGAAAATGTTGGGAAGAATAGTTTGGGAAGAATAGTTCTGCTAGACTTCATTAGATTCGGTTAGAGCTAAGTTCTTGGTGTGCTTCCTGAAGCATATCTCTCCGACCTTGGCCAGCGTGTCAGTTGTTTCGTTTCCTGCAAAGCCACTAGTGAAGTATGACTACGTTTTTCCTTGCAAGTTCGTAGATGGCCATGTATGTTTCCAGGACCAGCTTCGATTTTATGACAGACGAGTCCAGAGCTTTGAGAGCAGCCTGGCTGTCTGAGAAGATAAATATAGTTTTATTACGAGAATTAGAACTTAGGATTATTCTAGCGCAATGGTTAATGGCAAGGACTTTAGCTTGGAATATGGACGAGTATTTGCCTAGGCTGACTGAAAAGTTCGCTTGAGGTAATTCGCCGTATATACCAGATCCAGTTCCTATATCCAGCTTGGAACCGTCTGTGTACCAGACTACGTCAAGTCGCGATGGGATAGGTTTGTATCTTTCCCAGTATTCCCTTGGAGGAATGATGATCGAGAAATTTTTATGGAAGCCATATTTCGGTAGCATGTCATCTAAAAACATGCTGAATGCTCCTTCAGATTCCATAGCGTTGATTAGGGACAGGTGTCCTCCATGGTAGGAGTGGGGGTATACGTAGATAAAATATAATGCTTATTTAAAAACCCATCTGAGCAGTGCTTCTAACAAAACTTAGGAAACTACGACGAGCTGGTCAAGCGGACAGAGAGAGTCTGTTCATATGATTTTCATGAATTAGATTCGTTGCCCATTTAGGGCTTAGAAGGGTATAGGGGTGTAAAGGCTATCCGTTGAACTATTCGACCGATTTTGCAACATCTTGCGGATTAGTAATTTCAAAACTTAAACTACTACCTACAAGTATCGAGAAATAAGGTTTGCAATTTTTTAATTTTTTTTTTTTTTTTGAATGAGAAAGTGCTAAGCTGCCATACATGTCAAGATATGTATGTATAGTGTCATTTTGAAATTTAGGTGTTCAGCGCCATCTATCGGAGAAGATTATTTTATACAGATGTTCCTTTATTCGCGTAAACAACACAACTGTAAGGAGCACAAAAATCCATATCCAGTATTCGCAGAAATTTTTTGTAAGCTTGAGCATCCCTATACCTTTTCTACTCGGTATAGAGGAACCCTCTGTATCCCAAGCTCTTCTTCCAAGTTCCAAGTGATTGTACTGGCGCTAAATTTTCTGACCTCGCCCTCGAAGCTTCCTGGGTATACAGTTATTTTTTGATCTTAATGCCTAGTGTTACGATTATAACAGTGGTCTCATCTTAACTGATAGCTTTGGTACGTCATCTGGTGTATGCTACTTCCATCTTTTCAACTTGTCCTTATCCGAGCAAATAAGAAACTATACCTAAATCGGTTAACGAGTGTTGTAGAGTGTTTACTACCTGTCAACTCTTTGGTAACTCTCAACCACTTTCGGTAGTTCCTCTTAGGGCCAGTATGGTTACACTTATACAGTCGAACTTTTTTCAACTTCATTCGATGCTTTTGCGGGCTCCCCTATTTTTCTGAATACCGTCATGTCGAGCCCTATTATAATTCTGTACAACAATCCGCCTTGAGGTATCTTCGGTAAGCCATGTCCTTGTCCGGCGGACTTCTGACTTCTCAGTTATTCGGAGATATGGTTTTTCAGGTATCCAATGTTCCAATAACCGCAAAGCCTTTCCCATTTCTCATCACACCATTTTTCTATTTGTCAACGAATGCAAGGAGACCATAATTGGATGTTGAATTCGAAAGACTTATTTTAAACGCCTACTTGTGATCACACGAAGCCTATACGTTTGACAGATCAACACTATTCGGACTGTAATGAATGTTTTCAGTGTTTTCACTAAAATCGTTCTTTAACAATAAAAAATGTTAGTTGGACAAAGTAGGGTACTGCACTCGTTCACTTCAACGTACCAAAGCTTTTCATTGTCAAATATTCCGCTAGAATCGTATGGTTTCATAACAAGTAAGTTGTACATATAATGAAACAATATCTTTTCCACGTTGAGAAAATTTGTAGGAATGTTTAAGTCTTTAACCTACTTGGAGCCCGTAGGTATACACAATGAAATCGATAAGAAACCACGGGGGTATAAAAACTCATCTAAAATGGAATTAAAGTAGAGGCAGGTAGGTATTCTGGATTTCAAAATAAAATGGGCCGATGTGCTAAGAACGAGGAGACGGAAGGGATTGGATCTTATTATCATAAAATGAGTTCAGCTGTCCAGTAATGAATCGGAGTCTCAAGGGTAACATACTTAAATAGGTTATTCCGCCATTACGGGACATTATCTATTGTTAAAAGGTTTTACATTTTTTGGCGAAACAGCGACAGAATTCTATGATAATCATATCGACTTTACAAAATGACAAATCCAAACAAAAACCAGTAAGACAATTATCTTCGACTATGTCGAAGCTCAAATACCCGGTACTATATTATTGTAAAATAAAAAAAATATTTTAGTATTAAAAAATTATATATTTGTATGGGAGGTATGGGTACTTTTTATTCGAAATATTTAAATATTTTTAAATATTTTTAAAACAATATGTGCAAAGTTTAAGCTTGCTATCTTTACTGTAGCTATTTAAATTTAATTTTTAACATAAAAAGCTATATAAATCTGATATTTTTGTATGGGAGGTAGTAGTAGTTTCCATCCGATCTTGCTCATCTTCGAACTTAGCCTCAGTTTGGTGGATAAAAGCTTACGTACCAAATTTCAAGTCGATAGCTCTTAAATTACGGCCGTAATCGTGCGGACAGACAGACAGACAGACAGACGGACAGACAGACGGACATCGCTAGATGGACTAAGAAAGTGATGCTGATCAATAATATATATAGTTTGTCATACCTACAACGCCTCCTTATGGGCGTTACAAATGGAATGACAAAGTGAATATACCCTCACCACAGTGTGGTACCGGGTATAATGAGCCAATTCGGCCATTTACCTAAATGCAAAAAGATTCAAATCAAGCATAGCATTGACTTTTTTCAATTAAAAATACCTAAGCACCGTTACATACTACACAAGAATACCAAACAAATAAAATACACTCCATTGATTAAACCTCGCTTTAGGACATTCTTGTCAAATTCAGCCTATACGTAATACGATTGGCATTGTAAAATCGGTTGGACATTTTTTAAACTATCGGCAAAACGAACACACTTGTTGCAAGAAAACATTAAAAAAAATTATCCGGAAACTAAATGGAAGAATTTAACGGATATGTGTGAAACTCGATGGGTTGGTAATCATGACGGATTATTAAGGTTCAAAGAAATTTTTAAAGGCATAGTGGATATCTTGGATGTGTTGAGTATTGATAAGGACTCTGAGACCTCATCTAAAGCTTCTTGTTTTTTTCTGACCTTCTGTCAGCTCTGGACCTAGTGAGTGCTCTCGACCACGTAAAGCTAGTTTTAAATACGTTTCGAAAAAAAATGTTTGAGACTGCGCAAGGCCTGTATTGTAAGTATTGTGGATGAAACTGAAACCTTGCAAATTTCACGAACAGTGTATCGAAGCAGCAGCATAAGGCCAATGTAAAGGCGTCTGATCCTGAAAACTTTTATAGTATAGTTGATATGATTCTCCTTTTGGACGACTTCATAACTTCAAGCGATAGTATTGCACGAGATCGTCTTTTATTTGCTTCACGTAACTCTACCACCATCGACACGTGCATCGTTTATTTTGCACAAAGTTTGAGATCTTTCGGTAGGTACCTTTCAGAAGCTCACAAACAAATAAGCACTAGACGTCATCGTAATTGTCATAAATGACATTTGACAAATTACAGTGGCCTACTTTATGCTTACGGAATATTTAAATTATATAGTCACCCACAAAATCTTGCTCATTTATTTTGTTCCTAATTGATGATTTACCTATATTATTTATAATGTCGTATGAACTATTATTTGATTTAAAATTGTCTGCAAAATATACAAATCATTGCAAGACGATACCTAATTCGCTATCGTGCAAACGCTATCGCCCTGACGATAGTGCTCTGTCGATTTATTGAGCTACAAGAAGCAAATGTTGGATCGTCGAAACGATGTTGTTCATTCTACGAAAATACACCGAGCGCGCGTGCAGCCCGGGACATCTAAGGGCATCACAGACAGCGACAAAACGATGGCCGAATAAATGGGACGAAGAAAAGAATACAAAGTGTGTACAAGTTATAATCATTGTCAAACAATCCTGTTGGCCTCATTAGTGCCAGAGACTTCTTCGGTAAGATTATTTTATTTTCCGCTTCCAAGTTATTTTTTAAAGATCATACCCCCCCCTTGATAGTACTACATACAGCATTTGCTTAAAAATAAAGGAGATCCCTTTTACCAGCTCCTATCATAAAGAAAAACTTATTTTTTTAATGCAGTTGCTTTCCATGTAGGGTCGTAGGGATGTAGGATAATATTATGTGGATGTGTCTAACTCAACACATTGAAACTCACTTATGTTCACATAATAATATTCAAAGCAAAAACAAACAGTATCACTTAATAGTATATGCCCGGCATACAATGAGTTGATATGGATATTAAATAATATCCAATTTCCCACTCGTCTGTCATTTCAGTCTTAAGTAGGATTAAGGATCATTACAGTTTCCACTTGCGTGCACATTAATTTTGTTATTACAACATTTTCAGCACAACAAGCTGTGTCATCAATGCTGTGCTCCTGATAAATATTGATTGCAGCAATATCTGCGAAGAGATTTTCATGTTAATTACGTCGTCAACATGTATTTATCCGAAAGGACATTAACTCAACGGAAATGTCCGTTGTATTAAATGCAAAATGAATTATTTATGAACTTATACTTCTTTCGGCCACCATCGGTATTAATGCTAATGACTGTAACTGCTGCACTCGTGCATTACTCTTCATCATAATAAATGATATCGACAATCAATTTTTCACATTTATTATCGGCAAAAGCAGCAATTCAATGCCCGAGGACAGGCGTTATGACGAAAGTGCGTGCATAAATTTCCATTTCAAATAATTGTATTTACTTACATACGAGTATAATGTACCTAGAGTTGTCTGTGCTACTGATAGATTATAGAAATAATAATATAGTGAGAGGTGTCTGAATGCGCTTTATACAATTTGCATAATTTTGTAAATTATTGGCAATTGATTGCCAATGAATGTACTGTAGCCTTTGGTGGATTAGATTGGCGATTGTACATTGTTGATTTGAGAGAGATTTCTTTTCTTATATAAATTTCAGTTATTTATTTAGTATACTTCCTTTATAATAGCAAAAGAAAAAGTAAATGTTAATTCAGTGATGAAGAGCTGATGATGGAAATAGCATTCACCGCGTCAGGACCAAAGATTTGTCAACTGGAATAGCAGAAAGCTGGACACTATTAGAAGAAATTTCATCGCTTTTTTGGCAACATTCACAAATGTTTAATTTATTCGAACAAAAGTGAATATCTTTACTAGCTGACCCGTGCTCGCCTTGCGCCGCTCGCCTTTAGCAAACAAACAAACAGATATTTCGTTCATTTAAGATTACACTTTGAGTGTTTCATTGAAATGACGTGGCTATAAACGACATAGCCTATAGCAGTCTCACAGTCTTAAGGAACATTTAAAAAAAAGTTTCATCGACATCTGTCCAGTAGTTTTCGAGTTTTTAACAGCCAAAAAAATTCCTACAGTTTTATTATATGTATAGACTATGGTTTCATGCTTATTTAAGTCTTAGTTAAAGAATGGAACCCACAAAGTTATGAAATTAGACTTTGGTAATTGAAAAGCAATTCATTTTGGTGTGACTATACTTTTTGAAACTTATATTAATTTTTTTCGAATATTGTTAGTTAATTTTGACATTGCATATCCTTTAGATAGCAGTTATGTTATATACTGCGAACAGTCCTTTAATTCGAAAATGCTCGGTTCTACAAAGGAGTACATACTGACTCTTATGTGGTGTCAAAATCAAGGAATGAACATGATAGGCAATGTCTAGTCTAGTCTAGCTCTAGACTATTCTCAAGTTTTATATTACAATTAACATCTTAAAACAATTTACTAGCAACATTACAGTGCCAACCCCTTAAGATGTAATATTTTAAGGGCAGCGGCGTTTGACACGGTGGGTGGGTGTCTGTTGGAGTCTCAGAAGTCGAACATGACCCCTCCGTGCGGCGCGCGGTTGAATTCATGCTATTGAATCAACGGTGACGACAATAGTCGGCATGCCAAATACCTTCCTACTTTGACGTATTTGGAGCTGAGGTCATTAAGGATTTTTCATTACTTGTCAGGGTGTTGAAATAGAGATGGTGGTGGGGAGCCCTTTCATCCAAGAGGTCACAGAAAGAGCCTAGCCCTCCAGGTTGGGGGTTGTCCGTAGGGTAAACCACTCAACCACGGAAAACAACAACTGTTACGAAGCAACCAAAATCCTCGTATAAGGACGGATGCACCGTTGACAACCCGGCAAAATGAAATAAGGACAATGATGCACGTTCGTTTCTGCACGTGGAATGGTCGAACCCTGAACAGGCCGCTTGTAGCCGAACAATACCGGAGACCCTAAGCTGATATAAAGTAGATATCACCGACATCCAGGAAGAATGGTGGGATGAGCCGGGCAAAAGCAGGATGAAAAACTGTGACATTTACTACGGTGATTGCTGCAGTAAGTAAGTAATTGTCATATATGCACCGATAGTAAGGCTGCACTCAATACACTGTAATATTCTCAAAATCAATTTTGAAGTAATCAGGATCTGAAGTCATTATGATTCAGAACCATTATTGGGCTACTGATTAGGATGTGGACATAAGGATAACAAACTTAAAGCTCGACGAACAAAGATGATCAAACTTTGTTGGCAAATAGGCTATCTAAGTCACTTTGGCCGAATTTTGATGGCAAAATGTTTCGGAAAATTATTTAACAATGTAGTTAGTATTGAAATCAGGACATTAGATGCAATATCTTATCGGAGCACAGTATCCATGCCAAACATGGCAAAAGATTCAAACTACAGCAGATATACGTATGCATGCAGTGATTTATATGTATTTGCCGAATGTGGAAAAGTGACTATCGCAAAAATTAAGAAAATTCCATTACAAGCGGATAGGTACATGAGCTATACAGACGGCTATTTAAATTCTGCAGTAAAATTGAGTATACTTTTTGGGAAATGCATTCATTACGGTTCTTCTTGTTGGCTTTTTAATTTTAATTTGTAGGCTCATTCAGCTACCTGGGTGCAGTACTAAAATACCTGCTTTAGCCTAGCCTTACTTACTTACTTACTTACTTACTCTAAGTAAGTAAGTACTTGGTACATTGTATAAGGTCCAGGTCCACCTCAGAGCTCAGACTGTAGCACCACCTAATTAAATAAGTATATATTTATGAAAAATTAGTTGGCAGAGTAAATATAGTATGTAGGTAGGTACTTGACTGTATAAAAGCAAATGAAAGAATAACCCCTAAAGCAAACCTAAACTGAGCAATGGCTTTAAAAATAAATACAGTGCTTTCCATAATTGTCAGACTCTTACTTAAGCCAATAATTTAAGATATTACCAAAGAAAATTCCAGAAATAGATGCAACCATACTAGTAGCGGCAAGACCTATTTACGACGAAAGAGACAGAAAAAAACGTATGGCATGTCCTAATGGTTTGCGCCCATTTTAATTTTAGTATACTTCAAAGGCAATAAGCAATAACTTGAGTTGCTGCCTCTATCCACGATTAGTGAAAGAAGCCGTGTTGCTAACAAAGGGCTTACATTTTTGCTTCGGAGAATTCTACTCGAGACTTTGCACATCCTAACCCCAAATATCACGAAATTTTCAGATATTGCTTTTGGACCAATTCAACATATTATATCCTTAAAGAACTGGGGAGTTAAAAGGCAACGTAGCCCGACGATATTGCAGCAATTGTGCTTAAAATTTGCGCAACAGAACTTGAAGCTTTAATAATATAATGGTATATACGAGCCCAAACGCAAAATAGTTGGTCTACCGAAGATAAAATAAAAACATGTGCTGATTCTTGAATTCTTTCCAACTAGACCACAATTTTTTGTTGATTATATAAAGATTTATTTATTCTTAATAGATAAAGGTGATAAAAAGAAGGCGACTTCATTGAAATAATGTTATGGAGTGAGCTTATAAAACTGAATAACTTATTGAAGACTTTTAACGATGCAAAATAGTTAGTCTACCAGTCTTTATTTTCATTTTACCACTGTATTACTGCACCTCTGGCATTGATAACAGCTTCTAAGCGCCGTGGCATAGTGTCAACTAATTTTTGAGACTCTTCGGATCGGAGCCCAAAGTTTCCCAGATATTTGTTATCTTGGCCCTTAATTTTGGAAGTGTCCGAGCTGGTTCTTGTCGCAGTTTTTGCTTCATTTTATGCCAAACGGTTTCGATTGGTGAAAGGTTAGGGCTGCTGGAAGGCCATTACACTAAAGGAATTCCTTCAGCAGTTAACCACGCCATTGTCGATCTAGCAGTATGATAAGAAGCACCGTCCTGTTAGGAAATATAGTCTCCCTCACTTGGTTGAAGACGAATTATTGATGAAAGAAGCTCTTCTTCTAAAATGTCTTGGTACTTGGCACCATTGACCAGTCCATTGACAAAATGTAAATTGCCCATGCCACGCCCAGACGTGCATCCCCATACCATTAGAGGTGCTGGGAACTTGACTGTTGCTTCAGGCAGTCTTTGTGAAAGGCTTATTTTGAATTTCTTACCACACGTATGCGTTCGTCACCAACGCAGACTTCGAATCTGGACTAATCACTCCAAATAACAGACCGCCATTGACTTAAAGTCCAGTTTTCGCGTTGTTTGGCCCACTCAAGTCGTTTTTTCTTCTGCTTAGGTATCAAAAGTAGTTTTTCTTTTGCCTGTGTTTTTAATGAATTGAGAAGCTTTATGTTTTGTAAAATTCAAAAAACCTTATAAAATTTATATCCCATTTTTTTCATCGTCCGCTAACGAGGGTCGATCGAAATGCTTTTTTGAATTTGTTCTCTCCATTGGACAGTTATTGCTGCAGCAGTTTTGCGCCGATTTTCTTTTATTATTTTCTTTAACCCGGCAATAACGAGGTATTGCTATCGGTGGACGCGCAGTTTTCTTACTTGTCTCAACATTTTCCAATTTTTTGAATTTTGTAATAATGTTCTGCACTGATGAGCGTTCTGAGCAATTTTATAATTCGACAATCCCATTTTAAATGCCTTAATTATCGATTCTTTTAGGACTCGTAATAATGCAACGCCAATCGCCATGGTGAACATGAAACTGATGCCTACTTCCATAAAAACAGAGATCATTCAACAACAAATAATGCCATTTTTTTCATAACGGTTCACCAAAACACTATTTAAATAGTAATAGACCAAGAATTTTGCATTCAAAAGAAAGTAGATCAACTCTTATGCACCTATCTTTGTTTGAGATAATAGAGAAAATCGTAACGGTGGCTTTTTTAAATTTTGTTTCATTTGGCCTAATTTACTAGGAATAATTACTGTATTACATGACACACATTTTTAAATAAATAACTATTTACAACCACAATAAATTTAAGTATGAAAAAAGATTAATCTGTTTATTCAAAAATAGACCAACTATTTTGCGTTTGGGTCGTATAGTGCTGTTCGACATTTTGTACTTCCAGAAAACGAGGCACTTTTTTTACAGGCAATTGCACGATCTTTGGGGTCAATGGACTGATACTCTACCAAATTACAATTTAAAAAGCTTCTTACCTAATTCAAGCGTTCGGACTCGGCATAAAATTGTAGGTCCCTTCCATTCGTCCCAAAAATAAAAACTCACACAAAACGAATGGTTGTGAGAAGCTAGGCCTAGGGTCACATGCCTGTTGCGCCAAATATTGATTTATTTAGCTCTGTCTTTTCGGAATCAAATATATTCAAAATCAAATAGGAGTCAACTTTAATAGTCACATGCTCTTAATGAACACATTCTCTAAGAAATAAGCCTGGTACTCGTTTCACACCAAATAAATCCTGCAATGCTGTCAGTTGAGTTTCATCAAGACTCCGATGACTGATGAAAAGTTTAGCTTCACCTAACTTTCCTATGCCCTTGACTGACCAAACTATAGTCGAATGGTTTCAATTTTAGCACACGTTCAGTGTTCATCTTGTCTGCCCATTTTTCAAAGCATTCTACTTGTTTATCCAAATTAACTAAATTTAAAATGTTTGCTTAAAAGAAGGTACATATTTTCGAAAGTGTGTTTAGAAGTAGCTGATAGGATATAAAACTTTCAATCAATTTTGTTTTCTCTCGAAAGTAGGTAGGTACATTATAGCCATTAGGGATTAGTCTCCCATGTGCGTCACAACTCCGAAGAAGCTACATGAGCTTAACCCAATAAATTTAACTTTCTGAACACACTCTGCTGAAACTTCGGATGACCATGTAAATGGATAAGCTATCATCAACTTACAACACCCACGATAGACAAACTTTCACCGTAAAAATACACTTTGTCAATACAATGTACCTACTACTCTTACAATTGATGTGAAACATTGCCCTTTTCTTGGGAGAAAGTTACAATTTTCCATTTGAATAGTAAAATAAATTGCCCTATCGGGAATATAGAACGTCGATATACAACAATCGCAGTACATTTGTCAGGATAAAGTAGCAATGGGAAGGATAAATTATTCTCCCTATTCAAGGAAGAATACCTTCATTCTATGTAGGTATAGTTACATACCTACTTTAGTTGTACTTGTACCTGTATTATGCTTATCCAACAATGCCGGCATAATTTACCAGATAAGGGGGATTTTGTAGAACTATCCTCATGATGAAAAGACATTTATTTTTTGCAATGGAAGTACCTATACATTTCGCTTCGAAGCGAAATTATTGCGTGTACCCTCAGTTCCCAACCTCTTTCTGTTAATTCCTGACGATAAATCCAGATTCGATTTATAATTCAGTTTCATTTCCCTTTGAAAGTCGGCTAACGAAACTGGATGGTAAATATTTCCGCATTTCATATTTCCTGTTTGTAGATATCTTCAAAAATTCAACAGCGCTAGAGATACGTACTCGTATCATCTCGCAATATTGATTAAAAATAAAGAAGTCCAATGTACCAATCCCGCACAGAAATTCAATTGATGAAAGTTTAATTTTACAAATAGCCTTCCCAGTTTCATTTTCCATCTGCAATGATATTAGTAACCAGAAATATTCGTTGAATTTTTTTTTTTTTTTTTTCATTTTGATTTTCACTTAACTTTATTAATTAGCTATTGAGTTCGTGAACTTTGTTGCTGGAGTTTTAGTTGTCAGTTTTACTTTGACAATTTAATATTTTATTTTCGATATAAGCTCACCAATATCGTTGATGTGCTCTAAGATTGGTGATTGGTTTCAAAAAATATCAAAGGCCACGGCAGTGCCCCAGCCAAGTTCTCTAGTAAAGGCACTTACCCTTTTTACAGGAACAAACTCAGGCTGTTTTCGACCCCCCTCTAACTTCGGAACCAGTTAAGCCAAAACTTGAAAGTTTTACCGAGCTCATTAAAAAGGTCCACCTCACCAAATTTCATCTCCATAGCATTAGTGGTTCTCAACATACAGGACTTCAAAAATCCCAAAAACCGTAACTGACTCACTCACTCACTCACTCACTTAGATGAAGATCATCAAAATTATGAAGCACTTCCGACCATCCAAGAATCGTGAAATTTGGCAGAATGCTAGATCCTGTGGTGCATACACTGGGAAAAGTCCAAAACTTGAGATTTTCCATTCAGGGGGCGTGGTATACGCCCACTTTTAAAAATAGGTTATTATTTATTTGGGCCACTTCCGATTGCCGTAGAATGCTGAAATTTGATAGAACTTGCAGTGTACAGAAAGAAAAAAATTTACATTATTCACTGCCTTCCTTCAATATTTAAACCTGCGTTACCTACTTTACTTCTTTGGATAGGTAACTTGAGTTTAAGAGAAAAGAGACCAAATAAAATGTAAATGTAAACACATACATGTAAAAAATGGTACGCCATTCCATGATGGAATAAGTATAAGGTGGTCTCGTCGGCTGCCGACTCGTTCGTTTTTTGGTCCCTTAACGCTTCGTTATCGTTAACGTACACTTACTACGCTGAATAAAGAGAAAAACGTGTCGTTAAGGGACTACTTTTTGCCGACGAGACCACCTTATACTTATTCCATCATGCGCCATTCCAATCCAATCCATATTTCCATTTCATACACACACAAAACATATCAATTCAACAGAAAGAGAGTACAGATCTGACGTCTCTTTGTCTTTCCATTCATTTGAGGGAGTACATAAGTCACCTCACCACTTTATTGAGTATTTGAGGTGTTGTGACTTGTGAAAGTAATCGAAATACCTCATCACCTCATTTGTAGTACTTTTGTAGCGATTGTAGGTATGGATGTATGTACATACATTATAGTGAAACTACAAATAATGTAGTGATTAGTATTTTGTTTTTATTTAAGGAATACATAAAATGGTACCAACAGCGATGAAGCACGAGGGATAAAATGCCCTCATCGGCAGTGTGTATTGAAACATTTCATGCCTCATTCCCTACCCTCATTATGCACTTATACTATAACCTCATTCAATGTCTCTCTCCCTCATACCTCAGAATTGAGCAACAATCCACAAACCTCATGTGTGGTAAGTACCTCATATTCCAAAATGAGTACCTCATACAAACTCATAATAAATACGTGTCCTACCCAACACTAGAACATTGGCGCTATTTTTCGATAAAAACAAGACAAATAGTTTTTCGACGAAATTCCACAAACTAGAAGACTTTAGAAATGGCTGGTGTGACACGGAGAGAAGATGCGATCGGAATAAAGATCGAAGAGGAAATCGAAAAAATTAATTTCATGGTCGTCGAATCGACGAAGATTACCCTTCTAGGGTTAAGGTACTGCATTCCCTCTTAACTTTGCATTTGCATCTCTACACCCAGTCTCCTTAACACACACATGTAGAACATCGAATATCATCGCTCGAGTTACCCTATTTCTGACTGAAAAACATTTGTCTATCAATTTCAAATCAAAATTCGGTACTACTCTTATTCTTACGTCTTATACCTACCTAATGTGAAAGTGGCAGGAGTACACTTATCTTTTGCGACAATAGAACTACAATCTTACCGGTCTCCAGGGGGTCGATTCTGGTTCGGCGAAAAAGTGAAATGAAAATATTTTCACTCTTTCAGCGGAAATTCGATTCTCGTTCTATGAAAAGGTGAAACCAAACGTCAAAAATTTTCATATGAATAATTTCTTTTCACGCCCTCATTCGCAAGTGAAAGATCTAAGTGAAAGGGTGAAAATGGAGATCTCAATAAGAAAACAAGGCAACAACAACAACATATGTAACAATTACAGATATAAGATTGAAATCTAAAAACTTATTTCACCGAGCTTTTATTGTTTTTGTACATTAGTACAAAACGTAAGAAAGCCACATTGTCCTGACCAACAGCTCGTACCATATGAAGGGTTCTCCGTTATCGCTTCAAAAGGATTTTCGTTGTCTTTTAGACGAGGCCTTATAATCGGCATTTTTTTTCCTGGAAAATTTATTAAAATGTGTTCTATTATTCAGTACCTACATTAATAACAATTAAATTTCAAACGTTTGCACATTTATATCAACAAAAAGTCATATACGTAATAAAATGCATTTTATACAAAAATTTAATCACCACTCTGTGCCATATTGAATTCACCACAGCATTTTCACTTATTGAACGAGAATCGCATTTTAGTACAAAGTGAATCGTAAAGATGAAAGCAATGCGTGAAAGCGAATGTGAAAACGATTTATTCGATTCAATCTTTCGCAGAACCAGAACCCCAGGTCATCTCATCACTCTTGGAACAAATTTAAGCAAGTATGAAAGAGACTTTGCTGCGATCGAAGCTAACCACCCACCCGAAAATGACGGTCGATGAAATGTCAAATGAATAATTTTAAAGACTAGTTGTTTCGTAGGTGAGTTGTATATAGCTAAGAAAGAGATGACCATTTGGTCAACTTTTAAGTTTTATGATGGTCAGCTTTACCCGACGGCACAGAAAAGATGGACATAACATGATGCATAACATAACCGTGTTTCAGATATCTACATATTTAAACACATTTTCTGTTTTAGTGTATCAGATTCTCCTTAATTCACTCGTTCAGATGGGCATACAATTGTCAATCCCTTCCTTTTTTCCTAAAAACAGAACTCACATAAAAGCGAATGAGAGACTAGTCCTAGCTTCCTATTTGGACATGTTGCACCAAATGGTCAAAACTGTTAGGTAAATTTTTAGTTAACAATATGCGCAAATAGTTTTATAATCTATTTCAAAATCAAAAAATTAATTGATACTTTATTTTTATGAATCCCTCCATTGGCAAGAGTAGATAGGTAAGGTATCCTATAACAAGACCCTCCATACTCCACAGCCACTCCCAATTCCCAATACCCAAACCATCTTTAATGCCAAGGTAATCACATTTTATATCTTCAACATTCAATAGCACTTCAAAGGCATGCAAAATAAACGAAAGGGTAGATAATTTCATTCCTTTACGTATGCACGCGAATGCAGATATTCCAACATGTGTGTTTCGAAACGAGAAATATATTCAAAATTCTAAAGCTGCACTGCTGCCATTGAAGAACACACAAATTACAGATGTGTTTGGATCTAAGTTGGCCCGCATAAACTCTATTCTCTCACTGTTTGGAATTGGAGTAATAAAATTGAAAGCATCACATTTGCCAACATAAGCGGAAAGAATTTAAAGTCTTTACCATCTTGACGAGCAACCTGGGCGGATACGTGTAGTATCTATACAAAATTTGCATGCATGTGTTCATCTAGCACCCTTCGAAGTAAGCTTCACAGATTCAATGGTAACTCTATCTTATATCCTGGAATGCAAGTTCGATTTATTTTCAACTCACGTTTTCTGTTATTTTCACTGTTTTGGCAACTAGTTGTAGCTGAGTATAGGTATTTCTTTTTGTATAGTTCAACCTTGCCCATTTTTTTTTTTTTTTTCAATGATTTTTGGGTTCTTTTCTACATGTAGGTAATGTTAGAGTTAGAATTGCCGCACAAAACATTTACCAAAAGATAACGACATAACTACAAACCCCATGAGACTAATGTCCTTAAACTCAGATGAATGTTGTGGTTTCGTTCTGGATAAAAAGTTTACATGGTTGCGGTGAATTTTAATGCTATAGTGTAGGTACCTAACAAGGATAACCGGTCAGCTAAAAATGTCAGCAAAGTAGACCCTAAAGCCAGTTATGTGCCTACATGAATAATTCAAATTACAAAAGGCATTTGAATAAAAAATAAAACGGAATAATCAATAGTTGTAACCCTTACCGCAAAATTTACCCAAACTTTCAGATAGACCTTAATGAGATGAGAATTTCAATTTCCAGTAGAGTGCACCCTATTCGAACACGAAACTATGAAGCTGGAGATGCGAAACTAAATCAACAAGAGCAGTTCCGGGCCAAAGTCTATAATTAATGAAGCTAATTAAAATTGAAACTTCTTCAAAGGAGCTGCCAATTGATTATGGCTAATACGGTTGTGGATTGCAAATAGAATTGGGAACACTAATTTTGTAAAGGGAACTTTCATCGTAGAGATTTGTTTCAATTCAAAGGGTTGAAATGAAATGCACGACTGGATCTTTAATTTTCTCAACAATGGGTATTCATAGATTTGTTATATTCATAGGGATTGACATTGAGTTTGAGTTGCAGGAATAAGGGTAATGCAGGATGTTACAGTTTCAGTTCAAAATAGCGTCAGCAGTTTACTTTGTCAGATAAATAGTAGGTACCTAGGTATACCAATTTAATTGTATGTGGGAGAGTAAGACGTCAGAAGACAGAAACACTGCAAATGTAAACTGTACTAAACAAAATTAATTGAGAAATACATTTTTGCTCCAGATTTTAATAAAAAAAAAAGTAAAAGCTGATGTATGTTCTCCACGCTCTCTGCCTTAAATAGTTGGCGGCGGGCAGTTTGTTTGCTTCAGCCGCCTTATTAGGCTTGAGTCTAGATGTCGCTATTCTCAGTTCATCTTGGTCTTGGCTTTCATTGACCAACCAGATTGAAAAGTCTGTTCTACCTGAAAACGAAATTAGCTTCCTCTTCCACGTCTAACAGTCTGCAAACGTAATCTCCCAAATCTTCAAACCGTCGTCTTACTCATCTCTAAAAGTCCTTGGCCCAGATCACGTAAAATGAAAACGATCGTTTCGATACTTGCAGTTTCTGTCTATTGTCAGAGATGTGATAGAGACAGCTTTAGTGATAAAGATGTCGTTCGATCGTTTTTGTTTTACATGATCTGACCCCTAGTTTAATGTTCGGGTATTGTTGCTTTGTCACGTTCTTTTCACTTTTAGGTAGAGCTTTCATACATTGCTCCTAGAGTAGCAGGTCTCTATTTCCATGATCGCACGCATCTCGTGTTATTTTTTTTTCTTTTGCTCGTAGAGCTTAATCGAGTTGCTTTGTAACTTGTCAGCACTTTTAATCAAACCAAGGGCTCTCATGGTCGGGTGAATTGCAGCAAATCAGTTGCGGGGTCATTTCTACTTGGCAACCGCTTCGGTACTTGATGCTCCACGTATAAGGCTTCTGTTCTCACTAGCTCAACCGATACGCGATCTTCAAAGGTTTTGTCAATTTGTTTCGATTGTAGCCATTCAGCTTCAGCATTCGAAATATACTCATAGATTTTCTCCGTTTTGCAGCGTCCGTACTGGCTACAAAAAGGAAAGTTCGGACATCGGACATAATCGGATTCGATGCAAGCCATGTTTCTTTATGAATGTTAAGGTGCGGAAAGCGTCTACTAACTATAAAAAAGTTACTACAAGTTGCGAAGCTATAACAAACTAAACGGCACATAGTGCTACTAATGGGTTTTTCAAAACTGATACACCTACATAAATACGTATCTTCAGCCAACACGTTTCTTGAAATATCCGAATTTGTCGCCGTCCTCAAATATTTAAAGCCCAACATTGAGCAATATAAATATTTCAATCCAGAACCAAAGAATAAATTAACCGAACAATCCTCTACCAAGACTCTGTTCAAGCGAATGGATTTGTATCAAAATGCATGACCCGGAACTCATGAAAATAACACTAAGAAGGGCCGTGGATCAGTCTTGAACCTAGTCAAATGTACCTATACGTTTCTTTAATGACATATACGTCCATGGACGATTTTAGTTAAAAAAAAAAAACTCTTATGTGACAGCTTATATCGTACTCATGTGAAGTCCTATCAGCGAATCAAACTTAAGGGTCTTTAATTAGCATCGAGTTTCATTTGCCAATTGTACTGTCTTTTCTTCAATAATGTTTGTATAGGTAAGAGGTTATGTTGATGTTTTCTATGTACAAAAATAGTCTCTCCATGAAGAGTGCCTTAGTTATCCTTCGCTGATCCACAATAGCACCTTCTGCGGTATTCTGTCGATGTACTAACGAACCGTCCATTGTAACGTCGGAAATCTTATTAGGGAGCCTTTTTTCAAATTCTACCAAACTATCAAATACGTTCAGTTACTGTTCAACCCTCAGTACCGGATACAGGATATAAGTTAAAAAATCAGATACACACAGGTAGATACACCTATACCTTAAACAATTTCCATGAACTTTGTTTCGTCAACTGGCAGATGCAATCATCACGCAAATTGCATTAGGCTTCTGCCTTGGTGAAAAATATTCCATTGGAAAATTGCAAAGCCTACGGTAACGCTGCCGTATACAGGCATCACGCTCAAATTCTCATCAACCCACCCAAAGGCCAGGTATATTTATATGCAAGTGTAGTTTGCCAGTAGTAGTTATAAAATACTGCAGACAGTGATGATAGTTTGATGGACAGTGGAACGGAAAGTCTCATGTATTTCGAGGTTTAGCAGTTAAAAGTTAGAAAGCCGTATATGCCAAAAGGTACACCATAGCGTGCGACATTCGCGACTGCATGACTTTCGCGTACTGAATAAATTTCAAAATTAGTTTTGCCAAATCCGGGCCATCAATGTGCTGAAGGACATGAACAGATGGTGTAGGGTAGGTAGGTGTGTGTAGTAGTAAAGTTTTGACTAGCGACTACGGTAGCGTACTCTATGTTGCCTTCGGATGTGTGCCGTATGAAAATTCAATTAACGAACTTTTTGCGTGAAAAGTTTTTATTTTTTTAGTTTAGAGCCGATGATGTGTCAAATAGGAAGTGAATTTCAATTTAAGTTGTGCTGACGAAAGTCGTATATTTTTCACAACTGTTACCAGGATATTATTGAATTCTATTCTGTGAATCGTAAAAAGTATTGAGGTCGTTAAAATAGTTTCGACATTATAAACTAGAGGTTTCTAAAAGTCACTAGTTCGCTGTTCACATTGGGACTATAATAGAGTCCATAAGAGAAGAATAACTTTTTATATATACAATTCGTAAATATGTAGGTAAATGTAAAACTCACTCAAATGAATGCTTGTGAGAACTTTGTCTTAGTGTCCAACATGGGACTATTCTGCCAAATGGTATTCCATTTTAAGTGCGGCGCAGTTTTGTCGACTTTGGTCCTACATATTTGCACATCCGTCCCAACTTCAGGTGAATCACTTTGGTTATTAAGCAAATTTAGTAGGGAAATTACGAACTTGCAAAGCAGGTTCATGGATCTGCGCCAGAGCCTAGGTTTGTCTAAAAAAAACAGCAAAAATAGGAATGAAATTGAAGTCCTTTTTTGGGTGTAGTAATAGAGAAACTCTGATATATTTCCTTCCTCTTTATGTTCAGTGGCAGAGTATTGCTGTAAAGCCATGGCCATGGCTCGAACCTAAGCCGCTCAGGTTACAAGCAATCCGCGATAATAATAATTATTTCTAATGTCTAAGGCTCGTAAATTTTACGAACTCACAATGGCGAATAGCTATGTCCATAAAAAAAGTCTACTGTGACTTGCAAAATATTTAAGGTGAAGGTAAATTTTACGAACTCACAATGGCGAATAGCTATGTCCATAAAAAAAAGTCTACTGTGACTTGCAAAATATTTAAGGTGATGGTTAATAATCTTGACTTTCCTTTTGATAAAATAGATAACTGAATTCCGCCTTTCAAATATGTTCTCGCAACACTCGCCACTCGTTCACACTTATCCTACCTTCGAAGGTGTAGTAAATAAGACGAACAACACTCATTTGGAATGCATTGAATCATAGACGCGGTTTTCCCTTCGCAATACAATCCACAGTTGTAAGAGGCAAGAGGACTGACAATTGGGAGTATCGGTCTCAGAATATGTAGGTATACTTTGCCTCTGATAGGTACATTAAAAAAGCCTTTAAATACGAAACTCAACTCAGAGGTACAATCAAACTTTTTAATAAATGAACCTACCTCTACATGATTATTAATTAGAAGATAATAATGCGATTGATGGTTATACAGAAACCCCGCAATCAAACTGGATTTGCGGACAAATTCCGCAATCCCCTTTGAAAGCATTCAAATTTTGTGTCCCCAACGGAATCGAATATAATTCTGTAATGATGAGAGATTTTCCATTTACATACTATGAGTCTTCATCGCTCCTGGAAAGTAAAGTCCTTTAATCAAACAGTATTAATTACAATTACACGCTTCAGTGTGTAATAATATCGAGCTTATGAGATTTTCAGATGCCTTACTATGAAATTTAACTAGTCTGGTGAAATTGCGTACTTGATAGAGCCTACGAAAACAATGACAGAGAAAATTGCTTTTCAAGGATGCATGTACATTATAAAGCACACATAAAGTACACAAAACGTGCCCAAGAGGTTGTTGTCCTTACCGAGTGGAATAGATGATGATTTGCTTTAGTTAGGGAAGTTTGTATACATGTTTACACATGTGGCAGTAATCTAAGGTGAAAACAAATATGAGTAAGATATAATGTACCTAACGAACCCTATATCTATCTTATCTAGTTGTTCTTCCGATTTGTCGAAGTTTCATTGCCAAGGATGTTAGGTTATGAAGTACGTGTACGTTTACACTCATCAATGCCATACTTTTTCTTCAAAGTGTTGTCGTAACGTCTGAGTGGAAATAGCTCTGCCAACTAACGGCTTAGCTGCATGTGACGCTTAAAATATGGTACTAAATATAATCGAAATTATTTATTTTTAATTTCAAATCTATAGATTTTATTTATACACATAATTGGTGTTAGTAACGCTGGTTTTAGTTCTTGTTCCATCTGTCAGCGACTTCTAGGTATAAAATATTGCAAACACAGTAAAATCCTATACTAGGTCCGCTTTAAGGACATTTTAGATTGCCAATTATACTACCACAGTGGAAAATAATAAATGAATTAATTCCAAGAGACTGTCTTCAATTATTATTATCAACTTTGTAAAAACAAATCAGTTAGCCAAATCTCTTTATTTGAATTATTCCTCAAGTTGTTTGTACTCTCTTTAGGAGGATAATTGTATTTACATCACTTTAGTTTGAAAATCGCATTAATTGTTCACTTGAAAAAATACCAGATAGAATAAACAAAGCCATTAAAAGCTTTCGCCTTGAGTGTTTGACATGACCAGAAAGTTTTTATTTAAATTGAAAATGTCAGTGCTTCTGGTGCTAAATGTGCGCAAGCAATTTGCATGCGAAGCCAAAGAGATATTGGGTTAGGTATAACAGGATTCTGTTCGAAGACAAATATGTGGTCATAACACGGAAACAAAACCAGTATGCATGTAAAAGAAAAATAATAATAAAAAATCCAATGGTTGCAGGATATTGAATCTTGTCATACTCCACCGATTAGCCATTGATGAATCGAATAGGTCCCTTCGTTATCGGGCGGTTTTGCTTATAAAACTTGAAAACGAATTCAGCAGACAAGTATATGAATATAAACAGATTATTATAGTAACAGAACTTTTACAAACTTAGCCATATTAGAGCCAATAACTTTTCATGGTGTGGGATACTTCAGCACCTCAGTATATGAACATCGATACAGACGTTTATAAGATCTAAAATAGTCTTTAGACATGAATGCGCTTTACAATGGAACTCGTACATTACAGAAGATGTACCTACATTGTACATGTTAGGCTTAGGAGGATGCTACAACGTATATTCAAGGCAGACAGAACGCAGAAGCATTAAGCCCGATGAAGTGAAAACAGGAAGATTCTGTGTATAAAAAAAGAGGGCATGCGGAGTCTTCTCTCCGCTGCGGATCGAAGTTACGCACGATGGAAACAAGATCCGAAAGTTTTAGAAAAAAACAGCAACTCGCAGCATGCTTTAAAATCGAAATGCATTTTCTTCGAATTATCGAGGAAAACCAAGTCACCGAAGCACAGAGAGTAGGTTTATAACGATTGTCCTGTCCCATAATTCACGCAAAATTTGAATTTTGTACCATTTAATAGTCTAGTGATGCCAACGGAAAAAAGATAAGGTATACCTATTAATAAAATTCAGCCTCATTTATGCGAAACTATCATAGAAAATTTCAAAAAATTTCCAGCAAACCCGTGTCGGCCATTCATCCGATGCGCTATTCCATATAAAACCCCAATCTATATACTCTATGAATCAATAAAAAATGTTAGCTTTCTAATTAAAAATCTGTACTTTCTATAGCTAAATTATATTTTGTGTGAATTATGGGACACCGTAGAGGTCTTTTGTTTAATCTTGATATTCAGCAAATTATAAATGGACAACATGCGTAAAGAGAGAGTCTTAGGACGAGAAGAGAACTCTCTTCCAGTCAGTGAAAAATAGTTCCACCAACCAACCAATATATAAAGAGTTCGCTCATCTTTAAAATAACTTTAAAATAATCACAGTTACCGGCTTAAGTAGTTTACCAGCGGAGTTCTTCAAATCATGCACCAAATATATAGCCCCGTATAAGTGCTATAGTGATTCATAGATTTGGTACATGATTTGTATGAAAAAAAAAGCTCCGCGAAATAAGATCCCAGGCAATGTGGCCCCAAAAGCAAAAATTAAATAAGGCTCCAAAATAGCTAAGGGGACCTTTTCATAATGAAATTATGCCTTATACAATCTGAATCGCTACTAACTCGTACCCCTAGCTGAATTTCCAAAATCAGAGAAAATATTTTCTCTTTTTCTTATAGGGTAGACAAACCGAGTTTGAAATCGATCAGATGGAAAATAAGATCGCATGCAAAATTGTACCCCCATTTTTCAACCCTTTTGTAGTTCGAATTCCCGCAATTCGCTTCCCAAAGATTTGTTTCAAAATGTCAGCTTTCTGTTCGGGCTCTTACTATTAAGGCTTGACGTTGTTTAATCAGCAATCATTAATCAAAATTAGGTGGGGCCACTGACTGATGTGTGCACTAACAGAGCGCTCGATAGAAAATATGGTGGTAAGAGTGTGTCTGCACCTGTAGACCCAATTTTATATCCTCTGCGTTAGTGCGTTCTCAGATTCTACGAATATGTGATGCCATTGACCGGAAATTGAAGATTTTGAGGCTTTAAGACAAGCCACATAACACGAGCAATTTTGACTTTACCTATATGTTGCATAATTTCGAGATTTGGTGATGTCAATAATTGGCCATCGGGATCACGCGACTTGATTCCGCTGGAATTTTTTTTGTTGGGACGCGTACAATCCTCAAACTCCTAAGCAGTTGAAAAACAATAAACTTTATCTATGAACATTAACTTCATTATTCATTCACTATTTTTTGTAGTGGATCCTACATAACTGTCGATTTACCGCCAACGACACTAAATCATCAAGGGCCATCCCCATATAGTGCTAGAAGAGAGATCTAATCATGGGTCTACATATAGAATGCCTGCCTGACGGTACGGATTCCATTGCACGTCTTGGGATCCTGACTGGGGACATGCGTTTAACATGACCAAAACCACTGAATAATGGAAGTACTTCCAGAGAAGTAGTCACTCGGCATTGGGTCCCTCACTCAGGAGAGTACAGTCCAATATACTCCAAAGTTTTATCTCTAGGAACCCTGTCGTATATATGAAAACAGGTGTAGCATACTCCCAAGCCTTCTCAAGTACCATCCAGAGAGTGAATAACTGGTCGCTGCTGCTTCTGCCCGGACGAAAACCGCACTACTTATCCTCCAATCGTGACTTGGCCACAGCTCCGAAACGCGTTTCCAGCACCTATCATTGGAACAATCCGTTTTTTTTTTTAAACTTAGCTTTATTAATGTTTTTATATTCAGGATCAAATTCTGAATCGATTTAGCCATGGTCATTTGTCTGTCTATTGAAAGCACGCGTCCAAACGGATTGACCTAAGCGAATGAAATTTTGTTGGATGGCTTCTTCTTACCGTGTCGCCAGGTTGGTATTGAAAATGGTTAAATAGTTCTGGTACCTCCCATACAAAACCAATATTAGAAACATGTGTTGTGTACGTACTAATTCACATATGCCTAACATCAAAACATTGGCCATTCCGATGGTACTATTCTAAATATTATAAATTCTGAAAGTGACAATCACTAGAAGAAACATAAAGAGCCTATATTTAACGTCCTTTAAGCGATCACACTGTTTGCTTATTGAGAAGCTGAATTGAGAAGCTTTTTCAGTTACCTACGGTTATACTCTCTGATGTTTGTCAGACGTTCGCGAGAGGTGGCACAGTAGTAAAAACCTTAAGATGTAAATTGTGTTTTTCTTGGACCTTGGACCCCTCGCACAGTAGTCCACCACACTAACCACTGCGCCCGCTGTTTGCTTATGCTTCGCTGATTTAATAAATTACTTTTCTTTGGAAGCAATAAAAATAGACTTCCACCGGCCTATGATCCGAACTTTATAAATTTATTTAAATTGAATCCTTTGGAAATAAAGTAAAAGAAAACTAGACGTGCAACATTTTCTTTTTCCACGAACATTATAGAAACAACAAAACAAAACCATCGCAAACGTTTGCTCCATAATGCAGGATTCTAATCCTTTAATACGCATTCTGTTGTTAATAACCTCTCCGAAATGTACCCCGGTCGGCTTGTCAGATATACTAAATACTTCCGTGCCGTTTTATGGGCTTCTCGTTCAATGCTTAAAGGCATTTGCCATTTCTATTGCCCTTTTCCTTTATTCAACTTTAGAAGTACCTACCAAAGATTTATAACTCTCTTGAGGATTGTATATAGTAAATTCTGTCCTGATTGTGAAAGATGGCCGACGAGGGGGTGGCCGATTCTGTTTGAGTTGAAAGGGCAGAGACATTTTTTTTTTCTCATTGTAATCCGCATTGGAATAGGGACTTAAAAATAACTATTGCGAGAACATGTATTGTGTTGCGGAATCAGTTTTACAGAATTTTCCTAAGTTCGACTGTATCTATATGACCCCCTAATGGCAGGGGTGGTTTTCAAAAGGGTTTAATTGGCTACCGTCATTTATTCATAGTGTCAACCATATACACAGTATAAAAGTCTCCTCTAATCCAATGCCGAGGTTTTAAAACATCCTCTTGAGGGTTCAATATTCATTAACAGGAAATGAGATTACCCAAACTGTCAAGCGAAAAATGTACGAAAGGAGGAAGTTTCCGTACACCTATAGATACTCTAAAATGTCATAAGGATGAAGGGGAATTAAAACAAAAATTGTCAACCCCATGAGCGCAACGTAACAGTATTTAAATTTTAATTTACACTTCAGCGGTTGTGAAACTTTCAAGTAGATTGATAGCATAACATTCTAAAGAAAGACCGATAAAGGGTAAACGAGATTTCACAATAACAACTCCCTTCTTCGTTTTGTAGCGTTTTTATCGGGATACAACAAAAAGAAGGTAGGTAGATTGTGCGTTTTTTTTTTGTTTTTAATCTTTCTATTGTTCTTGAGAACTTTTGAATTTTGCCTTTAGACATTTTGCAAAACCAAGACAAAATAAAGAAAAGCGACGGGACGGTAAAGAGCACAACACCTGGAGGCGTTCGACCCCAAAACAATTGAAAGGACAGCAAAAAAGGGATATTAATGGTGGCAATTGTTTGTCCGATGACGATCTTTGGTTTTTATTCAGATTTGTTTTGTTCTTTTTTAACGCCTTGTGTTGCTTTCAGGGTAAATGGTTTAAGCTGCCCCACCAGGGTGTTGCTCGGGTTTTATATATTTAAAAGCAAATTTAAATGTACACTGTCTTATTGTCTTATCAAATAGCAAAAGGATGGGAAGTATTGTAAGACCCGGATATAGCAATTTCTGATGAGAACTCAGATGTCGGAAGTATTAAAATCTGGAGCGCTCAGTTGACGGAGGTACAACTGCCGAACTGAAAACCGGATGCACGCCCTTGACGGCACAATTCTTCAAAATAGCCAAAGAAGGCTCATTATTCACGACTGCCGAAAGCTAATTAAATAAAATTACGCTGGAACGTTTAAATAATAAAAGTGACGAAGATGGCACTGTTTAAGTGAATGTGTTACGTACTCCGGTACGACAGGAATTTCAAAAATAATAAAAAACAAAAAATATTTGCTTCCTCCTTTCAAACAAATTATACGATTCATACGAATTTATATATATAAGCGGATTATATTGGGAAGCTTTGCATTAACTCATTATTGACACGGACCTCGTTTTTATACCCTCCACAGGAAGGTATATTCACTTTGTCATTACATTTGTAACGCCAAGAAGGAGTCACCGGAGACCCTATATGTATTCTGAATCAGGATCGCATTCTAAATCGATTGAGCCATGTCCGTCTGCCTGTCTGTATGTCCGTCTGTCTGTCCGTCTGTCTGTCCGTCTGTCTGTTGAAAACACGCTAGCGTCCAAACGAATCGACCTAGGCGAATGAAATTTTGTGAGAAGACTTCTTTTTACAGTCGTCAGGTTGGTATTGAAAATTATCTATTTCGGTAAAGTAGTTCTGGTACCTCCCATACAAAACCACTATTAGACCCATGCGTGTACAGTACATACATGGCTTGATTTTTATGCAGTGGAGGGTATTAAAGCATCGGCCAGGCCGATGAGAACACTTTTACTTGTTTTTTTTAACAACAACACAGTGAAAGCACCTCCATCCATTCTGATTCAGTTAATCAGTTAATTAATATTATCATTACTAGTATACTTCCATCAGCAAACCACTTGGCGAATGAGTTATCCTATAGTGAGGAATGTATGAAGGCCGTTCAATTTTATTTGAATAGCTATAGAAATATAAATGTTTGTATTTATTTTTCAACCTACTGTGTCCCTCTTTAAGTCTTTCAAGTGAGTGCAATAATAAGGAAGACGATATTAAGTGTGTGTGTGACCGGGAAGTGATTATTTAAAAGAAGCAAGTCCATTAGGTACAATATTCCGTATGGTATACATTATATTCCTTTCTACCAGCAGGTCCACATCGTTCACATAAGATACGAAATGCTAACCGCCTGGTTTGAGTTATTACAAATTTAAAGAATTGACCGACATATTATAATGAACACGATAGAATTATGTTCAAAAAATTTCATTAGATATTTCACTTTCCATACATTAATACAGATACACATATTTCGCATTCCAAATCTTCCAAAAGTAGTGAACAATATTAATCCTTGATGTATCTGTTTACTTGCAGTGCACTGTACCTCAGAATAGGATCGGATGACCAACCAATAAAACCAGTAAAGGTGTTATCATCGGCCTGGCAGATGCTTTGATCCTTTGATGATACACTCGTTTGCATAAAAGAAATGCAAAATGTTTGTCATGCGACCTAGTATGTACTGTAGACGCATGAGTCTAATATTAGTTTTGTATGGGAGGCACCAGAACTACTTGATCGTCATAGCCCATTTTCAATACTAACCTGACGACGATAAAAAGAAGTCCTCTCACAAAATTTCATTCGCCTATACATATGTCGTTTCCTTTGAACACTCTCGTGTTTTCAACAGACAGGCAGACAGACAGACGGACATGGCTAAATCGATTCAGAATTTGATCCTGATTCAGAATATTTATGTACATTGCGGGGTGTTCGGTCTTCGGTGACTCCTTCTTGCCTTTATTACAAATGTAATGAATGAATATAGGTACCTTCATGTGGAGAGTATAAAAAGAAAACAATTTAACCATGGGAACAAATTTAAAAAAATTCTAAAAAAGCAATTGGCCAATTTTCTCAATTTAAAAATGCTTTCGATACTTTGCAAACGCTAGATCTAGCTCGAAAATGGCGAAACGGGTATCAGAGTCTCAAAAATTAAAAAATGGTTTTCAGCGACGAAATAAGCATTTCTCACTTCAGCACAAAAGATAAGCTGCGTGGAGTGACCAAAAGTGTTTTTTTGGAAGTATTCTCCAGCACTTTTTGTGCATTTGTTTACGTCGTATATCTAAGAAACGTAGGTATCCAACAACAAAAATCCTAACCATAAATGCTTGCATACTTTCGTTTCTTTCGAAAACCTTCTCCTATCTTGCTAGTACATAAACTAATTTGTTCCCAAAGATATTATCTGCTAACAAATTTGGAGAGATTTTAAACTCAGATATCAGATACTTTGACACCACTTATTGTTGACGAATGACGATATAAAATATGTCTGTCGATGGTCGTGTAACGTGCGTACTTCTGGAGCTGTCCGTTTGGTTCCGGCAGGAGATACTTCTGACCACAGGGAAAATCGTCGGGATCATAAGGTTTGTTTGATGTGGACCCTAGAACATTGGGTTAATCCTAAAAAACTCGATATAGAGCTGAGTTCGCACTGACAATAGGTGACCACAGGTATAGTTGAGCACAGAGCTGACCCTATGTATTTTGTCAGGACAATAGTTCAGTGCTGGATTTTGGTGTTGTTCGTAGCTGGGTCCATTTTTTGTGAACTATTATTTGTGCTTCACACTTAAATGTAACCAGAAATGTGGTTTTTGGTATGTGGTATTTATATCTGCATTTTAAAGTGATAGGGCTACTTTTTCGTTTTCAACATACAGGTAAATTTCTTGGTTTCTGCTTGGGATTTTGTCAGGCACCAAGGCACTATAGCCGTCTCAGGAAAGCACTTGGGAGAGTCGTTGTGGTTTAGGTGTGAACCCCCACAAAACTGATCTGGTGCTTTTCACCAGGAAATATAAAATTCCGACAGTCGACCCTCCCTCACTCAATGGTATCAACCTAACTTTCTCTGACAAAGCTAAATATTTGGGGCTTATACTGGATAGGAAGCTTAGTTGGAAACTATTGGAACAATGTGAGTTTTATTGAATCAGAAAACAGAATAAAATTAATTAACGAAACAGAAAAATATTTGATCGCTTGATCGCTTGGTTATCAATGTTTATGTTACAGTAGATTCCAACACTCCTCCTCATTGATACACCATTCCACATAATGTTCGCAACTTAAGAAGTCTGTTCGCCAACATCGGTTTAGTTAATAGGTCTGCCGCCATTTCCTCTGTAGGACAATACAAACAGCTTATAAAATTCTCCTTGACATAATCCTTTACAAAATGAAATTTTGTGTCGATATGTTTTGATCTATTGCTGAACTTCTCATTATCCAACATTTTGAGAACACTCTGGTTATCTTCCCAGATGGTTACTGGTTTCTTTATGTTGACTTGAAGTTCTTCCAATAATGAACAAATCCATTTTGCTTCCTTAGATGCTTCCGAAAGAGCAATAAACTCGGCTTCGCAGGATGATAATGCGACACAAGATTGCTTTCTGCAGCTCCAACTGATTGAACCACCATTAAGCATAAAAATGAAGCCGCTATTTGATTTTCGATCAACTTTGCTTTCTGCCCAATTTGCATCGGCGAAACCTTCAAAATCGTCTACTTCTGCTAAAGATGAACTCATTTTTAGTTGCAATTCTGAGGTTCCTTTCAAGTACTTAATTACTCTTTTAACTTCAATCCAATCTTCAGATGTAGGTTGTTGCACCTTTTGTGCAAGAATCGAAACGCTTGCTGCTATATCCGGCCTTGTATTTACTGATAAATATAGCAAACAACCAATAGCCTTCTGATAGTCCTCGTTATTGAGAAGAACATCTTCATCTTTTCCTTTTGACTTCGTATAGTAAGGACTCAAAGCAATTGGTGAAATCTTTGCATCCTTCAATCCAAACATGGCCACAACTTTGTTTATGTACGACTTTTGATTCAGAGAAAAATTGCCGTCTTTGTCCCTTAGAAGTTCCATGCTCAAAAACTGTTTAGCTGGTCCCAGCTTCTTTGTTTCGAAGTTACTATTGATGGTGTTATAAACCTTGTCGATGATAGCCTTGTCCTGACAAATTATCAGAATATCGTCAACATAAATCAATATGTAACATAAACGCTTGGTATCGTAGTAAAGGCACGGATCAACTTTACTTTGAATGAAACCTGCCTTTATGATTACTGAGTCTACTGCTTGATTCCATGACCTTGCCGCTTGTTTTAGGCCATATAAACTTTTCTGGAGTAGACACACAGTTCTGTCATCACCTTCTTTGAATCCCGGTGGCTGCCTCATGTAGATGGTTTCTTCAAGGTTACCGTTTAAGAACGCTGTCTTTACATCAAATTGTTCTACGAGGAGCTTTTTCTTACCAGCAATTGACAATAGAATTCGTAGAGTGGTTTGACGAACGACTGGGGCAAAGACTTCATCGTAATCTTCTCCAAACTTTTGAGAGTAGCCTTGCGCCACTAACCTTGCTTTGAATCTTTCAACGTTTCCTTCCAAATCCAATTTTCTTTTAAAGATCCATTTACACCCAACCGCTTTCCGACCTATAGGCAATTGTACAAGTTTCCACGTGTTGTTTTTCTTGAGAGCGTTGATTTCTTCATTCATTGCTGCTAACCAATGACTCTTCTCCTCCTTAATTTCCATAGCTTCCTTCATAGTTTTAGGTTCTTTGATGGTTTCAACTATATTAGCTTGATATCTAATCGCTGGTTTGCCTTTTGTTGATCTTGACGAAACTTATTGGAACAATGTGAGTTTTATTGAATCAGAAAACAGAATAAAATTAATTAACGAAACAGAAAAATATTTGATCGCTTGATCGCTTGGTTATCAATGTTTATGTTACAGTAGATTCCAACAGAAACTTAACATCCAAGAAAGAGTCAAGAAGGCTACAGTAGCACTCTTCTCTTGTAAAAAAGCTATTGGGAATAAATGGGGTTTACAACCTCGAGTAACCCACTGGCTCTATATCTCAGTTATAAGACCGATACTCACCTATGGGATAAGCCTTGGAGAAGGCCACAAACCGCGACCATATAAGCAAGGTCCAGCGCACAGCTTGCATGTGCATAAGCGGTGCACTACGCACAACACCCTTTGCGGCACTAGACATATTGTTTCATATATTACCCTTTGACATATTTAGCAAGCAAATGGCAGCGAGTGCAGCCATTCGCCTTAAACCCATCTCACTAAACCCTCTATTCTGAAAAATTTCGAGATCTCAACCGAAAACACTGACTACACCACCCCATCTTTAAACTTTGACAAGAATTTTCTCGTCACAATCCCATCCAGAGCAACATGGGATGGAGATGCCTTCCCGGAAGATGAATCAATTCACTTCTATACTGACGGCTCAAAAACCAATGATGGAGTTGGTGGGGGTGTTTTCTCGGAACGTCTTAATCTTAAGCTCCCCTTCCGTCTACCAAATTACTGTAGCGTGTTCCAGGCGGAAATTATGGCGATTAAAGAAGTCTTGTCCTGGCTCAAGAAAAACGTCATATCCGTTAAGGATATCTACATATTTTCGGACTGCCAAGCAGCCATCAAATCCTTGGCTTCGATTTCTATAACTTCTCTAGTAGCCCTCGACTGCCGATCGTCTCTTACGGAGATGGCAGAACAGTTCAACATTCACCTAATTTGGGTGCCGGGGCATAGAGACGTTCCAGGGAACTGTATGGCCGATGAACGCGCTAGAATAGGAACAACCCAACCCAGTCTGCCGGATAAAGGCACCCTAGGGATACCAATCGCTACTCGCAAACAAAAATTGAAGCTGAATGCTATCGAGAGTACAAATCTTAGGTGGACGAGGTTAACCACTTGTCTAGCGACAAAACAAATTTGGCCTAAGCTGGATTTGAAACGCTCTAAGAAATTGATCTCTCTCAACGGTGCCGTGACATAAGGCCAAGCGTCATAAGGCCAAAACTCGAAATTTGGCCATATGTCGCTTTGCGAAAGTGACATAAGGCCAAATTCTAGCATTTGGCATTATGACACTTTGATAAAGCGTCATAAGGCCAATTTGGCTTTATGACACTTTCGAGTGCATATTAGATTTTGCTTAGATAAGTACCTACCTAATACGTATATACGATTCAGTAGCCATTCTGAGAGTTTCAAATTATTTAAAAGTCTTGACAAAATTGAATTTAGTAGGTATGTTTCACGCGACGCGGACGGAACGCGTAATATGAATTTAAGATTTATTTCCTGATGAAAAAATGCCTAACATACTAACATGTAATAAGTGAAAATTTGGCTTTATGTCACTTTCCCGATTTGGCCTTATGACGCTTTATCAAAGTGTCATATTGCCAAATGCTAGAATTTGGCCCTATGTCACTTTCAAAAATCGACATAAAGCCAAATTTCGAGATTTGGCCTTATGACGCTTGGCCTTATGTCACGGCACCCTCTCAACAGATTGCATATCGGCACCACAATAGGTGTCATTACTGGACACTGCCTGATAGGCAAACATGCCGCAAGGCTGGGCCTCTTCGCAAACGACTTTTGTAGAAGCTGCATGGACGAGGAAGAGGAGGAAACTATCCCTCACCTTCTTGGTTCCTGTCCAGCTCTCTCCCGCAGAAGGAAGCTTCACTTAGGAGCCTTCTATTACAACGACTTGGGCGATCTGACAAGCATAGACATCAGAAGCCTCTTACGCTTTATAAAGAGCTCAAAATGGTTCAACTAGTAGGGAGATCTTAGATCCTTCATCGTGGCATCACAGTAGACCTATAGTGGTCTAAGTGTGTTGGCGTTTTTAGCTGACAGCCACTCTCAACCAACCAACCAAAATGCACTAAGTGGGCACAAGGGTTGACCAGTTTGAACAAACTTATTTCTTCCGAGTATTCTCTCGCAATTTGCTATAAAGGATCACATTGAGATATTTGACTTCGCGCTATATCAGCTTCGTTCTTGTTAAAGGTAAGGCTAAAGGTACATTTCTTATTCAGCACTCATTGATCATTTCAAAAGATGTCTGGGTTTATTCGGAAAAATAAACGGATCACATTAACTAAGAATGATCATCTGCCTTGGCCTGAACATTTGTATAGCATTGATTGACTTGGGGTCAACCTCTGCGAGTACCTATGAAAAATTTATCGCAGTTTGACTCCGTATATACAATGTCACCATTTTGAGCTTAGCATTGATCCAAAAAAACAATACGTCATTTTTTTTTAAGTTATTAACCACAAAAAGCCCGAACTCATCATCCAAAAAGAAGTATCTGGATGTTACACTCAACTCCGAATTAAACTGCAAATAGATTAGAGAACGCATTGAATATGGCTGATAAAGACTTTTGGAAGAAAGTTAGCCCTACAATAACAACCAAACGTAGTGAACTGTGTGTAGACTCGACTATATTTCCAATCTTTATCTATGTCAACATGGCTATGGACTTTTAACACTTACAGATTGCTTGTCTGGTGTAATATGCTTACTAAAATCCTCTGCCTCTAGAGTGGTAGTTAATACGAAAATAATACGGTTTATAGTGAATCAAATGTTAGCTTTTGACAAGTAGATTTGAATCTGCTCAAAGTGGATATACCTCCGTTAAAAAGTTACTGCGCCAATACTGACAAATCGCTCGGCAAAGGAAAGCTTATTATGATAAACTTTTTTCAATAGAGCAACTAATCGGCGAAATAGAAATAGAACTATAAGTGCCCGATCGAAGAAATAAATGCTCTAAGAATACTTAATGTGCGGATGCGGACGCTTTAACAAAATGTAAAGAGAACGTGTCAAGTAAAATAATCCCTCTCTAGAGGTTGTGGTAGTATATGGTACAATCAAAGTCGGTGTCTAAGTATACCTCTTCTATGCTATCGGGATATTATGAAAGAGTGGAGAAAGGCTTCACCCAAATTTGCGATGCAAATACATTTTCTCTATATCTTACTACGATACGATTTAGAGCGAACGATAGTTGAAAATGGCTTCCTAAGGCTCATACGTCATACCTTAACTGCACTGCACAAATTTGTCTTCTATATACATCGTCTAGAGTGTTTCACTTTACCTAACCCACTTTAACTTAAGGACAGACAAAAATGTACAAAACGTCACTCAGGCATTTTTTTTAAGATAAAAATCCTGAATATCTTATGAAAGTAAAGCGAAAGCGAAACAAAGAGGGCTCCACAATAAAAATAGATTTATCTTAGTTATCTGGACGAATACTAATGATTGCAATTAACTCCTCCCAAAAGCTATTAAGTCGGATACCCGATACAGCACTTTTTTTTATGTAAACCCAAGAGCGCGCACAAGTAGACTCCGTTAATTATCCTTTTTCCGCCAAAGTGATTCAGATTTGTTTCTGTTTCCTTTTTTTTTGCAAACTCCCTACTGATAGCTTCCTAAGTGCAGCAAGCATGAAACTAAATGTTTTTGGGAGTGAATGTGAAATTAAGGATTCTTGGCAAGGAAATGTGCATTTGAAGAGGAAGACGACGCAAAAAAAATCCATAAGAACATCACTAACAAAACAGTGATGTAAACGAATTTATTGATCTAGCCAAAATCGAATCTTCCGAAAAAGAATTTCACTTTAAACATAACCAAAATCAGAATTGAGATACAAAAAAAAAAGAAACTGCCTTGTGGGCAATATGGGCATCGTCTATAAACCAAAAGTTGAGCCAAATTATTTTCTTTACATTAAAACTTGTATTATTCTGATGAAGAGCTCTCCATATCGGTCATCTGTTTTGGCACAATGCCATCTGTATCGATGGTACGCCGAGTGACCAACAAACTATGGACTCGCCTGGGGAAAGCAAATAGGATTGCATTCGACCGAATGCATCGTTTTTGTTTGCATCCATCGGATTGATATATCATATCTTTGATTCCATCTCTGATTCCATTTTGGCCGAGTTTTCAATTACCTTGTGTGGTATGGGTTGAGTAGTGTTTGGGGGCTGCAAACGATTGGACAAATACACATACGTTCGTAAATAGTTCGTAATAGTTTCGCAATGAAAGGAGTGGAATTGTGTCATTGCATTGCCAAGCCAAATAGTGCTGGGGAAACAGATGAACGAGTATATAGACAAGTTTTATAATGATTTTCGAAAGAAACGAAAGAACATGTGGAGGGTGGGGCGTGTTTCCTGTTAGCTATGCATGGATCTGATTGGTATTAGACTGGATGCCGATGCAGATTTTTATTTGTCTAGAACAGCTTAGAATTTGATTCATATAGGTTTTGTTGAGATTGTCAGCTATTACTACGAGAACCTTTATTTTTTTTACTAATCACTACAATGCTGTATGGAGGTGATAAACTCTGATTGGCGGCAACATGGCGAGGTGAATGTCGTTACGGTCTCATATGCAGTAAATAAGCTCTTACCTTCAAGTAGATTAATAGAAAGTTGAAGGGTAGTGGGTAAAATTGGCTGAATGAGTCTCATGAGCAAAATATGAACCGTTCAATAGTCGGGATGACAGATACCTTACGTGAACTACTCTGGCATATTTGGAGCTAAGGTCAGGACTGGGCAGGGAGCTGGTAAAGAGACGGTGGCGGATAAACAATCTATGGGAATAGCTTTCACATCCCAGGAGACATTTCCCTGGAACCGGAATATCTATAGCCTGTTATCCTAGGATAAAAGCTAGGGGCTGTTCTTATTAGTGAAAAAAACTGGACCGGTTGAAAATAATTAGATAGATACATACTACGTTTAGAACAATGTTTTGAATTTTTACTAAAAGGTTAAGGGAATGTGTTTAGGCAACGAGAACAAAGTGGAGAAATGTGGAAGGAAACCTTAGAGTAGAGTCATAGTCAGTATTGGGGGGGCCATGGAAAGACCATTCTAGAAGACCGCTAAACTGCGTAGATGACCGAAATTCCTCCGTCTGCCAGTACGAATCAATCTGAATGATGAAACCTAAGATTTCAGTCTGGGACAAGACCGCCTTAACGAAGAACAATTTAAGACTTACACGGAAAACATACACGAACTCATTCCCACGATCTGGTCGGAAGAATTCATGTCTGATGAATGCCGTCTCAAGATCGACAATGGCATCTACATTTATATCATAGTTATGAGGTTAGGAGAGAAGAAATAAAGAGATTAGTGACCTTATGTAAGACGTTGTTCACAAGTAGCCTGTTTTATGTATGACACTGAAATATGGATTTAAAGCGATTTTCCCCTTGCGGGGAAAAAAGAGAGGAAGAGGTGAAGAAAACCGAGAGAACGACAATAAACAAAAACACCTCGTAGCAACAACAACGCACAGAGGTTGGTCTTCTCCTCCGTTCTAATCACCAGTTGGCGGGCTTGTATTCGTCGCTCAATTAGCGCAAGTGGTAGTCACTTGGTCAAATTGAGAAAATCGAGGTGCAAGTTCACTTCCTGACAGGGGAAAACAGAAATGTCTTCCCAAGTGGATATATACGGAGAATTGACTGTCAGAATTCAAAAACTATTCAAACAATCACTTAAAGGAGTCTGATGATGAATTAGTGGTGTAGTTCGAAATAGCTATCATTCCTACCAAAGTGACTGTGTCTACGAGTTGTTGTTAATGTAATTCTCTCAAACAATAATTCAGAGATTTAAAAGAGCTTTAACATAATCGACTATGTTAGGTAAGTATTTGTTTAATGTACTTTGCTTAATATTTTTATTTTCAAACGTTTACATTTTCTTTTCATATTTTTAATTTTTTCTGTTATTTTTAATTAATAAAAAACTTTCTTTGAATTCGGTTTTTTTTTATCAGCAAGAGTACATATCAATTTTTATTACATTTCCTAGGGATGAGATGAGATTTTGGACCTTCCTGCTAAATGATGAAGAATGAGGAAGTTGATCACCGACAAAATGTTATTCCAATGCAAGGCATGAATCTAGCTATGCAACCGCAACCGATGATAACCCTTGTGCCACAGTCGATGCGGCTATATATCGCGCAATGCTGGCGCTCATTGTATCCAGCCATATACCAATGAAGAAATAGCGCAATGGTCGGCCGACGAGGTGCAGTGAAAGTGAAAGCGGAAGTCAATCCACTTGGAGTCCACAGGCAGTTAGCAATAGATTGCAGTAACTGCAAAAGCGTTTGCGGTGAGACCCAGGTCACTTCAGGACTCTACAGACACCTAAATCAGTAAGAATCGGTTGCAACCATTGATGATGGCATATAGGTGCTACCGGTTAAGTGGCAATCGCAGTTTCATAACTCTGTAAAAAACATATCGGAGACATTCCTGAATAAGGGCTTTCTACCACTGATCTTAGAAAAGCTTTGTACAATATCTAAATTACGCTTGAAATTTACCGCCAATCAATGCAGACAAAACTACCATTGACATAATCCAGGCCGGTCAGAAATGGGCTAGATATGCAACCACTTTCAAGTGTGTTTGAATATTGTCAAAGCTCCTCTAACCTTTTTCATTTTGTCCTTCTTCAGCGATATTAAAGCTCCCAAAGAATCGTATTTCTAATTAAACTAGACATTTTTACCTTCCCAATCCCAATCCAGATGACTGTGATACTTACAACCCTAATTTGTATATCCTCCTGTGAAAGAAACATTTACATTTTCTTTAGCATACACGGCATATAAAACCCAGCATGTGCCGTGCCGTGTTCTGAATTTCTGACGCATGAAAATATTTAATTAAAACTACCATTCCATAAAGGGATGTATAATTTGTATAAATCCCTATACGCCTCGCCTTTATGGGGCACAACAGATTAATCCAATTCATAAACAATAAAAATGAGAAACCTTTTTATTTGAATCGTAACGCACGTAGGCCTACACGTATAGACGCATCCTCAAAATGCGTGCTCCAAAAACGAAATCCAATTAGGCCAAAAAGACGAGAAAACATTTTCGGAATTTACAAAATGTTTGCTCCTTAAGCATAAATTGAATTCGTGTATCCTTAACTTGCTCTACCTATACCTACTCACAATCTCACAGTCGAAACATAGAACTCCAACTCAGTCTGCACTCTCCCGGTTTGTCGGTTGGTCTTACGAAAGGAATTTCATTAATAAAACTGAAAGCATCACACCGGTTGGCATTGGCATCCCCGACCAAACTGGAACGGGCTTATATGGGGTGGTTGAGTAAATCCAAGTAAGTTCACGTCTAATTCTGTTCAGTTCTGGTACCATATATATACCATGACGTGCACTTGCACGTGTACGCGTGCTTCTGCTCCAGAGATAGAAGCGACATACTTTTTGTGTACACACAAGCATTCATATGTATTTCCATCATGTCCTTAGCGGTTGACAAAAAGGGACGCTAACATTTTTATCCATTTATTCGACTCACGTTTCCATCAAACAAAAGTAATTTTCAGCTATTTCGGTACGTTTTCGGTAGGCTTTCATGATATTTGCTCTGGTGTAGCGTACCAAAGAATGTACATCAAAACACAGGTGCCGCAGAGATATATCTTGGCATATACCTCTCAAGTAGTGCAGGATATTTTTGAACTCTATGTATGTGTAGTGATGGTGTGTTGTTAAGATTTTTCGTTCTTTAGTTTAAATTAAGGCAGCAATTTTCTATAAAAGGTTCCATCTGGGTAAGTACTTAAGAGCGTATACCTACTTTAAGAACCGAGAATCATTAAGTGCGGTTGAGTGAATAGGGTATGAAATTACATTAAAGTACACCTATGCGAAGCAATCGAGAGGAAAGACCCATTCAACGGCAATAAAGGAGATTTGCTTTGCTTGCAGGATATTAGAGAAATAGTGTCTTATTTATTATGGCCATTAGCAGGCTACACAAGTTTTTAAATCCAATCTGAAATTAGTTTTGGTGTAGCATGTTTGTGGGGATGTCAAATGAATGCTGTGTTATCCTGTACTATGTCGTATATAGCGATATGTTGAGGATATCTACTGCTGGGAAACTTCCACAGAGACAACTTGCACATAGAGAAAAACAGTTTATTTCAGTTATCAATACGAAATTATATACCTAAGAAGATATCCTACTTTTTGAAGCATTGTAAGGTAGTATAAGTTAAAAAAAATTCATATTTAGAAGGGACCTGGTAGATTTTGTCGCACCCGAGCGGCTGAATCGAGAAGCTTTCCAACGACAGTCATACAACAGACATATGAGACTTATAAGGTTAGGTTAGGTGAGGTTAGAGGGACAGTTTGCCATATATGCAATTTTTACCCAAAACCATCGAGGCTCATTGTAATTACACTTTTAAAGTACGTGATAGGAGATGCAACTAACAAAAATGTTCGGATCTGTTGATGAATCTTCTTAAATCTTGTGGTTGTACTCCCATACAAGAGTACCGGCGTTCTTGGGGCGGGGTAGTGACACGGGAGATGTTGCTATTTCCTTTTCGTCCATGCTGCTTTTGTAGTAGTCATTTGTAATGTCGTCTGGCCATGTTTCCAATGATGCAGTGTCCGGTTATTACTCCGACGAGCACTCGCATTTGCTTTCTATCCAAAGATGTTAGGATCTTTGACCTGTTAATGTCAATTTCGGGCCATAAGCTGCGAGTTATGGTACAACCGGAAGCATTGTTACATCGTTATTTAGCCAAGTTTAACTGCATTGAAAGCTGTAGTATTTGACTGCCAGCTAATTGTAGGTATGTCCATCTCAGAGCCGCATCTGGGAAGTATATCTGATGTCTCGTTCCCTTCCACACCAACAAGTCCAGGAACCTAGCTAGCAGTACTGTGCTGTGTGATTCATACCGACTGATTTGCCAGTCGGTATGAATGGTTGATAATACTTAGGAGAAGACTCCTGCTCATTTTCCATTGTCCGTCTTTTAGCCATTTGTGACAGTACACGGGGAGAGCCAGTCCTGCCTGTCCGGTAAATTTCTTATCAAAATCATACCTCGGTTTCTTGTAGTCTGTGAGTGACATGAGTCCGCTCTGATCAAAGATGTGAAGTATGAGCAAGTGCCGAAATATTTGGGCTCTCAAATTGTGTTCTCTCTTAGCCTGCTGAGAGCACCTTTGGTTGCCTCGCTCTTAGTCTATAGCTCGATGGGTTGTAGGTTCAGCAACGTTTCTAGGTGTAGATGTCTAGAAGGGAGTCTCAAAAGTCTCAAGAGCCCCAGTCAAGCCCAACGGCGAGCGCGAGTATAGTGGTCAAGAGGATGTCAGATCGGCCAGCGGGGCTCTAATCTAAGAAGAGCATCTGGAATTAGGCCCATAAGAAGTGCGGCTCTTCCAGACATGGGACAAGATGCAGGATCATTTCGTTACAATATGCATAATTGGACATGCCGATAAAATCGTTGCAGCGATGTGAAAGCGGCACGAAGGAATTGCGTATTCGCAACATTACACAATTCCCAAAATACAGAGGGAAGAACCTTCTAATTAATTTTCAATTTTGAATGGCAATCGATCTGGAAAACGGCCGACAGAGTGGTGTAGAAGAAATAGTGAGTAGATATATCTTTCATTTTACCCCATTCCTATTGGATCGGGATATGCCCATTTGTGTGCCAAGTGTTGTGTAAGATTATTCATGCCTTTGATAACTCCTCAAGGCGCATAGAGGTTATCGAATGTCCAGTGCGCGCTGTTACAATTTAATAAAATAAAATTATCAAAACCTGCCCCTACAAAAGGATGCTTCGACCGGTGGTCCAGATGGTAGAAGGACACAATTCGGGATAGGTGTGTTGGCAGCCATACGGAGGCACACTTATACTTAAGTCCTTGTGGGTCCTAAAAGCGCATTTGGTTTGGAAACAACATTTCTTTTTATCTTCCTGGGGGCATATTTTCAGATGATCACAACTTACAACAATATTTAAGTGCACAACTAACACCTTGTGAATTGGTTGAATAAATATTCAAACGACTACAAGTTCATTATATCTCAAAGTCAGAAGCAGGCATCAATCCGACAGTATATAATTCTATATAGAAGGAACTTGACTTTTCACCACGAAGGACTTCTTTACGTGAAAATTTACTCTCTCAAGTGTCATCTGGTAGCATTAGTAGTCCTTTATAAACACTACTTGGAGGATTACGACTGCCATTCTTTTCCGCTTCATTGTTGACGAAAGAATTTCCCTTTCAATTTGATTAAACGCCTACATACCAACGCTCATAAATAGCTTTTTGCTAAACAAAGCATATCAACTCCTACTCAATTTTGTCCAAGTCTTTTATTTCATTAATTCAGAAATTCAAGACACGTTCAATCATTCCCTACTGTACAACATAAATTCAGTAAATAGGTAGGTACTGTCTGTATACATTTTCCTTTCTCCACTTTGTCTAAATGGATATTCAGGAATAAGTATATGTATTGTATATACTCGTTCCTACTTGTGAGTAGCCAAAAAAGATTTTTTAGGATTTATTACCTAATATACATTATTCACCATTCTGGCCTTTCTCTGGACGTGCTGTGTTCCATATTTAAAAAACAGAGAAAAAAAAACATTCCTAATGGAAGGTTGCTATTTATTAATAAATCTATTAAATTTACATTATGTCCTGTTTGATGGAAATATCCTTTGAGCATAATTGATTTTAATGTCTAGAATGATTGTAATGGTACATTGTGTTTAAAGTGCTAATGCATTATTAAACCTTAAACATGTTGCCTTATTTTTGGAAACGCTGGACCCGGTGGACAATCATTTTACTTTCTGTTCTTATTCAACCAGCTGTAGCCGCCCGACTTTGGTAGTGCAAATAAATTGTTAGCTTAGATTTATGTTCTTGTCATACATTTGTTACATTAAGCCCTCCCCCGATCCACCATAAGTGATTTATATCGTCACCATTGCAGCGCTGAAATAATTTTTTAAGTCGGCTGAATAGGTCCCGAGATTACCCAAATCCATTCTCCCTTTAACCTTCACCCACCCCACCGAACTCTTAAACCTAAATGGACAGAATTAAGGCCAAACAGACAGGCATTGCAATTTATGAAGAGAAACAACACGAACAAAGCAAAGCATTAGAAAATCTAATGTCTAAAATCATTAGAAAATAGAAAACCCCAAATGGTAAGAGGCGAGCTAGGAAGTTGATACATAGATATTTCTAGACAAATTTCCTTTTATGGCAAAAGTGTCGAGCGCGTAGCACACTAGGTACCTGTAACGGGTGCAAAACCGCGAATAAAAAAGCTAGTATAGGTATTAAAAAGAAAAAAAAGTGGTTAGAATTGTATCACATTCACAACTTTGTTTTAATGACAGTTGACCTGTTCGACTGATTGCTTGATTTAGACGGTGCTGAGAATTTGAAAAGAACACTTCTGCAGAACACCACTGTCAGGTTAAATGATCCGTTTAACCTGGATGATGATAGTCAATGTTTCCGTGTATCCGACCAAAACGAAGTGAGAATATTGATACCCATACTTAAATTCAACCTGATGATCTAGAGCTGCCGGCCGAACTATTTTTTCTTAACCAACGTATCTGCAAAATTTGGTCGGAAGAAAGTATACAGTAGGTATAAGTATACGGTATACGTATACCCAATGAATAAACCTCATCAGCATATTGTGTATCTCATCCACATGAAATGAGATACTCTGAAAAGCGCAGCGGTATTAACTGAGAAATAAGCCTCCTGGGATGTCACGTATAAGATCGTGATCCTATCTACTGTACAGTGAACGAATAAAATATTTTACTAACAATCTGAGCCATATATAACCGATATCAGTACGGTTTTAGGCCAGGAAAGTTAATCGTCGACCTAATCTTCACATTCCGGCAGATCTTAGAAAACGTGACTTTAACATCGCCCATGATAGTACCTATGCTAAGTACACAGCTGCTAAGGTGGAATTTTGGGAAGCTTAATTTTTTAAGATTTCAGTGACTCTTTGGTGAAAATCAAATTTTCAACCATACCTATCTGACCACATTCTGGAAAAAACAAAAAAAAAATGTTTAATATCATTTATAAAAGTCCTTCTTAAGGATTTCAAGGGAATTCCATGAGATTTGAATTACGTCTTCTAAAACATCCTTCAAAAACCAAAATAAAAAAAATAAAAACGTCATCTAAATTCTCATGAGAACTAGGCGTTTCTGTCGTCGTTTCATCGTTTTAATTTAAGCGTTTCCGTTTCATCGTAATTCGAAATTACTGTCCAACGAGTTGTAAAAAGTTTCATTTCGAAAGCACCAAATGTTAATCAAGCATTGGGAAGTGTGCCTTCAAATATAAAGCAATTTGTCCCAATTGACTGAATGACTGATAATAATCGCACACCCAAAACTTCATAAGTTACATGTTTACGGTTTACCTCCTTTTGGATCGACAAACTTTTACAAGTAGAAATGCAGTTTTCTTAAACACCTTTACAATAAGAACATTTGCCGATCGAGTATCCATAAACCTATTCAGAAGTTGTAGGAAGCCTACATCAAGACCAGTGGCATCTACGACAAGAAGGCTTTAGAAAAGCTGCAACTAATTAACCCGACAGCCTGACAGATACCAGATATTATCTGCCGTAGATACAGGGTGAATGGCTACCTACCACTGCTGTTTTGGGTACCTACGTCGAGTCCACAATCAGAATCACCCCTATTCCCTCCCGTTGGTGTTTGAGTAAACGACTCGTATTCTACTACGTAGTCGGTGCAACTTTTTTTGATAAAAATGAATTGAAATGATGATGGAACATAGAAAATAAAATAAAACTGTTAAAAGTAAAAAAAAATCTGAACATTGTATTACAACGAAACATTAGTCGTATACGACAAACGCCAACGGGAATAGGGGTGAATAATGTAACGCACACTCTTGTCAAATCGGAATTCTTAAAATTAACATGAGATTTAAATAAATCCCAAACAAGGTTAAAACAAAACTAAACAAAACCATTAAGACAGTTATCTTCGACTTTGCCGAAGTTCAAATTCCCGGTACTATATTATTGTAAAAACTATTTTAGTATTAAAAAATTATATATTTTGTATGGGAGGTATGGGTAGTTTTTATTCGACCAAGCTCATTTTTTGTCAAAAATGTTTGAATATTATTAGAACAATATGTGCAAAGTTTAAACTTGCTATCTTTACTGTAGCTATTTAAATTTAATTTTTAACATCAAATAGCTATGTATTTTGTATGGGAGGTAGTAGTAGTTTTCATCCGATCTTGCTCATCTTCGAACTTAGCCTGAGCTTGGTGGATAAAAGCTTACGTACCAAATTTTGAAGTCGATAGCTCTTAAATTACGGCCGTAATCGTGCGGACAGACGGGCAGACAGACAGGCAGACAGACGGATATCGCTAGATCGACTAAGAAAGTAATGCTGATCAATAATATGTTTATATAGTTTGTCATACCTACAACGCCTCCTTATGTGCGTTATAAATGGAATGTCAAAGTGAATATACCCTCACCACAGTATGGTACCGGGTATAAAAACTGAATACTCATCGAACGACATGCACTTTTTCACTAAAATAGGATTGTGTCTAAAATATGCTCGGTGAGATATCAATTTAGTAGTGACAGTGACGATCCCATTTTACATTCCATAAATTTCACATTTGACAGCTTAATGATTATAAGTTCACGAACTAACATTTCACATATATAAAACTTACTACTATATGAACTAAACGAACTATTTGAACGTACAATTGCAACAAAGAAATTTAAATGCGAAAGCAACTTTCTACCCTACCGCTGAGTACACAACTGACTTAAACTATCATAAACTAGCGACTGGGTGAGCGCAAGAGCTCAGTTAAAAGATTTGATTGTGATGCTGCAAATTCATGGCGGCGCTGCTTGTAGTCGATAAGTTATAGTTATCAGCCTACCACGCTAATAATTACCCAGGAACGTTTGGAACTAATGGAACTCAATGAACACGTAAGTGCATTGATATATTTTATTTGAAGTAATTTAATAAAAATAATGCTAAATCACGAAAGAACATGTTTATACAACGGAAAGCGTTTCAAAAACTCTTACTTACTTTGTTCAATCCACAACGCAAAAAGAACATTCACTTTATCATTGCAACAACGTCCATCTCAAAAGGTACAAGTACGCATGGAAGATATTCCGATAGGGTATCAGACAATATATTCCAGGACGACTACAGTCTTTCAGTATTTATATAAGTTGCTATTGCAAGACTCCTTTGCGCACTACACACAGTCTCTATTTCATCCACAAAATTGGATTATGTCCACTACATAAAACCCACTTTTCAAAATGCATTCGCGAATAACAAATTTTACTCGGGTATACTTTCTATCCATTTAGCTATCCACCTCGTGACCTCATTATTACCAAAAGAACTTAACTTATCCCTTCTTTAATACCTGACACTGGAAGTAGTTCTATACTTGACTATAGCTTTGAGCAATAAATTTTCAGCAGTTTTACAATAACATTTCTCTTGAGAACGACCAAAGACGTCCTCCTTCCAATTTCTGACCTACTATCCTTTCTTAACAACAACCTTTCTATCGCACCCCCATTTTGTCGTGTTTTTCTTATAGCCAAGTGTGTTTGCCTCAGAGCAGTTTATTATTGCTATTTCCGCGTTCTGTGTGCGCTTTTATATGGTGAAACTTTCTTTTGTCACGTTGTGCGGTGCATTTGACTTATTTATAACTGCAACTGCGCTACAAGGACAGTACATAACTCACCTGACAGTTACCGGCATTCCTTTTTTCTGTGATTGCTCTTTTATTCTATTATATATACGATACAAGCAACTGTATATTATGCACAGGTTCATCTTTAAGTGCTAAAACAATTAGGCCCATACTAAACCGTTTATTTGGGAACGTGTGTGTGTGCATAAGCCTAATCGTAAGTCTATAAGATAGAATTACTTAACCTAACCTTTATCCATGCCAAAAAGGCTGTAATCATAACGTCTTGCCTTATGTAAGCGCTTAAATATTTATATCAAGCACACACACGCACACAGCCCCAGAGCAAAAGGGATCTGAGTCCAATTAAGAGAATAGGTAGCGCGCAGAACAAACACCTGTACCAATCCTGTTGACAGCATTCTCGCATTAGACCCTCAATCACCCTGTCCGCCCAAAAGATAACATTCTCTATAATAATACCAACAAATACTCCATCGAATATATGGACAGGGGGTGGACAAACTCTCCTCACTGTGGGCGGTGGGTTGACTGACTGACTGACGGGGGGGAAGGTATATGGGTAACGATGAAATTAAGCAGATTGAAATTTTGTAGACGCGCTACGTGCCTTGAATATCTTTATGACATTAAACTTTAATCAATTTAAATTTGCCTGGCACACAGAATAGAGAGCTGCCCAGCAAAAGCAATATCCCATCGTCGTCCCATTTGGCATCTCACCATCAAAATGTTGGCTTATGGATGCGACGGCAGTGGAGGAGATGCGAAAGGTAAATAAGTAACATTTCTAGAAATTTAGCTTTGCATGGAAGGAAATTGATTTCCGTTTGGGGTCGAATCAATTTGCTTAAGCTGAAAATCCTTTGAAAGGGTTGATGGTCGCATAGAGCTATTGGCGTGTTGACTAGTTTACTTAACAAACGAACGGACTAGGTGGATACCTATCCACACAAATTCGACGAAACCTTTAGACTAATATTGACACTAATTGAAAGCATTTTTCACCTCTCTTCCCACGACCCATCACAGTCTGCCGACGATCCTTTGCAGAAGGCATTCATAGAGTCGAGGTCTTGTTATCAAAACAAATATTTGAGTTGGCTGTGAAAGGATTTCGCCTAAAATACTTCCCATAACTGAATTTTGAAAATAATAAATTAAATAAAGTTATTTTTGTATTCGCTGTCTAAATTTAAGTGGAACCAACATTTGGTCTGTGGTTTTCAAGAGTTTATTCGCTTGAGGGAATTTGTTGCACGATTCAAAATTGATGCTTGGCCTTTTGGCATGTACCTATAGTACATGGAAAATGGAAGTATGCAGATGAACGTGGTTTTCTATTGTTAAGAGTGATGCCAGTTACTTGTCTGTGTATTTTGTATTTGGCAACAAAATATACTGATGTGACTTAAAACGATTATGGAGCTTTATAATAAAACTAGATTCTTTGCTTATGAAAGGGCAAACCAACAAAAATCTTGATGTTGAAAAACAAATTGAAAAATAGCTCCACAAGTCTGATGCGATAATGGTGTTAACAATGGGCCTTACCAATAATCATTTTTAGTCTCCGACTTAAATATTTTGTCGCTCACAATGGATAATTTTATATGGAAATTTTCGCCATTGTGACTTTGTAAAAGTTAGCCTGGACACTAAAAATGATTATTAGTATCGCGGAATGTATTTGCAAGAGCCATTTAAATTGTACCGCGACCACTTCTTAACATCATGAATGTTTGACTTGCTTAGTAGGTACATACATGATTAACACCAACAAAATTGTGCAGTCAAACCAAAATGAAAACAAAACTAAATCGGCCCGAACCCCGAACCATACAAGATACAACGCGCCCTATAAAAAGGATCACATGAAAATATCTCTCGACATAAGTTCGCCTTTTTTCCAAAAGTCTGTGCAACTTCTTGCATACGCACATTGACATAATTGGAAGAACACAGCCAGCTGTTACTGGTGCGTTTGCAAGTACATATTAGCTTAGCACAGAAGCGGCAAAAATGGGTTTAGTAGTAATGAGGGCAAAACTAGTTACATGCTGTCAGCAAGAAGGGACACACAACATCGACGAATCGGACAGAACGTTACGATAGACAGCTTTAACTTTGAGCTGGTTAGGGACTTTATCTACCTCAGCTCCGCTATTAACTCTGTTAATGACACCACAGCAGAAATCAAAGAAAGAGTTACACTTGCCAACCGCTGTTTCTTTAGACTAAGAAGGCAACTGATTAGTAAGGCCTTGTAAAGAAACACTAATGAGACTCTACATAAGTCCCTCATTACCCTAGTCTTACTCTATGGCGCAGAAGCATAGACGCGGATGAAGATCTTCTTGGTCGTTTCGAATGCAAAATTCTTCGAGTGATTTTCGGTCCCATTTGCGTTGACGGGCTTTGGAGGAGACGATTTAACAGCGAACTCTACGAGCTGTACAGAAAAGTACGTATCACTTGACTAAGATGGCTAGGACATGTAGAGCAAATGGACACCAACGCCCCGGCCCGCAAAGTCTTCGATTCCAACCCGGAGGGACAACGCAGTAGAGGAAGACCTCGCCTTAGGTGAAGGTGGCGCGCACAAGTGGAAGGGACCTCAACCAACTTAGAGTGCGGTTAGCCAATGCTAATTTGAGAAGCGTGTTGGTTGAGGCCCAGGTCCAGCTCGAACTGTAGCGCCATCTAAGTAAGTATAAGTAAGTAAGTTCGCCTTTGTGGATATTCAGAGCTATTACATTAGCCAATCTTACAACTTACAAACACCGTTTTCGAAAGCGACAAAAAGAATAGGGATGAAATAGTGAGGAACCCAAAAAAGGATATATCTAGTGACCAATACTTTCTCATTGAAATCAATTTATTATGCTCACATTTATTAATCCATATCTAGTTCCATTTCATATCAATAAAACTCATTTACGAAATTTTTGAACTTTAGACCTACTCATCTTCAGACCAAGCAACAAGACCACGCCACGCCCAAGTGCTATACTGAACGCCGCGTTCATACGTCCGATTATCTCATGCCTTTAAGACCGGAACGGAACACAAGCTATTCGAAATAGAAAGGGAAACTTAGTTACCGAAGCACAGAGACGGCTGTATGTTTTTTCGACTGATTTTTGCTCCCCTATGTGAGCAGGGAGAAACGAAGAGAATATACTAACCGCCAACTCTATGATATTAGAATAAAATCCAAAAAGCCAAAACACGTCGGCTACATCGCGCCGCAAAATGGTGTTTAGATTCACAATTGGTTTAGATTCACAATTGAACTCTGTAAGTGGCTTTGCGATCGGGTTCCAGGATTCGCTGTGTTTCGATATTGGCTATCCAACGTTTTCTAGTAGGTATGTGTATAAAACTGATTGGCAAAATTGTATGTCCGCCAAAATCTTACGAACTATCGCATCGATTTACAAATTTCTTTTTTTTACAATGTGTTAAATAAATGTATGCAGGATATAAACTGCTTTTGGTTTAAAAATACACCACTGGGACCTAAATAGACCTATAGCGCAAAATTTCGCATTAATAAACTCCCATTCAGATAAGTCCCGCCTGAAAAAATGTATATGCCCCACCGTTATTATTCTTAAGATGCGGATGCATTTTGTGATTCGCTCTCAAAATGCACTTGTGTCCTACTTCAACAAATATTATTCCGTTTGATTTTTTTGAACACGTTTTCATCTAAATTAAAATACATATTCAATTTCCTTTTGCCCTGGTAGTATGTATGCTCGTACATGCCATCGTGAAAGGATACTCCGTGCAGAACTTGCCGTACAACAAACTGCATACGAATGATAATATCCTACATTCCATGTTCGACAGACAGTGTTTTTGGATGGTATGCGACACTCCTGTTATAGACCCACCTATGCATGTATTTATGACCAGATGAAAATGAGACCGGTACCCGGTGGTTTTGTGAATGAGGTCACCAGCCACAAATGAGTGTGAATGGGTTTTCTGTTTAAGTAATAATGTGGAAATTTAGTGCGGTTATTGGTGTATACCGATTGTGCACTGTGGTCGAAATTGGTATTCAATCGAAATCGATTATTCTGCCGAAACATCAGTATCGTATGGAAATTAGTTGACATCGACTTGCCGACATATAGACAAGAGTGACAACTTAAATTTGAATTCAAGAGCTCATCTCTGTTTATGTAAACGCGGAGCTAAAACTCCCCGAAGCAGACACTTTTGACTTTCCCATTTTTAATCGGGACGTTAATAATTTCTCTCAAAGGAGTTTGTGTACATAAATTCCACCAAAAATACACGAATATATCTTATTCAAAAGGAGATACATTATCTTCCAGCTAAGGCATCTATCTCCCTCCCAAATGGTAAAACATGAAAAGTAACCGAAATCTCTGTTGAGTTGAAAAGATATGCAATGATTTATTCGTACAGAATTATACTTACAAATGAGGACGTAGACAGTTGAGTGGAGTAGACCGCAAAACAGCACCAAGGTCGAAGGGATATCTAAAAGTTTGCGCCAGGAATGAGAAGCAACAACAACACGAATCCGCTGGAGATAAATTTCGAGTGATTTAATACCAAAGTAAGCAGAAGTTTAGGTAAAATCTTGCATTCAACGGATTTTGATTTCAATTTTGTTGTTTTAAGGGCTTGTCATAGAAATTAAATTTTTTCCTGATATAAAAATACAGCGTTGCAGAGCCGGTGGCTCTTTAAGTGTTAACGCAATTCTGTCAGACAAATGGAAATGAGGACCATGTTTGTTAGAGTCTGCAATGAATAGGTCTGGAATCCCAGATGCCATCTTTAAGTAAAAAGGGCACCAATTATTAAGGTCTCTTGCGCGGGCATATACAAATTATAAAATGTCACTTAAGCATATCGCAATTCAGACTAACTTGAACAATCATTCCTATTTGAAAATGACGACATTATGTTGACTTTTCAGTATAGAAGATTATATTATCAGCTGGACCTGGATCTGCCCTAAGTGGCACTTGTGTGGGGGGACGATTACCATCTTCAGAACTATAAGCACATAAACTTGAACTGCGTGTTAAGATAAAAGTCGAGTGTGTCATTTTTTCCCAGGCTGCCAAAGTATCATCATTCAAAATTTGCAGAGCTCTAAGATTATTAGCTGAAGATCGTTTCAGTCAACTGTATCTAATCACGTCTTGAAGACGACAAAGAACGCATAGATACAGCTTTATGTCCGCAATTTCGCCACAACAGAGACTTTTTGTCAACACTAAAATTATTTAAAACTAACTTAGTACATAAGTTTCTTTTCTGGGTCTTTTTTGTAAAGGTTTAAATGTGTAGTGCAATCGAACAAACAGGGCTTAGCAAATTAGGCACAAAAAAATACTTACCTACAATTGTCTTATATAAGAAAAACGAGTTCTTCCGTTCTTCGTGTTGAGCAGCTACTTAAGCTGTCCACGTTTCTTTTAAAGTCCCCATTTTATACCTATAATAAGAAGCACATTTCCCACGAAAACACGAAAGTCTTCACATACAAATATGTTGGAACTCTTGTCGGGTATCTTACAGCCTGTTATGTACCTACCTAAGGCAACATGTCGCGAAGCAAGCATAAACTCCGCAAATGACTTCACGCGAATAGTACGAAAGAGAAGGAGGAGGAGGTGCCCTGTCATATACATTAACTGCCTGGTACCATCTTCAATAAGAAAACACTTCTTTGAGGACATTGCAAATGTTGCCGACATTTGTATCTGTAAAATACCGAATTATCTCCAAGCTTATAATGGTTCTAAGAGCAGCGGATAATAACCGGCTCTTTGATGAAGATTTTTATTGCCTCCTATTCCTCTCTAATGGAGTCTTCTGTGAGAGATTTCCGGCAATTAGGCATGTAAACGAATGCACATTGAATTCGGCTGATATGCAGCTTAATTCGTGGCACAAAGTCATTTTGTAACTTAGGAACTTGCATTTATTTGGGATCATGAAATAGAAAACAAAACCATGAAATGACACTAACGTTACAATTTTGTCTGGGAAGATTGATACGTAGGGGAACCCGGGGCGGAACGGGGCAGAGTTTTGCCTTAACACAGTACATTTATTGCAAATTTAGGAATTAAAACATCATTTAACTTTTAATGAATGACTTCAACTTTTATTTTTGTATCTATGTCATGTTTTCAGTTTTATATATTTTTTATAATGAAAAAAAATTCATTTTCATTGCAACCTTTTTTCCCGTTCTGCCCCGGTATATGGGGTACTCTTTGTAGAACTCGCAAACCAACGTCACTTCATCGTCACTCCCAATGCCCGCAAAAGAGCCCATTTTTTGCACACAATGCAGGAACATCCTTTCGTCGATAGGTCTGTTTTTTTCCTCATCGATCTCAGTGAATTAAAGTAAAGTAGGATTTTCAGCACGCAATTACAACAACTGCACTCAATTTGACACCACTGAGATTCACACAAGCTATTCATTTCCAGCAAGACCAACTTTGGAGCATTCTTCAATTCTGAACACCAGGGGAACACATTTTATGTTTCCATTTGGATCTGTTCACAGAGTGCCTCCATTTATGATACATAATATGTGTCGGCTGTGGTGAGTGTAAATGCATAAAGAAGTGCAAATATTTTAAACAAATTTCAAAATAGCAACTGAATATTACGGGAAGTAATAAAATACTAAATATTTTCTGTTTTTATTTAAGTTGCACTTTGTTAACAAAATATATAGGTTTAGGTATATATTATATACTTATAATAATTGAAAATTAGTGTTTTATCTTTGGTGTTATGTCATTATGGGATACATTTTGTATTCTCTGTTAACTTTTTAACTGAAGTAGAAATGTAATGAAGGCATTATTTACATATCTACTCTTTTTTTAAATGAAAATCATTCGATTTCAGCCAACTGACATTCCAACTTTTGATTTCGATGGAGATTCGATTTATTTGTTAATTCCTCCGCACATTCTCATATGTTTTTTCGACTGAAAATTTGTGGTCTAAATCTTTATTTAAAAAATGTTTACAGTCAAATTTACATAAAAAATATAAAATTGGAAGCAACATTTGTTCGTCTTATGGAAAAAAATTTCAAATGTAAATAATCGCATGTCGCAATCAAAATGAACAGAACAAATCAAGGACAATTTAAAATGTTAATTTATAATAATTTATTTAATCTTTATTGCATTTTTCTGTTCAATTTGATTGTTTCTTCCTCCAAGAATATATATTTAAGGCCATCTTTTCTCAAATTAAAGTCAAAACCAACTGGCAATCTGACAGTTAAAATATTTATGCAGCCGATTTCGAAATAAAAATCATACAATGAAATCATTTGGTAATGAACTTCTTTCCCCCAAAATTTAGATTGTGAGAACTTCATTAGAGTGAAAGTTTTAAATTCGAGGAATACTCGACACGATCGAATCTCAGAATTTGCGTGAATACTCTTTTGGACTCACCTAAGAAACACACCCGCGTGTGTTTTTGCTTTTTTTTTCTTTGGCAATAATTCGCGATTTTATTTTGACCATACAAGAGAAAAAAAAGTAAGCAGAAAAAGGAAATATTCTGTAGAAATTGATAATCATTATTTTTTTTGCGCTAAAAGGTTTGACATCCCAATCCGCCCCACCCCGTTCTGCACCGAGCCATGTGTTTAAGAATTTTTTTACTATGTAGTATCAAACCAAATAATACTAGTGGAAATAAAAAAAAGATTAGTTACTAATTATTAATAAAATTAGTCTAAGCAAAAATTAGAAAAAACACTCCACTTACCTTGAAATAAAAAATTCCAAAATTTGCATAGTGACTGATAAGAAACCCGATTAAATGGACAAGTCAGGCCCTGGGCAAAAAACAAATCCTCTCGGCGATAGTCTTTGAACCAAAGATTCGCCTTGAGGTATGATTCACAGTCACTTGCTGATTGAAAAATCTTTAGTCTCGGTGAAAATCGAGCAAATAGTGCGTCTAGAACAGATGTGGTGGTCGTCTACTGATGAGCCCACCCACCACATCGGGGCGAAACGCATTACTGGAGTCGAGGCCAACTCAAATTTAAAAATTTGTGATGACAATCGTACACTCCAACAATTTATTCATTTCATAAATATGTTTATGATTTGAAAATAGTTTGATTAAAAGAAACCCGTTTATTATACAGCTATAAAAAAAACTCACAAAGCGATGTGTCCACCTTTTGCTTTCGGGAGATCACACACTACTCAGATATAAATCAACTTTTTGACAAGTTTGAATGTCAGTAAGAGAAGTTATTGACAAAATCCCATTCTGCCCCGGACCTCATTGCGCCCCGGGTTCCCCTACACGTCTACTCGCAAATTATCGATTTTACTCCCAAAGTTTGTAGAGCCATTTGAGTTTCTACAGCTGATGACGCCTCACTCCACATGCACAAGCTGAACGGTATAAACGATACCATATAGTTGCTATGCCAACATATCAGTTTTAAACTCCTCGAACATCATATGTCACATATCCCACCCCCTCATTTCCGATCTGGACAATGTAGGTACGTCCCCTTTTATTTGTGGCTGTGTTATAAGAAGAAAGCTTTCTTGATCCCTTAATGCTCTTAGCCTTCATCATCATATTCATGTAGTCACTTATCTGTATGATTTGTGTACACTCTGCATGTATAGTATGTCCCTTGTGTCAAGCACACTTCTATATAGTACCTATACCAGTGTGCTGCCTCATAAGAGCCTTACCTCCGACATATGGTCGCCTAATGTCGACGAGCATATATTCCTGTTGAGTCGATAGCCTGTTGACACATTGTGCACACATATCATCTTATAGGTGAAGCCCTTCTTTCAAACAGCAATCGTGTTGTACTTGTCTTGTTCGCCAGCCACCACGTTCTACCTACCCAACACCCATTCCAACTACATATCCCCTCACAGTGTCAATTGCATTCTTTGCCGGGCATTTTATGCGGGGCTAGCAAGTGCTTTCTTTTCGGCTTCTTCTACATGCTAACATTACCCCAAGAGAGACTCCAACACCAGCCGCGCGGTTGCTATTGCTTCTGCTGCGCCCCAGCCCCTTCTGTAGCTCAAACTAAGTCATGTTTAATTGTGTAACTAATTTGGCCGGGAACACAGAACATGGAACTATGCCAGAAATTTATTATGATTTCACGCTCGACGGAGCGATTCCTCCATTTGTCTTAAATGTCCTTTGCCACTTTCCCACGGGGGTAGGTAGGAACGTATACTGCTGGTGCTGGATAATTGAGTGAATGAATGAAGACAAATGTTTGTGTTTTTTCTGTTTCTTATGCCTTTGGAATGGAATTCGCGAAGAAAAGAAAAATTGCTCCAGTGTTTCTGCGATTCCCTGGCGCTGCCTAATTTTCTTGCCGAGTGATTTCGGTAGTGTCCTAGATTAATTAACATTAATTAACTCATGTTTCAGTGACACAACCAAGTTGTGAATAAATTAATAATTATTTTCTGTTTGTTTTGTTTAGACGTGTCTGACACCAAATATAGTTGAGGGGTTACCCGATGCGAATTCGCCTCGTCCTTTAGAATTCATGAAATGAATTAGTTAGTCAAATTTTCATCCGTTTTTAGTGATTTAGAAATTGCATCTTGTAGTTGGGGAATTTATAATGAAATATTAAACTGACTTCTTGAATTCATAATGGCATCTTGGCTTGGTATGCATCCTTCGGAATGTTGTTAGTACGATGTTGAAAGGAGCGCGCAGTAACTACATACATAAATCTGCAGAAACGTTAAATCTTTCGACTGCAGTGATAGTGAATGAGGAGTGCTAACAATTACACTATCTGTATTGGGGTTTTAAGGAAGGGAATTGGGTTCAAGTGTAGTACTTATATTTAGGTCTTTCATTGTGAAAATATCTCTTTTGAGAGAAACTCGTAAATTTGTGGGCCGGCATTACAAATGTTAAGTATTCAATGTTTACGAACCTGTCAAAAAAAAGTAGATTCGATTAGATTATAAGTCGGGAGAGCCTTCATGGGGCTCTGGCACTGCGGCCTCTTTAAAGGAGCTTATTGTGCTCTCATAAGGTCCTAGAGCTATTTTTTTTATTCAGCAAACGGCAAGATTTGTTGAAGTAGCGATGTTCATGCCAAAAGGATATTCTTTCTGAGACGACAGACACACGGACAATCTATAAATATGTGAAGAGACGATTCGTCTATCTCGACACAGAGTCTATATTATGTATGGTACTAGGGTCCGGTGAGACGCCAATTCGGAGGAGATGTTTTTTCATGAGACCATGGCCACTAATTATACCTGTCAGGTTCATTTTTGTCCAGATTAATGAGAGAGTAGGATTTTCTGGGGAGAAATTTGGAAAGACTTAATTTATTGGATTTAGTTTGAGCCTATCTCTTGATGTAGTTCCTGTAATATTTTTACTCACACCACAGAAGGGTTCAGGTCAGATAAGTGGCATTGTCGCTCCGACTTTAGCCAGTGAGTCAGCTGTTTCGTTGCTGGCAAATCCCCTGTGGGCTGCAATCCAGTGAAGGTTTTCCTTTGCAAGTTCGTCGATGGCCATATGTATGTTTCTAGGACCAGTTTCGATTTGGTGAAAGATGAGTCAAAAGCTTTGCGAGGAGCTGCTTAGATGTCTGAGAAGATAAATATACTACCACGTGCATTAGAACTTAGATTTAGTCATTCATTTTTTATGGGCAATATGGTTAAGACAATGGACTTCAGCGTGGAATATGGACGAGTCTTTTTGCTAAGTCTGACTGAATATAGTTCGCTAGAGGCCCTGACTCCATCTTAGAACCGTCTGTATAACAGACTACGTCAAGTCGTGATGGATTCGGTTTGTATTTTTCCCAGTTTTCCCTTGGAGAGATGATGGTAGAGACATTTTTATGGAAGCCATATTTCGGTAGCATGTCGTCTAAAAACATGCAAAATGAGCTTTCAGGCTCCATTACGTCAAGCAAAGTCAGATGTCCTTTATGGTAGGAAATAGGGCTCAATGTTATTCGAATGGAACAGGCGATGAATACTCAGTCTTGACTCCAATTGAATGTGTCTTTGCATAGGTGTTTGACCTAGAGTATTGTACTGTCTCCGAATTTGTTAAAACTTGCCATTGATGATATATAATCGCTTCTATAACTTGAATCTTGTTTTCCAATGGAACATCTTTGATAAGCTAAGCCATTTAGACTACGTAAGTGATTTATCTTTCCTGGCAAACAATATTGTGGTGTCCTTACTCGAATTTGCCAAAAACTCCAACAGAATTGTTATTTGGCTGGCTTAAGAGTGCTTAATGCCAAAAGAACAGCAGCAGGTTATGTTTAGATAGATGACCGCATATAGGAAGTCACGCAGTTTATTTATCTAGATAGGATAGTTGTAAGTCGCTAGATGCTTCAACGGGCATAGACATTACTATGTTTTATTATTTCTTATGTCTGCGCAAATCCGGTAGCCCAAACGATTTTTAACTGAATTGGGTCATAGGACATCAGGACAAACAAAAATGAATGTTACCTTCGAACAAAGAAAATGGCGAAAAAACATTGAGGAAACCAGATGAAAGCATAGCGAAGCAGTGCTTTCAATGGAATCCTGAAGATGTAAAGGTTGAGGGAAGCTCAGCCCCAGAAGGACTTGGTTGCTGCTCCAACAGGAATTAAAGTGTTGCTGCAGATCCCGAAACACGAAGAAGAAGAAGACACTTTCACCTACATCTACATCGGACTTCCCCGATAAAGTGTAACTCCTATCCTCGTTGCCATTGCCTCTAGAAACTTATACACTTTACCAATTAAAACCAGTCGAAAATAATAGATACCCATTCCACGATTCTCAAAACTCGATCAAGTTGAAAGCATTTGGCACACATTCGAGAAGGTTAGATACTTCAGATGACTTTTTTTATTTTATAATAGCCCACAACAATCAATTTTGTCAAAGACTCTTTCGATAAGAAAACAGACACGAATTGAGCATTCTATAGCAGTGTCTCAAAGAAAATATCCTTTTGTTCTAACCACGAATGTTATTTTATTTTCTTTCATCTCTTTATAGTGGAAAACGAAAAGAAAAGTAAAATTGCTGTTTTCATTTTATTGCGTTTTATATGTATCTCTTTGTGGGACATATTGAGAGTAACATTCGTTTTCTCGCCCATTGCCATTTTTTATGAAGAAAAGTTCAAAGCAAGACGCAATATAAAGAGGATCTGATAAAGCCGATATAGCAAGATTATCTTTCTGTGAAATGGGGACTGAGTGAATTATTTAGTAGGTAATATCCATGGGACTTTAACACATTACCCGGGGTTAAGTATAAACTGATAAGCTTTCGTTTTGTCTTTAAAGTTTGGCAGACATTAGGTATACTTCGGAACTTTGCGCTAAGAAGAGGGCATTCTATTTTTGGAGCTGTCATTCGATTTATTCTTCAATTATCTATATCACCAGCTAGCTGGTCCCCCTTACGAACTACGAGATGTCAATTGTCATTGTGACTGAGGTGAGGGACAAGAGGCCACATATAGGTTTAACCCAATCCGTCATAAGGGATATTCCGACAGAACAAATATTTCATTAATTAATGACCACTTCCGAGAAATCCTCTATCATTTATATCTAAGTAGCCCAAATTAGTGAGACTAAATAGAATTCAAATCCTCTTATGGTATTAACCCATGCTCCTCGCCCGCCACACTATAATGTAAGTGCAAACAAAGAAGATACACATTCAGATGTTTGAGTATAGTCCATAAAAATAACAACCCTAAAGGTCTTCAAATTCTATGCATCCAATTCAAATCCTATATTAAAGCTTAATATACACTTGAATGGCCCTCTCATACAATTGAAGAGGAAGTACGTGTGTCATTTGTGAATGCTATGCTTTGCTTTGGGAAAAATCGCCCTTAATTAGCTGAGGATTATAATGTCCTTCGTTTGGCTTTGTCAATACAGAAATATGGGTGCGATGTCTTCCGGTACAGACTAGGAAGCCATAGAGCATATATATAACGGCAACAACAACACAAAAGAGTGATTTCGGAAGGAAGAGTCAGTCATTCAGTCAGCAGGACTCAGGATAGTTGTTGGTTGACTGCTTTGCAAATTGAATGCCGTTTGTGGTAAGCAGATTAATGATGGGAGGGAGTATACACATTTTATCCTTTTGCTGGCAGGAATTTTTTTTTTGCCGCTTTCTCTCTCTTGAATTCTTGTATTGATTACGGGAATGACTGATTTATTGGATGGTGTGTTTAGTGGGGCAATGTGGTCCTCCATGGAGGACGAGGATGTTTTTGCTTTTTGCACCGACTTATTGAGAATGTATTAGGGGGGAGAAGAAACATTTTGCGTTAAGACAGATGGACGAAATGAAATCGTTGCTCTTGCTACAGGCAAATGAATTTGTTTTAGGTGTGTCTCTGTCTTTTTTCATGTATATCGTAGGACTAAGGACATACGTTTTGCACAACCGCGCCCTAGTAAGGCTTTAATACTGTTTACTCGCAAAAGCTATGCATAGCATTTTGGGCCCTGGTTATCTCTATCTCCGTTCATCTTCTGTTTTTGGCTATGTTAAGTAAAATAATCAGTAAATTGTTTAGTTCTACTTTAAACGGAACTTACAGCTCGTGGTGGCCCAAGGCCTTAACGAGCAATCCGCTGCAAACAGCTTAGCTCAAATTGTGCGCGATAAGTTTGTGTTTTATGGCCTAATCATATTGGCAGCAGTGATTCTTGACTTGATTTTGCGAGCTAATGGTATAAATCTACTAGGTATATGTAGACAAAGTCATTGACTACTTCAAAGTTATATATGACGTGTTGAGAGTACCTATCGCCCTATCGGTGACAACTGACAGCATATACTAAGTTACATATTAATAGCCAGGCCAGACGCATCTTCGTCCACTGCTTTTAAATACTATCCCAAACGCGACACTTTAATTTCGCAACGTTTTCCCGATAATGTCAAAGGAACTTACTAATAATCAACTTTAGTCTGCCACAAAAGCAAAGAATTCACGCTTTTAAAAATGCCTGCATCAATATCCAACACAAAGTCCTTATCCTTTGTTATCTCGGGTAGTACTACGAATTGCCTACCGCAACCATCTACTGCTTTCGGAAAGGACGAAACGCTTCAACATAGCAAGATATAGGTACTCGCAAATAAGATCCGATATCATGAAACTTCGTTTGAAGATCCGAAGTTCTTCGTATTATTATTTCGTTAGGTAAGGTCATCAAAATGTTGAGGTCTATCAATTCGTCAATTGACTGCAGAAAAGGCAGATACCGTTGGTTAGTTTGGATAGTTAATACCTAATACCATTTCCCTTCTCGCCCAGAGAAGAACACTAGTATTACATCTAAGTTTCATGGCCTGGTTGCCCAGATGCCTTTTTGTAAATTAATTTATAAATTCACTTTGTAAATTATTTCAATAAAATAAATAAAATAAATACATCTAAGTTTCAACGTCAAGCAGGTCGTACAACGTACATGCTCTAATGTCTAAACTGTGCGTGTTCAGAGAGATCGGTTTTATTTAAGAAACACAACTGAGCTTGAGCTTGAGCATAAGCACTAGTATGAATAGCATTGGTTGTATTTCTTTAGTCTGCTCGAGGCTACACTTTTTACAATTTACTTTCTTTTTCCATTTCTAATCAAGAATGGTTAGCTGTTAAAATGATGCTTTACTCTGACTACTCAGTCAAATAATTCTGAGCTAATAGAGTGCGCTCTGATGTCTGACCATGTTCAGTGTGACAGTTACCATACTGGGCACACCGCCATGCCAGGGCTCATGCTGATGCCAATCGGAGTATGTATATACTCTTTTCATACAATACCTATCCATCATTCGTTCTCAGTATGTTTGTTATAAGTCATATGGACTAACGTGTTTACGGGTCAGCTGCAAACATACAGCGTAATAGTGTTTCTTGACTTCACTTCATTGATTGTCGAATATCAGTGTCAAGAAGCGTTAGGCAATAATGCCCAAATCAATTTGGAAAACAACTCTCAAAAAATCTCTAACAAGTTATTTTCGCAAAATTGTTTATAACTTTTTTTTGTTATTTCCTTGCCGGGGTTCGTTTTTATGACAGGCAATAAAGCCCAAAATCATAAGTGGATATTTTTGAAAGCGAAATAATGCCCAAAACAGAAAATATAACCTTAAATAATTAAGGCAAAACAAAGGGATTCATTTTGGAACAGTATTTGTATAATACACTGCAAAATATGTACGGGAACATGTTGCCTCCTGCTAGGGTTCACTATTGGATTTGGAGTCAGTACGAATTATTTTTAAACAAATTATTTTTAATGTAGTATAAAAAAATAGTAACTGGAAAGAAGGATTCGACTGCCGAGTCGATTGAGCTCAAATTTACAGACAATCTTAGGTATTGGCCCAGGAGTGCTTATTGGTCAGAATTGGACAAATGGGTGTGGCACCGCACATACAAAAAAACAAACATTCAAAATCTTATATCTCGAAAACCGTCAAATCGATTGAGTTAAAATTTACAGACAATCTAAGGCCCTGGCCCTTGAGCGTTCCCGTGAATATTGGTCAAAATTGGACAAATGGACGTGGCACCTCCCATACAAAAAACATTTGCTAACGGCGGCGTTATAACTCGATAGCCGCTGGGCCGATTCTCACGATTCTGATTGCTGTATTTCAGGTTTACGCAGAAAGAAAATTCCATAAAATCGATTTATTCTCATTTTTCACATTTTACGAAAGAACATTATTATCTAAGACTTAAGCAATTCAATTCCTGTGCACGGGTAAAGCCGGGCGGGTACAGCTATATTATACAAAAACGTTGGTGCCTATGTAATTCCGATAATGGGCGCTGAACCACTGAAGCTATACGCCTTATTCATTCTTATTAATAACAAATAAGTAATTGAACAAAAATATCAAAATAAATCTTGAAATATTTAAAATAGGTAACTATTTTAGGCAGAACAACGTTTGGCGTGTCAGCTAGTAACATATATAAATACAGCCAGTATTTATATGTTTTGTAATTCATGTTAAAATAAGTTTTAATAAGTAATAAATAATAAAGTAAATGCTTTCTTAGGCTTTAAATAAATATAAATAAGGTGTTTTATGGATAAAATAAGCAGTCATCACAGTGTTACGATAAGTCTTCAAATAACTTTGATTAGAATTTTTTTATGTTTTTTTTTTTTGATACGTATCATACCCAAGGTGGGGTGTATCAATGTGTCCCATCTCCCCCTACCCTAGATTTAGAGAAAACTTGCTCTAAATCCATCAGTAACCTTAACCAGATTGGTTCCTGTTTATGCATTGTGGATTTAATTTCGATTTTTAAACAATCCGCCAATTTTAAAAACAATATTATAATCGTAGAAACTTTGATTTCATATAGCATCGGGCGATATTGCCTTTTAATAATTTAGGTAACATAAACGTTTGGGTATTAAGAAAATACTTTTTGGGCTTTTTTTTCATCTCTTTGTTTATTTGTGGAAGTTATACATTTTTTGGGCGTTATTTCCAATTCGATTTGGGCGTTATTTTGTTGGGCGATGTTGCCTAACGCTGGGCGTTTAAATAATGTGTGTCATGACCATGAGTGAAGTATTGATGCGCCTTTCATTGCTAAACCACACCAACGTCACCGATGCACTAAGTCCAAACCTTTCCATTTCATACAGTACCTTCCAGAACTGAAGCGTTTTGCTCTTAGATATCGACTTTAATAAAAATTCCCAGCCCCAATCTCAAATACAAATCGAACTCTGCTCAATTTTTATTACCTATTATTTCACGCAGACGAAGCTCTCTCGTTCAGATTAAATCTGACGCCATCATCTGATATATGGTATGTGAAATATCAACACCATTTTAATTTCGCAAACGATAATATCACTCAAAATAAATAAATTTCCGCATCGATTTCCCGACTCCAATTGAGTTGCTTTTTTTACAATGCCTATGCCGGTAAAAGCGATTAATACAACGAACGTGGTTTCACGTTTTTACTTTTTCGTTTGCATTCAGTCACCGAAAAACTCCGTTGAATTGTTATTCCTTTTTTAGTCCTGCTGTGTTGTCAACAGTTAGTTTTTTTTTTTAACCGATTTTATTGTAAAAGAATCGGAATCAACCAAGTCACGCCAGCCATGGTATTACGTATAGATATTCAAATTTACTACTTTTGCTGTTTCCAAAATAAATTGCAATAAGCCGCAAGGACATCCGAGTTGCACCAAGACCAGGCGCGAAAAAAGGCACAATCTTCATGCTTTGCACTTTAAATAAAACTTAATTCATCCCATGAGTCAAGAATAATATCCTTTAATCGTAAATTGAAACAAACATTGGAGACTATGCCCCAAGCCATTAAAGGATTCCATCCGGGACTCTGCAAGTGGAATATCGAAATAATGTTCCCGAATTGCATGAATATTCATGGCCATTGATTAAATCACAGAGGGAATAGTCTGTAGGCATCGATAGAATGTTCTTCTCCAATCTGGAGGTGACAGACCAAAGATTCTGACCAGAAGCTCTATAACCTCTCTGTCTATCTGTGTTGCATTCCAAATGACTCTATGGGAATTTGAAATTCTAAAAAAAGGACGAAAAAAGCAACGACCAACGGAAAGGGTTTGCTCCTCTGAAATTGTCGGTTAATATCGCCTGCAGAAAATAAATCCATTTCAATTCGTAGAAGGAAGATGTTACACGTTCTGTGATAGCATTTACAATTTCCGGACTGATTTCATTGGACGTTCCGGTGGAGAGAGGGATTTTTTTTTGTTCCATTGTTTCGTTTCGATAGAAACATATAAAATCCATTTGCGCCTCGGAAATAACCTAGATAGTCTGAATAGTCTAAATAGTCTGGTGGTCATAGCGCAGTGGTGGTGGTGGTGGACTAGACAATTTAAGGATTTTCATATAGAACAATGCCATACGGGCTGACACGAGTTGATTTTATCATACCGACATGGATTCGATTTCGATTTTGATGAATGGATGGTCTCCAAGCAATTAAGGGATAATGGAAAGTATTTTCGAAGTCTAGAGGACTTCGGACTTTTCAAAACGAAAAATATAATCTCATTCGACGTACTTATTCTCATTTAACCTTGTGAACGATTCCTTACACTCCTTACACTCATAGCTATATACTTAAAATGTAATTGTGCTCCACGAGCCGGCGTACAAAGTACACGTCAAACTGTCAGAATTGAGGAGACATCTCAGTCCATTTTCTTCTAATTTGATACTAGATACGTTGAAACATTTCAGCTGGCTTTGTGCCCCAGCAAAGTACGAGTACATATACACATTTATCTCTGAGACGTAACATGATGTGACTCCTTATGTGTATTCTTCTGGCTGGCTGGTGATAGTCATCTTCACTGGGTTGTGAAACTTTTGGTCATAAAAGAATAATATGTGCCTATTTGGTACATAAAATGTAAGTAATCGTTTCGAGGTTCACAGCGACCAAATAAAATGAGTGTGTTACAAAAGAAAATGGAGACTCATTTATTTAGAGAACATTTGTGTTGTCGAATGTGCTTATCGTGTCTCAGTGTGAGAAATGCCTTTAGATAAGGATAAATTGTGTGACAATAGCTCTGTTGAATAATTTTGTGTGACAGTGACAGGTGCAGTTAGTGTTAGGATGTGATGGTCTACATAAGCTGGGTTAAAATCTTATATCTATACAATTAGCCGAAGACGCCCTCCTTTCCCATCCTGGCGTTAAAGTCGCCAAGAATAATCTTGACATCGTACCTTGGGCACTTGTCGTATGTCTTCTTAAGACGATCGTAGATTCATATACGAAGCTTGCTGTAATATAGTAACACGAGTTGTTGTAGGGAAGTTACCCCGACGCACAACTCCCAACCTTGGTCAAAAGGGGCTGAATATTTCTGTGTCAGGAACCCAATTCGTGGATGTGAGAGCTGCAGTTGGCCCAAAAAGTGTTCATCCGCAACCATCTTTGTTTCAGCTCCCTGAAAATTCCTCATTGACCTCAGCTCCAAGTACTTCGAAGTAGCTCAAATAAGGCAACTGTCATCTTGACAGTTGACGACACGGTTGATCCATCTATAATGAATTCATCCGCCGTGCGTCCTCTTTCTGAAGTGCTTATGTTAAGACTTCTGAGACTGGATCAGTCAGTTTTTCCGACAGAGCAATATAGTTTTGCTATTTTCTTCATGTTCAACACTCGCGCTTATATGTTTAGCATTCACGCCCGAATGGATAGACCAGTACCCAGTGGTTACCACGGGGAGGTAAAATAAGCCCAATTTATATGTATGTAAAAGTTGCAATAGCGTCTACCCTATTCATACACACAGCTCTTGTTTAGTGTCATAAAATGGGAACTCATCTGTTGAGTTTTTCAATAAATATCATTTAATTGACTAATAATAATAATAATAATGAAGAGGGTTTAGTGCAGTGCGACCTTGTGGTATATTGTGCCCCCTCTGCTTGTACCTTGGAAAGGTTCATGCCCTTTTTTAGAGCCCCATCGCATTACAGTTCCGTTAAGAACCGTGTTTGAGGGTTTTTGCTCTGTCTTTAGCCTTGGCAAGAATATCAACTTTAGAGCACTTCATCCAGTCCAGTCTCTTTTATGAATCTGAGAATGAGTAGGGGGTGTATATCCTTATCTGTTATCTGGTACTTGCCCAGATACTTGCAGAATCTGCAGAGACCTTCTTTTGATATACCGATTTTCCTCAGATGTTCCCTCAGTTAGGAGATCTGTGAGTATTCTTAGGTTGTTTTTGCTTAGACCAATACATGCCTTGAATCTTTTTAGGTTATAGTTCCCTAGAAGTTTCTTAGCTTGCCTCAGGCCCTGAAGGTTTTTAAAAAATACGGTTATTTTTTCTTTTTCAATCGTCCTGAACTCTTCTCGTAGGGTGTGTTCCCCTATGCCGCAGAACGGTTCAGGTCCTATGTCCGTCTTGCCAGAAAGTCCGCAACCTCGTTCCCCATGATGCCTGCATAACCAGGTATACAGCAGATAGTTACTTTGTTGTTCTTGCCTAATTCATTAAGCCTAGGCATTCCCACACAAGCTTGGATTTTATGATATAGGCACCAATCGCCTTGATGTCGGCTTGACTATCTGACATCACTGCTATATCACAGTTTCTGTAGTATTTCTTGAGAATGATCCGAACGCACCTATCTACAGCACATATTTCGGCTTGGAAGATGCTGGTACATTTGCCCATGGATTTATAGTCTATAGTTCCTGGCCCAAACACTCCTGCACCAGTTCCTTCGTCTGTTCTCGATCCATCTTTGTACCATTTTACAGTATGGTTGCTCAGCCCATAGATCTTAGATACATTGCTCAAATTTTTCTTATTGCTGAGCCTCGCCATGAAGTTTTTCTCAAAATCGAATCTCCTGATACTATCATCCCTAGGTATTGCTAGAAGTTGAAGTTTCGCAAACAGTACATCGTACTCTTTCGAACGAATGCATTTCTCCCTTCCGATTCCATATTTTGCCATCCTCAGGATAGTTTTTTCTGCCGTATCCTCAATCACGAGGTGTAGAGAAGTTAGCTTTGAGAGTACATCCATGGCTGCAGATGGGCATGTACGCATTGCTCCCGCGATGCATAGGCACGCCAAACTTTGTTGAGATTATCTCTTGTTTTGACAAGGCTAGTTCGTTTTGCCCATGCTACAGATCCGTATGTGATCATGATGGGTCTCAAAATTGCAATGTAAATCCATTGCAGGATGCTTGGGCTGCATCCTCATTCTTACTCTTACATTAGCATAAGAGTGCGTGTTGCCTTCTTTGAAATCTCTTCCGTGTGTTTACGCCAGATGAGTTTACTATCTAGGTGTAGTCCTAGGTATTTTACTTCGTTGACGTGTATCAGTGTCGTGCCTGATAGTCATGATTGTATTGACCACCTAAAGCATATTTTTTGAGTTACTACAAAAATGAATTGATAAAACTCTATACTGAAGATACTATAGTATAGGTACTTTAAATTGTTTCACAGAGTAAATGTTCATTAAAGCATACCTTACTTAGGTATTGTTCTTAATAGTGCGTTGGAAACAATTTTGTGGTTCATAGCAATTTGTCGCTAATTTCTCACTGAATCGAAAACAACTATTCATGATTGCTGATGTCATCGGTTTAATTAGAATTGTTCACCGAGGCGGAATAAATTGTCACTCAATCAATCTTCGTCATGATTTATTTCGATGAATACAGAGAAAATGTTCTGTTTTATGCACAGAATGACAAGAAACTGACATATTGTACGGATTATCTCTTCGTTTTCATAGACACTAATATCTCGCTACTGATACTTAGCAACCATGAAAGGAATAGTTATGGTGATACCCACATAAGTACTGAGTGTTCGTATCTATAGGATATCTATTTTGATACTAAGAATCAGAAGGACAAAAAAGGAACTAAGCCTAAGCATCAGTGGAATATGCTTGTTAGATAGGTACAATTGTCTATTAGGCTGTTCATGTTGGGCGCGGCAAATTCTATCATGCGGAATTTTAATTATGTAATCATTATCCATAGCCAGTCAAAATGCGTAACCAAATTCGAACTAAAGTCCTTCGTTTAAACTAACGCTTAGTGAAGGAAAATTAATTAAAACAATTACATTCCGCTTTTGTTCAGCATCCATCTATCATAAATCAATTGCCAATTAATCATATTAAACGTTCCCATCTCTCCCTACGCCTATACAGAATTACATATAGGATCTGCACTTGAATGGGTGGCGCTGGTGATAATCATCGCAATTAGCAGCCAGAGTGTCGTAATTTAGCACTGAATTGTGGTTTACTAATGGATTTTGGATATTTTAACAAAATGTTCGATGTTATTGCTGGAGAATTGTTTATTACATCTTTAAGTAAAAATTAGCTTAAAGCGAATTTGAATCCTTGACCGTATATAAATAAATGCATTGCCAATCCTAGGTCTCTATTAATCCACCGATACGATTTGTAAATCTGCCACAATTTAACATCTCTTTAAAACCCCCTTTTCGGAGAGGACGACTCACACCCAGAAACAATGAAATAAATGTTGTGTAGTGTAACTTACAATAAAACCATTCAACACATCATCACACACATCCAGCTGGTGAATATCAATAGTAGTTGGCAAATGGAGCGCTCCATCTTTTCCACACACACACACAGTTACGACACGGTACGAAATGTTACGTTGAACTAAATAGAGTGGAACTCTATACTCAGTTCTTATTTTTATCCACTGCTTAACCCTTAAGTCGTCTATGGGTAGTGATATGCCTTATGGGACACAAAGTCACTCTGCTGTTCGAATTACTTCACATAGAATTCATCGCCCTCGTTTCTCTTACTACATCGTGGATATAATACGAAAGGATCGGTTATATGGAATTTTATTATTTTCACTTGTCTTGAATAGAGAGACAAGGGTACTCGTATGTCAGGGACTGCTGGTTGGTACTGTCACATTTTTCTAAATAATTTATTTATCACTGTAATTTGTCTAAAAAATTGCAAATAAAATGAGAATATAACACACATAACGATATGAGTGATAAATGTTTTCACAATTGTGTGCTAAAGTTACTCAGTTGTGAGGGGATGATTGTTTTGTAGGTTTGTTGGAGTTAACAAATGGAAATTAATATATTGGATGATTGAAAGTTTATATTTGTATCATCTGCCAACATTAACAATTGATTAAGATCATCAAGTAAGATGGATATAAGATTTACCCCTAAATTTAACAGATTTTACGTTCCTAAAAAGGAATCTCCATAAGAGAAAACCTTTCGTTGTTAAATTCTCACAGCAAACAGGTGTAATCCTAAGCTATGTCCATAGTCCAGCGTTGCCGCATACGATTTTTTTGAATGCCACCTTTGACTTTTGAGTTGTCAAAAAAAAAAATCCATTCAAAGGCAAATGCCTTTTTTTTTTTGTTTTGTTATTTCAAATATTTAATTTTATTACACTATACGAAACATTTTTATGCTACAGCGCAATTTTAATAAAAATGTGTCATAAGTGCATGAGCGACAACGCTGGCTATACCTAATTTCACCAAGGCTGACAAAACGTAAATTAAGGGTAAGCGAGCTTAATCAGTCAGTTTTTCCGACAGAGCAATATAGTTTTGCTATTTTCTTCATGTTCAACACTCGCGCTTATATGTTTAGCATTCACGCCCGAATGGATAGACCAGTACCCAGTGGTTACCACGGGGAGGTAAAATAAGCCCAATTTATATGTATGTAAAAGTTGCAATAGCGTCTACCCTATTCATACACACAGCTCTTGTTTAGTGTCATAAAATGGGAACTCATCTGTTGAGTTTTTCAATAAATATCATTTAATTGACTAATAATAATAATAATAATGAAGAGGGTTTAGTGCAGTGCGACCTTGTGGTATATTGTGCCCCCTCTGCTTGTACCTTGGAAAGGTTCATGCCCTTTTTTAGAGCCCCATCGCATTACAGTTCCGTTAAGAACCGTGTTTGAGGGTTTTTGCTCTGTCTTTAGCCTTGGCAAGAATATCAACTTTAGAGCACTTCATCCAGTCCAGTCTCTTTTATGAATCTGAGAATGAGTAGGGGGTGTATATCCTTATCTGTTATCTGGTACTTGCCCAGATACTTGCAGAATCTGCAGAGACCTTCTTTTGATATACCGATTTTCCTCAGATGTTCCCTCAGTTAGGAGATCTGTGAGTATTCTTAGGTTGTTTTTGCTTAGACCAATACATGCCTTGAATCTTTTTAGGTTATAGTTCCCTAGAAGTTTCTTAGCTTGCCTCAGGCCCTGAAGGTTTTTAAAAAATACGGTTATTTTTTCTTTTTCAATCGTCCTGAACTCTTCTCGTAGGGTGTGTTCCCCTATGCCGCAGAACGGTTCAGGTCCTATGTCCGTCTTGCCAGAAAGTCCGCAACCTCGTTCCCCATGATGCCTGCATAACCAGGTATACAGCAGATAGTTACTTTGTTGTTCTTGCCTAATTCATTAAGCCTAGGCATTCCCACACAAGCTTGGATTTTATGATATAGGCACCAATCGCCTTGATGTCGGCTTGACTATCTGACATCACTGCTATATCACAGTTTCTGTAGTATTTCTTGAGAATGATCCGAACGCACCTATCTACAGCACATATTTCGGCTTGGAAGATGCTGGTACATTTGCCCATGGATTTATAGTCTATAGTTCCTGGCCCAAACACTCCTGCACCAGTTCCTTCGTCTGTTCTCGATCCATCTTTGTACCATTTTACAGTATGGTTGCTCAGCCCATAGATCTTAGATACATTGCTCAAATTTTTCTTATTGCTGAGCCTCGCCATGAAGTTTTTCTCAAAATCGAATCTCCTGATACTATCATCCCTAGGTATTGCTAGAAGTTGAAGTTTCGCAAACAGTACATCGTACTCTTTCGAACGAATGCATTTCTCCCTTCCGATTCCATATTTTGCCATCCTCAGGATAGTTTTTTCTGCCGTATCCTCAATCACGAGGTGTAGAGAAGTTAGCTTTGAGAGTACATCCATGGCTGCAGATGGGCATGTACGCATTGCTCCCGCGATGCATAGGCACGCCAAACTTTGTTGAGATTATCTCTTGTTTTGACAAGGCTAGTTCGTTTTGCCCATGCTACAGATCCGTATGTGATCATGATGGGTCTCAAAATTGCAATGTAAATCCATTGCAGGATGCTTGGGCTGCATCCTCATTCTTACTCTTACATTAGCATAAGAGTGCGTGTTGCCTTCTTTGAAATCTCTTCCGTGTGTTTACGCCAGATGAGTTTACTATCTAGGTGTAGTCCTAGGTATTTTACTTCGTTGACGTGTATCAGTGTCGTGCCTGATAGTCATGATTGTATTGACCACCTAAAGCATATTTTTTGAGTTACTACAAAAATGAATTGATAAAACTCTATACTGAAGATACTATAGTATAGGTACTTTAAATTGTTTCACAGAGTAAATGTTCATTAAAGCATACCTTACTTAGGTATTGTTCTTAATAGTGCGTTGGAAACAATTTTGTGGTTCATAGCAATTTGTCGCTAATTTCTCACTGAATCGAAAACAACTATTCATGATTGCTGATGTCATCGGTTTAATTAGAATTGTTCACCGAGGCGGAATAAATTGTCACTCAATCAATCTTCGTCATGATTTATTTCGATGAATACAGAGAAAATGTTCTGTTTTATGCACAGAATGACAAGAAACTGACATATTGTACGGATTATCTCTTCGTTTTCATAGACACTAATATCTCGCTACTGATACTTAGCAACCATGAAAGGAATAGTTATGGTGATACCCACATAAGTACTGAGTGTTCGTATCTATAGGATATCTATTTTGATACTAAGAATCAGAAGGACAAAAAAGGAACTAAGCCTAAGCATCAGTGGAATATGCTTGTTAGATAGGTACAATTGTCTATTAGGCTGTTCATGTTGGGCGCGGCAAATTCTATCATGCGGAATTTTAATTATGTAATCATTATCCATAGCCAGTCAAAATGCGTAACCAAATTCGAACTAAAGTCCTTCGTTTAAACTAACGCTTAGTGAAGGAAAATTAATTAAAACAATTACATTCCGCTTTTGTTCAGCATCCATCTATCATAAATCAATTGCCAATTAATCATATTAAACGTTCCCATCTCTCCCTACGCCTATACAGAATTACATATAGGATCTGCACTTGAATGGGTGGCGCTGGTGATAATCATCGCAATTAGCAGCCAGAGTGTCGTAATTTAGCACTGAATTGTGGTTTACTAATGGATTTTGGATATTTTAACAAAATGTTCGATGTTATTGCTGGAGAATTGTTTATTACATCTTTAAGTAAAAATTAGCTTAAAGCGAATTTGAATCCTTGACCGTATATAAATAAATGCATTGCCAATCCTAGGTCTCTATTAATCCACCGATACGATTTGTAAATCTGCCACAATTTAACATCTCTTTAAAACCCCCTTTTCGGAGAGGACGACTCACACCCAGAAACAATGAAATAAATGTTGTGTAGTGTAACTTACAATAAAACCATTCAACACATCATCACACACATCCAGCTGGTGAATATCAATAGTAGTTGGCAAATGGAGCGCTCCATCTTTTCCACACACACACACAGTTACGACACGGTACGAAATGTTACGTTGAACTAAATAGAGTGGAACTCTATACTCAGTTCTTATTTTTATCCACTGCTTAACCCTTAAGTCGTCTATGGGTAGTGATATGCCTTATGGGACACAAAGTCACTCTGCTGTTCGAATTACTTCACATAGAATTCATCGCCCTCGTTTCTCTTACTACATCGTGGATATAATACGAAAGGATCGGTTATATGGAATTTTATTATTTTCACTTGTCTTGAATAGAGAGACAAGGGTACTCGTATGTCAGGGACTGCTGGTTGGTACTGTCACATTTTTCTAAATAATTTATTTATCACTGTAATTTGTCTAAAAAATTGCAAATAAAATGAGAATATAACACACATAACGATATGAGTGATAAATGTTTTCACAATTGTGTGCTAAAGTTACTCAGTTGTGAGGGGATGATTGTTTTGTAGGTTTGTTGGAGTTAACAAATGGAAATTAATATATTGGATGATTGAAAGTTTATATTTGTATCATCTGCCAACATTAACAATTGATTAAGATCATCAAGTAAGATGGATATAAGATTTACCCCTAAATTTAACAGATTTTACGTTCCTAAAAAGGAATCTCCATAAGAGAAAACCTTTCGTTGTTAAATTCTCACAGCAAACAGGTGTAATCCTAAGCTATGTCCATAGTCCAGCGTTGCCGCATACGATTTTTTTGAATGCCACCTTTGACTTTTGAGTTGTCAAAAAAAAAAATCCATTCAAAGGCAAATGCCTTTTTTTTTTTGTTTTGTTATTTCAAATATTTAATTTTATTACACTATACGAAACATTTTTATGCTACAGCGCAATTTTAATAAAAATGTGTCATAAGTGCATGAGCGACAACGCTGGCTATACCTAATTTCACCAAGGCTGACAAAACGTAAATTAAGGGTAAGCGAGCTTAATTCCCTAGCCAAAATTAATAAGAAAATTATTTGCCATATTTTTATCATATCTAACTACATATGAGATACCTAAATTTATTAAAAAAAAAATATTAATTTCAATAAGAAATTACCTATGTTTATATTTATATTTCATTTAAATAATAAATATATACAGTAGAAATCGGTTATAACAATACCTACCTGATATAGCGATGAACCGGATATAACAATATATTTTCAAAGTCCCGGCAAAACTCCGTTTAATTCAAAGTAATTTGCAATCGGTTACAACGATGCCGGATATAACGATGAAATCGGTTATAGCCATGAAAATTTACCACATTTAAGTCTAGAAACTGTTTATAACGATAGTAAAAAGCATATTTTTACATGACTTCATGCTTACATGTGTTAATTGCGCTAAATAATTATTCTCAGATAAATTTCTGACACAATCATATGCAAAATGTTGCTTTTGCTTGAGTTTTGCTAGAATGTTGAAAAAAAAAAACACAGAATTTCAATTGCAATAATTGCATCAAATATTTTTTTCTGTTTTAAGATTGAAGTTTAGTAAACTTCTCTTTTCAACACTTTCGTAAGTGTCAGAAAAATTAGCCGAGGATAATTATCAAGAAAAATATGGTATGAAATTTCCTATAGCGTTTTGCCGTCACCGGTCTGTGTAGAGGTAGTTCTCAAGATGTTAAATAGGCCGTTTTAAATACAAGTCCAAACATTGGACAACTCGCTTAGAAAAATATTTTATGCAACCAACAATCACAAATTAGTGATTTCTTTCCTCGTCAAATTTCTTAAACTTAAAGCACTTTTTTATAAATACAGTTCATAATTATTGGTGTTGGTTTTTGATTTTTTTTTATTGTGCCGGATATAACGATAAACCGGTTATAACGATGAAATTCTAAGGTCCCTTCGACATCGTTATAAACGATTTCTACTGTATCTATAGTTTAGCCTGAATGCACAGAAAAGAACAATCCTTATATAATTTTCTTACAATGACCATTTAAAAAAAATAAGAGATACGTGATTCATATTAATCTAAAAATACGTACATAATTTCTCATATTTAATTTGTAGATATTGTATGTGGATATATTGAAGGAAATTCGTTTATAAGAAACAAATATTTTGAAGACTTATTTCTATGACTGATAAATAAATAAGTTGGCGCAATAGGCACTATAGGCCTAGCTTTTGACAATTATTCGTTTCCGTAAATTTTTATATTTGAACGAATGGAAGGGACCTACAATTTTATGCAGAATACCTACACTTAAATTTGTGTACTTGAATAAATTATTAAATTCCATTGCTGAGGAAGTCCGTAACCTAATGATGCTCAATCAATCAATTTCGAATTCAACATATTCAACTCTAATGTTCGATATCCTCAAATCAAATCAAATAAATCCACCACCTTATTGCACCTATTAACCCGTTCATGCGTTCATCAGTCTGTAAAGCTGCATATTCACGAAAGTTTTACGCAGCAGCAGCCTCAATAGCTCCTCTTGAAAGCATCTTCTTTCGACATATTCCTGACGTCGCGTCGGTCCGAAATTACTTTTCCAGGGTATAGATTTATTAGAATATTTTGTTGGTTCAGAAGTTCTCTGCGACTTCTCTGAGTAGTGTTGTGGAATGACAAAGTTCCTTGCCGTGCGTCGAAATCATTTCCGCGTCCACCAATAGATTTTAAATACTTTACATAAACGATATTACCGAACTTAGCGTTTAAAGAATCGATTATTTTTGGGGCTTTGTATTGTAACATGGCGCGCCATCTTGCTGAAATCAAAAATCGAAGTCCATGTCTTCAATTTCGGGCCACAAATTGTCGCTTATCAGGGATCTGTAGCACTCACCGTTGGCGTTGACCAAAATGGCGTCAGCGGGTTGGTGATGTAATCTCATTTTCCAAAATCCCTTTTCCAAAATCCGCTTTCCAAAATTCTCTGTGCTGATATCCCTTACTCCAAAAGACCCTAAGAGAAAATCCACAGGAACATTTTTAGATTTGGTGTTATTAATTCTGTCCCCGCGATACCTAAAAATAGTGTTCTGTTAAAAAGTGGACATGCTGCCCCCTGCAAGGTTGGGTATATATATGCAAATTTTAGTTTGCTTGTGGGAGATTTTGGCATAGGGGATCTCGTCCTGGGAGATTTTGGAAAAAGAGAAGAAAAAAAAAAGAGAGATTTTTGAAAAGGTGATAACGTAGGGATCCCGGCGCCAGCAGCACCACTTAAAAAAGAAAAACAAGCCAACATCATTTTAAAATCCGCATTCCCACCAAACTGTCATTCTCTGTAGATCGTTGGATTTTTCCGATCATCAGATGCCGGGTATTAAAAAGGATATTTCGGTAAAATTCGACCTGTTGTAGATCGCAAACTGAGAAGCGATAATGAAGCAGATGATCATTTGCCTTCAATTGCAGAGTCCAATTGGACTTTGTAAGGGAGTGTTATCCACAAGCACGCCAGTTTTATAAACTTTTTGCATAAACTACGAGTAGCGTACAGCAGGTGGTTTTAAAATAAGCTTGCATTATTTCTCAACGTTGTTCAAATGTGAAGTAATACATTTTGACTGCGAGCTGTATAATCACTCCGAAAGTGAAAGAAAAGGAGAAAGGAAAGAGCTGCCGGTGTCAAAATAACATACGGTTCAAAAAGAAACTTGTATTTGGATTGGACCCTCGATTGGACCACCCGTTCTACACTAACGTGTTATAAAAATGCCTGCAGCAAGCATCTGACCTTGTGTCAAAAAACCTTATTTCACCTTTAGTGTGATAAGTGATATGTCTCTCGCAACTTCTCATGTGACATTTTTTGTTGACATCGAGGAATCCCTTCCTTGTTCCGGCCGGCGCGGCGTCAACCACAAAATCTGTCCACACAAAGTCTCAAATTATGATCTAAATTATGTGTATCTCAAATGATAAGCCGAAGGCAAACTAACCCACATCATTCTCTGGTGCATTTGCATGTCTCTATTAGGTTTAATTTTAATGACATTTACCTGTCAGTTTACCAAAGCGTTTCCGTAATTGCAATACAATGTAATTTATGTGATTACTGTTTCCATTATGGCCTAACAATATATCCAGATTAATTATTGGTACGGTCGTCTTACTTTGCCGTGTTGCCACCCAATATAACTTAGTGGCGAAGTCAAAACAATTATGTTCTCTACATTGCTATAAATTTGCCATAAGGTAACATTCCATATACGGAGTCCTCTCCTACCTACCGTTGCATTAAAATGATAAATGGTGTTAGTTTCCTTTCGGATTGCCTTCATGGCAATAACTCAGATGTGGTGCTCGTATACTCATGCGGTATTTAAGCATTTTTCTTTGTCTGATTTATCTCAACCCCTACACAAAAGTACCCGATAACGTAATTAAGTAAAAACGGAGCGAAATAAATGGCTTCTGTTATGGTGGCTCTTTTTCTATATGGCTATGCCGTTTTTATTCTTCTTTTTTTTTTATTGTTGTGCTAGCCCACTTTACGGTCTCACAAAAATATCCCAAAGGAAATCTAATGGACGAAAATAAATCAAATACGTTTGACAACGACATTCGATTGGTAGAATTTATTTATTTTGTTCGAGTCTGCTTACGTTAGCTTGCTGGTTGGCAGGTCTGGTTGGTTTTTTGTTGGCATTGTAGGTGGTTTATATGGAAGGACATGACTTACGTATTCATGTGTCATGTGGGTTATTTCTTGGAGTTACAAAAGCTTAGATAAGTTTATCCCTCGTAAATGTGAAAAGTGCCCGCAAACTAGAAAATTGATTTTTGATTCTGGTGCGCTGCATGTGTGGGGATTTGCTCCTCAAATGGGAAAATGCTGGCGAATATTGACATGTTTCGACATTTAATTTATACTTTCTCGCAGTTGAGTGGATAAAAGGATTATGGTGAATGGTAGCATTTATAGTTTGGATTTGAATTTGGTTACAACGAAGCTTAAGTGGACTACAACTTTTACAGCTGACGACTTTTTTACACTTATATGGTCAGAATTTTAATAAAACTATTTTTAGATTTTAGATTTTAGATGAACACATAAAGCAAAAATGTAAATGTCAATGGCAGAAGTAAAGTCAACAAAAACTACTTGAATATGTCAATTGCTAGTCATGAAAGTTTGCTGATATAAGAACTGTCCTTAAACCATTAATGGGGAAATGGTCTGATTTAAATGATTATATTATTTTCTTTCGATGTAATCCTATGTACGATGTCTTAGAAAGTCATCGACATCGCTGTCTTCAGCAAAAAGTTTCTGAATTCATATGTTTGATATTTTTTTGTCGTTTTAATATAACATCAATGCGGTTTTCGTTTGTCTTTGTAGTTTGGAAAATATTTTTTTTTAGATATTTATAAAGTATTTTTTGCTGTCGACATGAAATATGCTTAATTATTGTTATTTCGTTATAAAACTTTTTACAGATTGTTGGTTTTTTAGACCTGTTTCCAGACCCTAAAAAAACTTAAAAGACTATCGGTGTTTACTCACTTTTGACACTCACTGTATCTTCGAATGCCTATTTTGCTTACCTAAATTTCCCAAAACAACCCCCCATTCAGGGCTTTCCATTTGCACAGACAAAGCATTTTATAAAATCGATTAAGAGAAACAATAAAACTTTGTAATCAGTGTTTCTATTTATTGACATATACCCCTCTTTAAAGTCAAAGTTTGCTGACGGCTTCGAGTGAGGACATTAATGGATATAATACTGGGGGGAGTTCACTCCAAGAGACACAAGTTTTTTTTCGATAGGCTTTTGAACACCTTTTGAACTTTGAAAAGGTCTGAGGAAAAGAAGACAGTGATTGTTTGGAACAAACTTCAATTCATAAATCATTTAATGTTAATTTAACTGAACACTTAAGGTGCCATCCCACTTATTTCGTATAATTTCCCAAATTTTCATTCGGCATCTAAATATTTTGTTCTTTTCGGCAAATTCTTGTTCACAGCTTTCATTAAAATAACTGTGAGGTAAAGAAGAGTGAACTTGTTTACCAACTTTTGCTGTTGCTCTAGCATTCGAAGTTAGGGCACCACCGCCTTTTGTTTAAATGGAGACGCAAATAAATAACTAAAATATTAAATAATAAAGTAAAAATAATTACATAATAGGATTGGGCTAGATTTTACTTTACTGCCCATTCGAAAAAAAATACTTTTTTTTATTTATTCCGATTGACTTTAATGCGCTGAGGACACTCCGTTCTTGAAATGTTGGTACTATTTCATATGGTATTTTTTGAACTTTGGGGGCGTGCCACGCCCAAACGATGAGAGACCGCCAACTTTTTTTTTTCAGATTTGTGTTTAGGGCACTGAAATCAATCGGAATGTGCAAAAAAAACCCGTTATTTTCGAATGGGCAGTAAGGTAAAATCTTGCCTAGGATTGCGATTTTTTTTGTGTAAGTATAGTCCTATCAAAACACGTTAACTTATTTCATTGTTGATTTTTTCAGGGTACGAATTTTGCTCTCAGGGCTGACCATATTAGATATGACCATTGAATCGAACGTGCTTTTTGTTCACAGTGATGCTGATGACTGGTCCGGGTCCTACTTGTCGAGAGGCGATAAAAATGTGATCGATGTATGAGTAAGAAAATTCAAAAATTTCCCTGAAAGTGATTGACCAATCGCTCAACTGTTTCCCAGCGTTTCTGATGAGTCCAAATAAATTGGAGACTTTGCGGATGTTAAATGGGAATTTGGTGGTATGACCCTCTACAGAATGCCAGCCTCAGAAAATCCTATGCCTAAATATTTATTTAGTCGAATCGACAGTTCCGGGTAAACCAAGACTAACAAGAGACTCTCCCGGTCCTTAGCAAACTGCCTCCAGCTGCACACTTCAAGTTGGTATAGAGGTTAGTTTTAGCGTTTACTTTCTAGATTCGAATTGAAGAATGAAGACTCTACACACCATTCGCTCTACATGCCATAGCCTTCTCAAATGAACACGCGCACTTTTTTGGCAAGGTCCCGTTAAAACCCCATCAACGAAAAAGGGAGCGAGAATCATCGCAAAAAATATTCCTACGAAACGGCCAAGGATATATTTCTCCTTCCTCAGACCGTAAAGCAGGGGTTTAAATATTAAAATCGTGTAAGTACAGAGTTCCCTTAGTTGTTTGGGTGATGGCCTTACTATAATACAAATTTGCAATTGATCTGATTTTTGATGAAATATCGTTTTCAGATGTAGCAGAGACGAGGAAGAGGTAGATTCCTATACCATTTGAAAGCTATAGATAGCATAATGTGACGTTCCGCCCAATTCGTCGATTTTGGGTCTGACTTTTTCTTTACCTACTAGCAGCAAATTCACTAGTGACAGCTCCCTGCGTTTCATACCAATTTTGTCAATGACATAGGCGTACGCGAGTTGTTTAATTAACTCGCATACGTGTAAATCCTTCTTTGATTTCAACGAGCAGCTACCAACCTTGTTGCATTAGTGAGCTTTCTTCATCATTACTGACTGCACACAGATGGATAAGGTTTACAGGGATGCCAAATCTTGAAATGGCCTTGAATAGGTAGTCTTTATTGTGTCATATTAGATTAGATTAGATTAAAAGTCGGGAGAGCCTTTATCGGCCCTGCCACTGCGGCCTCTCTAAAGGAGCCTATTGTGCCTTCTCTGGTGGAGCCCTGATCATGGAGCCATCTTTTGGCTCCGGAGACAGTCAGGAAGATAAGAATCTTCTCTGGTGGTAAGTCAGTAAGTTTTGCTGTAGTGACGATTTCATCGCCAAGGACTTTCTTTCTGAGACGGAAGAGTGCCGGACATTCCATGAGAATGTGAAGAGAGGATTCATCACTCTCAAGGCACAGTCTACATGTGGGGTCCGTTGAGACTCCGATTCGGTGGAAGTGTTTTTTCATAAGACCAAGGCCAGTAATAATTACTGTCGGGATTCTTAGGTTGTTTTTGTCCAGATTAGTAAGAAATCTGTTTGGTGCAGTTCTGCCCAGGTGTATTAAGCCAGAGTTCATTAGAGCTCCTAATGTATTCCCTGAAGCATCCCTTACTGACAAGTGGCGCCGGCTTTAGCCATAGTGAGTCCAGCTGTTTCGCTTCCAGTAAAGCCCCTGTGGGCTGGAATCCAGTGTAGGATGACTAGGTTTTTCTTTGCAAGTTCGTGGATGACCATATAAGTTTCCAAAATCAGCGTCAATTTTATAACAGATGAGTCCAGAGCTTTAAGAGCAGCCTGGCTGTCTGAGAAGATAAATATGGATTTAGCACGTGTATTAGAACTTAAATTTATTCTAGCGCAGTGGTTAATGGCAAGGAATTCAGCCTGGAATATGGATGAGTGCTTGCCTAGGCTGACCGAAAAGTTCGTTTGAGGCGCTTCTCCATAAATGCCAGATCCAGTCCCTGAGTCCATCTTGGAACCGTTTGTGTACCAGACTAGGTCAAGTTGCGATGGATTAGGTTTGTATTTTTCCCAGTTTTCCCAGTTTTCCCTTGGCGGGATGATGATAGAGAAGTTTTTATGGAAGCCATATTCGGGTAGCATGTCATCTAAGAATATGCTGAATGGTTTTTCAGGCTTCATATCGTCGATCAGAGACAGGTGACCTCCATCGTTAGAGTAGCTGTCGATGTTGTTCGAATGGAAGTGGCGATGAATGTTCAATCTTGCTTCCATTTGAATATGTACTTGAATATAGGTAAAAGGCCTAGGATGACATTCAGTGCAGTGGTCGGGGTGGAGCGCTGACAGCCCACATCAATATATGTGACTTTAATTATTTTTCTCTTCTACCTATGCTGATGTGTATCAAGGCAATGATGAAATTTGGTGTTTATAAGATGTTTCGACGGCAGGTTCCCAAAAGAGTATTTGTAATTTCAATGTAGTCTTTCCTCTAAGTCAGTTTTTCAGTTCATCATATGCACTCTGCATATAGCAAGTAGTTAATTTATCATGAAAATGCCGGCATATGGATATGACACTCATTCGCAAAAACTCATCAGCCATACTATTTTCAGATCCATAAGAAGACTTTTCTTATTTCTCCGATTTCGTTAAACAGCGTTAAGGTGGTCTGTGGGGCTATATAACCTTAAACCACTCCAAGCCTTTAATCTCTGCATTGTCTCTCACACATCACGTAAAAATATCTTTACATATAAAAATTAAACCGTCATCGAACTCATAAAACCGTTAACACCGCACTCAGTTGAACCTCATTACCCTCGAAATTTATGGCTGCCACTGGGTAGTGGGTATAGCCTGTATAATAAAATTACTTTCGTTATTTAATCCTTGGTTGAAAAGTTTTTCAATAAAACCATACAGCATCGACTGGCGCAACTAAAAGCGATATAACATGACTACGTAAACGTATAGGGTTACTCATACATTTTTGCTCATGGAGTTCTATCTGCCATTATACAAACCCTTAAATATAACTCAGCTGGATTTATTAGGTGCATTAAGAAGATACCACGAAAAACTCAAACGAATAATATGATTTAATGCGCACAAAAAGTCGCCATCTTTCTCTTCTGGCGCAAGCATTTGGCGGCCCCACCCTAAGTGCTTCGTAATAATGGAAATAATGGCATCATTGAACGCCTAGCCCCAGCAGAACATATTGCGGCCATTAAAGTTGCGGTCAGAACTTTTGAAATATGTATCCACTTTTATCACAAAGTCGATACGTGATCTTATGTTTAAAGTAGGTACCTATACCTACCTATACATAAACCGAATGCAATGAGACCTGATAAATGCCAATTGTTATAAATTGAGTTAAACTTATGGCAGGGGCACATTGTCGTAAGATGTAATCTAAGTTGTTTTAACTTTCTTAAATATTTCTCAGAGAGTTACAGTGCGTCTATTAGGAGCCTATAAAGTGGCTTTTGGGATGGGAAAAGTAACAAAACCTTACATTCTGAGAATAACGATCCAATTATCGAATTATATGATTTGGAAATATTACCCCCTTGCGGCACAATAAAGACGAAATGAGCTCTCGCATCCCAGCATACAGAATTCCACATTCTGTTCAGGTAGATAACCAGCAGAACTCTACCATGTCCGAGAGAGTAAAGTAAAGACGTTATCGTTGTTCGTAAAATCAATTGATTAAATTACTGCCAAAGTATCTACACACTTCCATTATAGGCCTTTGTTTCTGGCTTACATATATGGGACGACGACGACGCATCGTATACCGAATGTGAGATATAACAAAACACGTACTGTTCTCGGAAATTGTTTCTGGTTTCTCCCAGTTTGGTCCTTGAGGAAGAGAAAGTCATAAAATTTAATGTGCGCCAGTAATCGCTCCCTTGTTGTGGCCAATGCCAAAGTGGGGGGTGTTGGATGTTGGTGTTGTGCTGTCTGCTGGATGCTCCTTTGTTATTTTATCACCTTTAGTGTGTGTTGTGAGAATGACTCTGGACAACATTCAGTTTCAGTATTCCTCACCTTCACGTGGGTGCACCACTGTCGGAAAGACAAACATTTTACTTTAATCAGTAGCATTCTCAATATTGATACGAATTGGGAAGGTAGCTATTTCAATTTTCTTTTCATCTTTGTTTCGATATAGTTATCCGTTTTTTGGTAAAGTCTGTTTCTATATGCTATTGCCTATTACCTGTGGATTATATTAAGCTCCCTTAATTCACAAAGAACTTCATAATGAACTTGAATAAATATCTATATGACGGGGTTGGGAAATGTCCAGGTTGCATGACTGTGAAAATGTTCTAAAATGACATTGAGAAATGGTCTACAGACTTTTTGAGGTTGGTATAGGTACATACCTTTCTATGCAAAAAAAAAATGCAGATTTATGAACGTTTTTAACGTCTGTCTTGGTTGGAAGGCCAATAAAAAAGTGAAAACGAATTTTTAAATCATGACCAATCCTTTTATGGGCACATATAAAATTTGAAATTGTGTGGCGGTGTGTAATGCCGAAAGAGATGATTCAGAAAGAGATGATTTGATTAAGCTTATACGAGGGATCAGAAAAGGAATCTTTTACATTTTGACTCGTAAAGCTTGATTATTACAGCGGTGGCTGCATTATTCGATAACATGTCGCAGGTGAAGCCAATACTGAAATAAGTAGACTAGCGAGAAATATTTGTTATAGCGGCTCTCAGGATATGTAATGCATCATCCTGACTACAGATACCCATTTCTGAACAAGTTGATATGTTAACACAGTAACAGTAGGTATATACATACTTACGACCTGTAAGAGAGCATGTGAGTAGAGCCAGATTTGCACTCAATTGTCTGAACCCTCAAAAAACTAGCATTTATAACTAGGGGAGGTATAAATAATGCACTTGAAAACCTGAAGATTGACACAAGGCTAAGTCACTGAATCAACCAAATGTTTTTAAGCAGTGATATTAATTCAGAACTTGGCTGCTACAAGCTGAGAAGGTCAGTGTAACCTTTGCACTCCGCAGGGTGGAGTATTTTCACCGCAGCTAACAGTGATTGAACATTTTTTTTTTTTTTGAATACTTCTCCCGGGAAAGGCGAACCTATAACGCTTCAACAGTGCCCCGAGATGCTTGCAGATGTATGTTAGTTCTGCACTTAAATTGCTGCAAATTGTAGTCTTCAGGAAATATATCCCCAGGAAGCGAGTTCCAGAGTTTGCTTGTCCTGAAGGAGTGACATTGGAGAAAAATGGCTGTAAAATTATAGCGTATAGACAATATCGATATTTTATTTATTTTATTTACTGGAAAGTACCTCGTAACATTTCTGGACTTGATTGAGTCGGCTCTACCAATGCTGGTCAAATGTGCTAACAAATGCGACCTGGATATTAACGCGTTTAAAACAGAGCTATTGATATTCACAAAGAAGCAACGAGTTCCTCAAATCGATCCACGTAAATTAAAAGGAATCAGTCTTAGCTTCTGCCAAAGAGCCAAATGCCTTAGGTCTGTTTCTGGATAGAAAGTTGAGCTGGAAACTAAACTTGCATGAACGTTATTAAGAAGACCGCTACCGCACTCTACTTCTGATGAATCTTAGGCCTCAGATGGGGCATCAGTGTATACAGCAGCGGTTAGACCAATACTCATTTTTGTCAGTAGTCCAGCACACTAACCACTGAACCACTGCGTCCATTCGTTATTGAGACGAGGGGCTGATCGAGTTGGAAGAAGAAAAAAAAAATATACAAAAGAGAAATGAAACCAAAAATTAAAATTGTTACCAGGGAGTATACGTACTATTTATGCATATGAAACAAAAGTGAATAACGAAAACTGAAATAGTCGATAGACGGATACAGGCGGTCAGCGCGTTATCAAATCCAGCTGCTTCAGTGGGTGGGATGGTTCTTTTCCTGACCGATCCAATCGTTTAGTTCCCTCCGTTAACAAAAAAAAAATAATAAACGTGCTTTGGTGTGTTAAGCGAATATGTATGCTGTTCTTAATAAAATTTTAACTCTCTAAGCAGAGGTGTATTTAGCTTAGGTAGCCCTCCCTTCCTGAGTAGACCCGAAGTCATAGAGATTTTAGCGTCTATCTCCCCAGAAATGTTTACCCTTACTTACGCCACTGAACTAACTAAAAGGTTACGTAGGCTAAGCTATCGCAGTTAAACCATCATCTCGGAAATTAATTAAGACGAAAATGAGATTTTATACTTATAAACATGTTTATAAATTGATCAAACGATATATATTAATTTCTCCATAGTAACTGTTTTGATATAATTGATATTAGCGATCAAACAAAAAATTAGCGATGAACCAAAGCGACGAAAATCCGAAGTATGCTGATCGGCGACAACGAGTCAAAAAGAAATCCAACGACCAGAGAAGAAAGAATGTCTACGTGCGAGTATATAAAAACGAGAGGAAAACTCTAAGTATACCAACTGTGCATTTTTGATGTTTCCTCGACGATGGTCCAGTGATGAAAGAGACTGAATCAAGGCAAAAACTTATTACATTTTAGAGAGAAAAGTGGACTGTAAATTTTAACAGTTGTTTTGTTGGATTTAAGTTCAGTATATAGTATAGGGTATTTCATGATACGATTTGTTATATGAAATCAATGACGTCGCTGTATGGCAAACACCTTGACTTTCTAACCACATATGGAAACAAAATACATTTCAATAAGGATCGCATAGCAAAAGTATGTCAAATATTGAAAAATCCCTTCATATATCATTTATCTAAGTACGCAAACATCTGGATAGTGACCGAAGAATCTTTAAATTATGCCAACTATTCCATTTGTTATTCAATAGTGGCACCACCCATAGTTCTGTTGTCTAACAGATATGCAAATTCCATCATAAAATCTTCCTTCAAACATTCGGGCATGTGATTGACGTTACCAGAAATTGATTTCTATTCCACAAGTACCTACCAAAGGACTAAACTTCCTACTAAAACGAATTCAAGGGGAATAGTGATAGAAATCCAAACCGAGTAAGGAAATTGAAATATGTTTAAGATAGTGGAACTTTGAATAGATAGTTTGACTCAACATCTGTTCTTGGATAAAAGGATCTTTTAAAATTCCTTTTTATCGTTGAAATTGCTGAAACATTTTAAAGAGATACAGACACAGAGAACATTGCTATTGGTGTATTAGACCGTTAAACCCTCGATGCTAAGAGTTCATTCCAACATCCATTCATCTCCTCTGAATGGTGTACTGTACACTCAACTAGTACCTCTACATATCTTGTGACAAGCGTACTCATACGAGTATGCTTACTCGTAAGATTTTATGCGGATTTTGTATACGGACATGAGAACATGCTCTACAAGGAAACGCTTGTAGCAGAGTCGACAGCCTGTTGACACATTGTACACATGTCATTATGCAAGTAACTTCCTGTGTGTGTTTATCCTTTCCCCTTAGCCGTATCGTCACTTGGAGATTGTCAACGTTGTATATATGCATGCTTAGCATTCAATTTTGCTTCAGATTCGCTTAAAAAAATATAAGTACCAGACTAAGACGAGTGCCGTAAGTTATGTACGTAAAAGTATGTAGTGCGTCAACTTTTCCCGTCCCTTTCAATTCTATACTCTCCTCCGTCTGGATCGCATAGTTAATTTTTTTTTTCTTAAAGCACAAAGCGCGGAGCCATATCGAAAAGATTGAAATACTGTCATGCTTCACCGAATTTTTCCTTCATTTTCTTTAATTACCTATCCTTTCTCAGTGTCAGACTCTGTATAAAAGAATGGCGGCTGATGCTTGGTGGGGATATTCATTCTTGGTTGAAAAACTGGCTTTTGTTGTCACGGGGTATTATGTGAGCCCTATGTTCTAGTTAAGGGCATTTTGTTTGCCTCTCTCTAGTTGCCACTTTTTGTCACCAATTTGCTACTAACAGAATGTATCTAATCAGGAACTATGCGCTGGTACTTAAGCTCTTTATTAACTTATGACAATGATTTGCTTAACAAAGTGTCTTCTCACTGGATTTTCATGGACAATGAGGGAGGTAATTGAAACAACTATTGTAAATAGACAAGGGTCAGTTGAGTTGCAAATTAGGGCCTAACTAATTAATACCCGATTCATGACTCGTTGCATTGTACGAAATTGGCTTCACCACAACCAAAGACAGAATAGGTCGTCCTTGTCGGGATGATGATGATTACGATCCACGATACAGAACTATACTATATCCCATAATTTAGTTAAGAGAATCCCTGCCCGCCTTCACCGTCTCACTGCTTGGGAGTGGCAAATAATGACAACAATCTCCAAGGGGATAAAAGCATGTAAATGTTTTCCAGAATGTAGGACACAAACAATATTCTTCAGTCAACACAACGAAGAAAAATGTTTCTATCTGAAGGCAAATCCCTACGGAGTAGGTATAGAGGGAAAAAGCAGACTGAATCCATTTGTTCAGTGAACCCCGGACACTGTAAAATGATACTTCATGAAGGAAACATTCTGTCAATCATGGCAGCATAATACCTTTCCGCTATGCCCCCATCTATTGTTCTTCGAAAGAAATTAGTTATACATTTAACAATGCTATATACAGACAGAGAGGTACCGCAGTCGAAGTTGGGGTTACTGTAGGTCTACCACGTTATCTGTGCTTAGAAGACCTTTAAAGATTAAAAAAAAAAAAAAACACGACATTGTAGTCGAAAGGTATGGTAGATATCATAGTACATAGGACTGAAGGATACGCAACGCATGTGTATAACATACATGAACGTACATGGTTTACATGATTTATTCCGAACATTGTGACATTAACTAATGCGACTTAAGGATTGACTGATAAAGAGGTAAAGTTGAGATTTGTGATGATAAACAAAACACAGTCATTAAAATTGTTGTTCCTAAGATAGGAATGTATATAACTCTCTTTTTTATTTTTTAGTTAATAAACGCTTTGAAAACTTTTCAATTTTCTCCAACTAGAAATCAACTGAACCGCATTCAAAATTCTAAGAAAAAGCGACCGTTCAGTTTGACTTCATGTACCTATTTGAGAAATTTCTAAAAAAAAATAAGAGAAAACTAAGTACATAGGATAAGTAGGTATGACATTAAGAGACATGAGAGTTGCCACTTTACATTATCATCGTAATAATGATAATAATAAAATACTATGCAAAACCCTCGGTCGTGGTTGGAATGATAAAAAAGAAAAAGGAAGTGTCTTTCTCGGATTGGAAAGATCTGGAAATCCTGCACTTATGTAGCTTTTTTCGACAAATTTTTTGAGATCTTGTCACCACAGTTGTTTACGACAAAATTAAGGGTAACCTCATAAGCTACAAGGTAACTTGAAAGTGCAATCAAAATAATGACAAAATTAGGTGCGATTATGGCTTGAGTAGGATTATCCTTCAGTGGCCATGCCATTTTGGTAAAAAACGAACGACACTACCATGGCAGGCATGCAGTGCCGGCTTTAAGAGGGGGTCGAACGGGGCGGTCGGCCGGAGGCGCCGAGGTGTACAGCTTAACTTCAGTGAATTTGAGTAACTATCTCTATCGATTTTAAGGAAAACTAAATTCTGCGTATTCAATTTTATGAACATCTTGTATAGGCCATGCGATTTTGTCAAAGAACGAACGACACTGCCATGGCAGACAGGCTGTACAGCCATCCGCTAGCAATGCCTGATACATAGTACCTACATACATGGCTGGTTAATATTTTTTTTTAAGACTGAAGTGAGCTAATTGATTTTATGGAGCTTTATATTAGTTATTTAATGTGCCTTAACGTTGCCAACAAATCGAGTTATAATTGCAGCTTAATGGGTGTTGATAAATTATGTATCTACCTACATAAATTAAATTACGTTTAAACGATGTTTGAGAGTATCCGTGAGAGCTTTAGCACACCTTGTGATTTTAACCATCATAATCATAATAAGCGAAGGAGACAGTGTGCGAAGAACCATAGAAACACTTGCTCTTTTCCAGAGTAGACGATCACGCCTTGACGTATTTGGTAAATTGCTTGAAAGAGCTTCTTTAAAACGTTGTTGGAACCGAGAGTATGTATGTATTTTTAATGTCAAAGTTTGATGAATTTTTAATACATAATATGAATTGAGGCTCTCTTATAGTACAGCTGATATTATATTCCCTTGTAGTAGGGATAAGAGAGATGGAAATTGTCCTCCAGGTTATGCTGTCGGGATTAAACTTGTTTTTCACACGCGGGCAATATATTTATTTTCGCAGTACAACCCCCAAAGGTGTACGTACCGCAACTCCATGTGTACATTCACCTGGTACTATTGAAAGCGTATACCTGTAGTCTAGGAACAATTTGGAAACCCTTAAAAAAAAGTGCGGATATAACCGGATGATGCTATTGGTATCTACTTTAAATGATTGCATATACAATATGCATACGCTACGCATAGGTACACATAAATACGAGAAACAAAGCTAAAAGTATTAAGTATTTTAGAAGTAATGAGCAAACGGTACACAAGCTCATTTGAGCGTTTTATTTTATTGTGCAAACAGAGATATTGAGTAAATCGATTTGTATAAGGGTCTCTTGTGCCTTTAAATTGAATGCTGTCATGTTAAATGGATAGCCAAAGCACGCACATCCTGTACAGTGTACAGTGTACACCCTTAGTCTGAACCAAACACAACAGCGGCTTCCTCCGGATTTGGATCGTTCAAGTATAATTTTAAAGAATCCACATGAAACCACGTCATCTTGCCTAGACCTTAGAGATGAGTTGGTGAATGCTTCAAGTCATCTCCTACAGCTTTGAAAAGCTCAGCGGCTAAGCCATCAGCACCCGCAGTTTTATTGGACTTAAGTTTAGATATGGCTACTCCTTCCCTTCATTTTGGTCAGGTTGATGGGATTCTTTTCTATCATCATCAATGTTGAATGGCTCTTATTGCCTGACGGCATCATCTTGGTCATCATCGCCGTTTAACAGCCTGCAGAAGTGGTAATTTCGACTTTTCAGTCCCGAATGTGACTGTACTACTTGTTTGTCTTTGCAGGCTCGGGCTCGTATCGGTTCGGGCTTTAGACCCTTGACATGTCGTTTCCAATTTTAAAATATATGCGGTGCTTGAGATAAACATGCACTTACTCTATTAAATGATTGTACTTGATCCTTGGTATGGGTAAGGCCAAGTGCAGGTATTAGATATAATGAAGCAGTCTGTGTACTAAAAATCTTTTGCTATGAAAATATCCGAGGGTAGGTTCGATATTCGATTCAATCAAATGAAATAATACCAGATAAAAATTAATAAAAATGTATCTCGATTTAAATCACAATAACTTCCGGATTTCCAGAATCCCAGAACAGGAAACTAAATTAATTTCGGTCGTCATACTTACTGTCGTATTGGTCGAGGCCCAGGCTCAGCTCGGGCTTGTTTACTATATAGACTATGAAGATATATTTTCCACATAAAAGTTGCCTACACTAAGCTCGTTATCAAATGATTTCAGAAGAAATATTTTTCGAATATTGTACTGCAAAGTTCGCCTTGCATCTATAGAATCACAAAGAAAAATCGGATTCCATAGGTAGGTACTGAGTACACATAACCAACCTTGTCGTTCTTAGGTACATTATATTAGTTTCAACATGGTGAACTCCGTTTCTTTAACATTTTGAACAGAAATGTGCCTTTCTATGTATCTATAGGAAGTCAGGAAGAAAGAAAGGCAAACATGTGGCAGACTAACCAGGACACATTATTTATGCACGAATGCGATAATAAAAATATGAAGTTGATGAGAGAACATGAACGTAAAAAAAGACGACATTTAATTTTTTTTTTCGTTATAGCTAAGTTCAAACGAACCACGGTCGGTCGTATCAAATGTACATACATTATAACCGTACCCGATATGCTGCAAGTGTACCTACCATATACATATAAAGATCGGGTATCGGTATAGGAATACTATACGCTTCGCATGGAAGATGCTGAGACTTTTATCAGGCACACAAAATCACAGGCTCACATAAGGTGTTAAAGAAAACCCATAAAAGATATGAAATAAAATATAAGGAAAAACAAAAGCACCCATCATCAGCAGGAGCATCAGAGCTCAGATAATATAGTAGCGACATGTTTTTCTCTGTCACAAAATAAACATATAAATATAACTCTTATTCATGGAGTTTTTATTATTTTAACGTATGCTTCCGTGCCTTTTGTGTATGCGGTTGTTGATTCACTGAAATTGTATGGTTATAAAAATATATTTCGCTGCTCTCTATAGTATATATGTATTGTATTTGTGTGGTGGTGGCTTTTCAATAGGCATAGAACAGTCCTTTGGATTGAATAATGCTGAGGCTATAATACTTATGCTCAAGAGCACTTATAGCGACACATCATTATTTGAAGGATGTTGTTGGTATAGGCAATTGAGTGTAGTAAAGTAAAAAAAGAAATACTAAGAAATTATATACATGTACTAGGTATAATATGACACTTGTCGGTCCAGCGCTGCTCTATAGCTCAGAAGAATGGACAAAAGCTGATGATGATATCGTTGGTAGCTTTGAATGTAAAACTCTTCGATTGATTTTTGGCCCGGTTCTTTGAGGAACAGGTCCACCGCTGACTGTAACGGCACCTAAGTATGTAAGTAAATAAATAAGTAATCTACCGACAGTGACAGAGGCGATTAAAATATTAGAAAAGAATGGATTAGTAAAAGGATACTGCTGCTTAGCTTAACGGAGCTAGATGACTGATGCAACTGAAGAATAAGATAGGGGTGTAAATAAATTGTTGTCGAATTGTTGTCATCTAACAAATGCAATTCCGATACCGTCTAATTTTATTTTTTTAGCTACAAAAACATAGATTATGAGCGACTAATAATCTTTAGGTATCTCGTACTTTCTAGTGTAAGTTCAAGTTAAAATTCAGTGCACTTACGAGTGGCTAAAAAATTGTATTTTAAATAAGATAGGTTCGACATAATATAAGATACTAGCAGTCCCCATGATTTCTCCCACGTAATTTCTTGTAACCTTCATGGTGTTGCCGTCATATCTCTGATGGCTATAGTTTTACAAGTATATTTTTCTTTTCTCCTTTCCATACCAATATATTAGATACTAGCTGTACCCGCCCAGCTTTGCCCGTGCACAGGAATTGTATTGCTTAGGTCTTAGATAATAATGTTCTTTTGTAAAATACGAAAAATGAGAATAAATCTGGAATTTTCTTTCTGCCTCAACCTGAAATATACAGCAATACGAAAAAAAACAAAAAAAGAATAATGAAAATCATATAAGATGTTTTTTGTATGGGAGGCGTCACCCCCGTTTGTCCAATTTTAGCGTGGCGATATCGATAATGGATGTAATGTATTGGATATCTAATGTGCACCCGCTCTTCATCGCCCTCCCTCTCCTTGATCATGCTACTTGTTTGTAATGCTGTATTTCCTTTCCTTTCTTTCCCTCTTCCTATGGAATCCGAACAACTACCTACCCCAACCCTACACTGTTACCATACACCATATCGAATGAAATTCTGAAATGAAACCTGTTTTGCATTATATGTACGTCTCTTCTCTTATGAAGATTATTAATACTATACCCCATGCCATACTGCCGCACGCACCCCATCCCATACATCCCATCCAATACATACCTACATATTCAAACTGACCATTGCGAAAACAAATAATGTTGTTTTGTTTGTCCTGTTCCTGTCGCATCGCACGATCGTAAAAGTACAAACATCGTAGCGAGGTATACATATGTGTATGTACATATATATTTTCACTTCAAAAAATAGATACGTCATATCAGAATGAAATTCCTACTGCGTTGCGTGGAGATATGCGATAATGGATGTAATATATTGGATACATAATGTGCATCCTCTGCATCGCCCTCCCTCTCATTGATCTTGCTACTTGTTTATAATACTGCATTTCCTTTCCTTTGTTTCCCTCTTCCTCTGTAATCCAAACAACTACCTACCCCAACCCTACACTGTTACCATACCACTTATCGAATGAAATTCTGAAATGAAACCTGTTTTGTATTATACGTCTCTCGATCATAATATACATACCTACATATATAACTGAGCATAGCACTCACTGCGAAAACAAATCAACCCTTTTCGAATGTATAGTATACGTATTGTTTTTGTTTGACGATCGCAAAAGTATAAACATCCATTTGTAGCAAGGTATATGTGTAGGTATGTATATATTTTCACTTCAGAAAATACATTTTGGCTAAAAACTGTTCCTAAGGACGTAGCTATAAACGACATAGCCTATAGCAGTCTTACAGTCTTAAGGAACATTTTAAAAAAAGTTTCATCGAAATCTGTCCAGTAGTTTTTGAGTTTTTAGCTGACAAAGAAAAGTCCTACAGTTTTATTATATGTATAGATAAACTAGGAAAACTCAGCTGACAAAATTTGACTGCATTCTAGTGAAGAGTTAAATTATTATATTTTATTAACTAGCTGATGACCGGTGTAAGCTTCGTACCCCCTCAGAATCAATAAATGTTATGTTAACTTAGTAGCTGAATTAAATTCAGTTTTTTAAGTTTTTTATTAAGATGAAATAAATACTATTTGCTGGATTAGTTGATATCGTGTCATTTCCCTTCGGTTTTATCGAACTTCCTCGCCTTTGGACATGCTTTTGATTATGGTGACTTCGATGATGTTGTTCATGAGTTTCTTCACCTTCAAATTGGTCTCATTACACAGATTCGGTTGCTTCAGATTGCACTGCATTATTATGACAGAGCCGACTTTAAGATGCAATTGTAAATTGTGCAGTGGTAGACCGGGCACACCCTTTGAAGTAAAAAAATCAATTGGTTAGGTTTATGTTTCGTCATCATTTTGTTACGAAATCAACTGATTTGATCGAATGGAGTGTGCCTGCGATTTTATTTTGATTACTCGCCTTGCGCCGCTCGCCTTTAGCAAAGAAACAAACTTATATTTGGTCCATTTAAGATTACACGTTGACTGGTTTCATTGAAATCTGTTCAGTAGGTTTTGCGATTTTAGGAGATAAAGAAAATTCCTACAGTTTTATTATAAGTAGAGATGTAACGGATAGTGATTTAGCCGGATACCGGATACCGGATATTCGGTATGTAATAAGGCCGAATAGCCGGATATTCTGCGGCCGGATATCTGGTCGGAGAAATGCATACTGCGAAAGCATACACTCATGTTTTATCCTCCAAAAAGAACTCAGCCATATAGTATGCTATGAGAATTACTCGCAGAGACCCACAGGCCACAAATAGCATTCTATAAAAAATGTATTTCTAAAAATTGCTCAGCTAAACTGGATGTGCCATGTACGGTAGATGAATGAACTGAAATTTGGAATGAACAAATTAAGGGGGAAAACGTAGTCGCGGAAATTCAGCGAGTGTGATCGAACAGTTTTGAGATAAACGATTTGAGTCTATCCGGCAATGTGCCGGATACCAGAAAAGAGACTCTCTGCATCGACCTCCCTCTGCATGATCTTGCTACTCTTGTTTATAATACTGCATTTCCTTTTCTTTGTTTCCCTCTTCCAACGGAATTCTACCTACCCCCACCCACACTGTTACCATACCATACCACATATCAGAATGTACGTCTGTACGTCTCTTCTCTTCTGAAGATTATTAATAGCCGTTTTTTATTATCAGCTATGATCTATATAGATCATCGATTTACATGCACTTACAACAACAACATGTGATCCTGCTTTTCATCGAGATCACGAAATATGATCTGAAAATCAATTCAACTATTTCTCGTTGTTGTTTCGTGGCGTTGTTTATTTCATTCACTCAATGTTAGTGTCCCTGTAAATTATAGCCACACAGTAATGTTGCCAGACCAAAATATGAAACACAATTAACAACACAAAAAATCAATTATCATTTTTTCTAATTCGAATAAGTTAGATACTATTCCTACTTTCGAGATGTTTTGTTTCGCTATATAACACAGAAATATAAATGGAAATATTAGCAGTACAATACAGTTAATTATGATGCATATTTGAACATAGTTTCCCCCAAAAAAATATTGAATGCTAAATGTATGCAGATTTGTATTCATATGGTAACACCCCGACACAACAAGCGAAATGTCAAACTCAAATATGAGCAAGTGCAATGGAGAAATCATCGCATTGTGACGTTACATTGTACTGTGTGGCTGCAAGATGGCTGGTGGAAATACGAAATTTGTCATAATTGGTATTGGATTTCATAAGGCGTATTTTTTTGGGAATCTATCGCTAGCTCACTTTTACTTTTACATGCAAAACTGGTATACTCACTTTTGGTTTTGTTATACTCACTTTTGGTTTTGTTATACTCACTTCCCAAAAAAATACGCCTATATGTGAAAAACAACTATTGCTACAACTCAATCAATGATCCAGTTTGTTAAACGGCTAATATACCCCATGCCATAAACTATAGTTCAACTGAACCTGAACGTGAGTTTAAATTTGAAGTTCAACTCGTCCGGTTTCACAATCTAATCCGAACTTCAC